>OX465295.1:172508241-172907856 GCA_949987735.1 Leucophora obtusa | reverse complement strand
AGTGTGTTTAAAGTGATAATGCGTTCTTCTCAAAACTTAATTTTCACACACTAGGTCCCTTTTCTCGGAGAAGGTCACATATATATTTTAGGATTAAGTTGTATCTAACTTTATCTGGAAAACGGCAGATCGAATAAGATCGAGGATTATATTTGGGGATTACGTAAGATCTAAATTTATGAAAAAAATAACAGATGAAATTAGATCCAGTAATATATTTCGGGATTGCGTAAGATCTTAACTTTTTCAATAAGTTGCAGATCGAATTGAATCCCAGTAATATATTTAGTGATTTGGTAAAATCTTAATTTTTCCCATAAATTGCAGATCGAATTAGATCCAGCAATTTATTTAGGTATTAAAATGGCAGATAGAATTTGAAACAGCAATATATTTGGGGATTGACATCTAAAATTATCCATAAAAATGACAGATAAAATTAGATGCCGCATTATATTTGGTACTACGTAAGATCTCCATTTATTTCGGATTAAATAAGATCCCAGACATATATTGCCAACTGTCAAAAAATAATACACTGGCAGAGCACTGATTTTATAAAAATTACAATATTTTGTTAAAATAAGGTTTAAACTCAGAAGGTCTCGAGTTCGATATGCTTTTTTTTTACAAAATTAATTTCTTTTTATAAAATTAAAATTTTTTTTCTATAAATTTTTTTTATAAAAATTATATATTTATTTTTTTATTAAATTGAAATCTTTGATATAATAATTTTATTTACATCTTTTTAACGCTCTACACCATTTCAATTGTATTAATTGTTTTAAAGATTTATTAATTGTATTTCAGAAATAATCAATTGAATTTCAGTTTTATCAATTGTATTTGAGAACTTATCAATTATTTTTTCAGATTTATGAATTGTATTTCAGAACTAGTCAATTGAATGTTCAGTTTTATCAATTCTGTTTCAGAAATTATTAATTGTATTTCCGAAATTATCAAACTGTATTTCAGAAATTATCAATTGTATTTCAGAAATTATGAAATGTAATTAGAAATTTTTCTCTATTAACTATGATAAACAATCAACAAGTTTTGAAATAGATATGATTACTTCTGAAATACAATTAATAATTTCTGAAATACATTCCATAATTTCTGAAATACATTTAAAATTTGTGAAATGCAATTAATAGCTTCTGAAATACAGTTAATATTGTAGTTGAGTTACCATTTATGACCATATATTGCTTAAATGGCACCTTATATGACAATATACTGTTTAAATGGCACCACATATGGTATGTTCCCTATTAAAAAAAATAATATGGAGCTTTATATGGTAATATATAACTTAGAGTCATCCACGTACCATTTGATCCGAAAAATGGCCCGATAAAATTGTATCAGTTGTTTATCAGTTTTTAACTTATTGTATCAGTTTAGATCTGACCTGATTAAATTATGTGTTAATCAGATGAAAATATATCTGATTTTTGACCTGATACAATTTTATTGGTTTATATCACATGGTATCAGTTTAGGTCCAAATAGATATATTTGTATACAAAATTATATAGTTATATCCCAATTTTGACCTGATATCAGTTTAAAACTTTAATACAATTGTATAAGGTAAATGTCGGATACAATTATATTTTATTTATATAAAATTGAACCAATTACGATCAAACCTGACACCATTACATATAAACCGATAAAATTGCATCAAGTCAAAAATCGGATACAATTTCATCTGATTAACACATAATTTCATCAGGTCTGATCTAAACTGATACAATTAGATAAAAATTTATAAACAATCGATAAAAATATATCGGGCCATTCTTCGGATGAAAATGTATATTTATACAGATATAACTTAATCACATATATGACTATATGTAACTATTTTTCTCGGGTTGTTTAAATGATACGATATATCAAAGTATATGGTACTATATATGGTAGCATATATTATCATATCTGGAACTGTACTAAAAATGTTGTTGAAATGGCAACATATATCATAATGTATGGTTTAAATGTCACCACATATGGTAATATATTGTTTAAATGATACCATATATCAATATATATTGCACCATATATAGTTGCATATATTATTATATCTGAAACTGTATTAAAAATGTTGTTCATGAGGTCCCATATGTGAGCATATATTGTTGAAATGGCACCATATATGATAATATATGGTTTAAATGGCACCATATATAGTAATATATTACTTAAATAACACCATGTATAAATATATATTGCACTATATATAGTATCATATATTATCATATCTGGAACTGTATTAAAAATTTTGATCATGAGTTACCATATATGGCCATATATTGTTTAAATGGCACCATATATAATAATTATATGGTTTAAATGGCACCATATATGATATTATATGGTTTGAATGGCACCATATATGATAATATATGGTTTGAATGTCACCGTATATGATATTATATTGCTTAAATAGCACCATATGTAAATATATATCGCACTATATATAGTACCACATAGTATCATATCTGGAACTGAATTAAAGATTTTGTTAATGAGGTACCATATATGACCATATATTGTTTAAATGGCACCATATATGATAATATCTAGTTTAACTGTCACCATATATATAATTATATATTTTTTAAATGATACCATGTATAATTATATATTGCTAAAATGCCACCATATATATTAAGATATAGTTCTATATATAACTATATATGCAATAAGATCAACCATGTCATGTAATATATAATTATATATGCCATATCTAATATTATGAAGGCCAATATCTAATTAGATGAAATTATATATGGCATAATATAAGGAAAAATTTTGTGAAAAAACGTCATATATAATTATATATGGATATACATAACGACATGTATAATTATATATTGTATTTAAAGTGATATTTCCGCAATAAAATTAATTTTGTCGACAATAAATGTACACAGAAAAAACAGTAGGCACCAAGAATGGGAATTTGTAAAAGCAATCACATTTTCTTTTAAATTGAAATTTAATTCCCACAATTTTTTTGTTTGAAATTTTTGTAACTCATTTGTAAATTGTTATCTTTCATATAAAAATTGTTTAAAAATAAAAATTCAAAGTTACAAAAAATAAAAGAAATTTTTTTTTGGATTTACAAATTTCTTTGTTGCCCGAGTAAAAAAAATTTATCTCGAGCAATATCTAATTATATCCAGTTTGATATTGTTTAAGATCTGCTGTAATATCTAGCTGATCCAATTAGATCTCAAAATTGGGTGTATCCAATCATATCGTATTAGATCCCATTGTATATATGGGGATAAACTAATATCAAGTTATATCTCAAAATTGGGAGGTCCAATGATGTCTTTGGGGATAAACCTAGATATAATTTGATCCGAAAAATGGCGGATCCAGCTATATATTTGCGGATAAACTTAGATCTAATTTAATCCGAAAAATGGCGAATCGAATTAGATCCAGCTATATATTTGGGGATAAACTTATATCTAATTTGATCCGAAAAATGGCACATCGAATTAGATCCAGCAATATATTTGTGGATAAACTTAGATCTAATTTGATCCGAAAAATGGCAGATCGAATTAGATCCAGCAATATATTTGGGGATAAACTTATATCTAATTTGATCCGAAAAATGGCACATCGAATTAGATCCAGCAATATATTTGGGGATAAACTTAGATATAATTTGATCCGAAAAATGGCAGATCGAAAAAATGGGTTAATCGAATTATATAAAATTAGATTTAATACAAAAAGTTACATTTTATTTGATACCATTAGACAAAAATAATTCATTCAGATATCGCTCAGATTGCATTAAATTGTCCATTCTATTGAAATTATTTCTTGATTATCATTATGTCACATCCAATTTTATATAATTAGATAAACTCGTTTTTCGGATCGTATTTCATCATATTAGATCCAAGGTGGATTTAAATTAATGCAATACGATCCACCAATATGAATTTCTTTTTATAAAATTATATTTTTTTTCTATACATTTTTTTATAAAACTATAGTTTTATACCCTCCATCCCACTGTGCAGGAGGGTATATATCAGTTTGTCATTCCATTTGTAACTCATCGAGAAAAAATTCTTGGACCTAAAAAAAATATATATTCTTGATCGTTATTAATAGCAAAACCGATATAGCCGTGTCCGTCTGTCTGTTGAAATCACGATCACGTTCAAAATAGTTGTGCTAGGATGTTAATTTTTAGTCAAGATTTTTGTCCAATTTCTTAAGCAGTTTGGTATTGGAAATGGGTATATTTGGTCCAGACGTTTAAAAGTTATGAATGAAAATGTAAAAGCACCTCTAGAATTCTCCATATTAACATGAGAAAATAGATTAACTGTGTGTTGTTGTTGTTACTGAATAAGAAAAAAAACACATACAAACTCATCCAGACCTTGAAAGAGATAATTCTTTTTTTGAATTTATATGCATAAAATTGGATTCATTTTATAAACTACTGAATAAAATATTTTTTTTTTGTGAGAAAAAAAAGTATTTTTGGGCAAAAAGTCTTAAAAAAAGCAATTCAAAGCTCAAAAATCTTAAGTAAAAGCTATTTTAAAGCTAAAAAACGGAAAATCCGAAAAAAGCAATAAGAAGAAAATATGAGTAAAACAAGCAATAAAAAGCATAAAAAGCAAAAATAGCAATTTTATCTTCTCTGGTTGGTACCATTGGAAAGGTAATAAAAATATCTTTAGGATAGCATTTTTTGTTGACCCATTATGATTCGGCGTAGGAATTTTTATTTTTTTGTTTTTTTAATGTTTTTATTTCATAAAAAATCTATAAAAAATTGTGCTTATTAGTATATTATCAAGACGAAAAGCTTTCATTTGATATATAGATCAAGTTTTTATCACTTCAAACACCGAAGATATTAGAGGTCAAAATCGTGAGATTTTTTTTCTTATGGTTAACTTTTGACAAATGAAAAATCTCAATACCGACAATAGGTTTAAAATGTGTTTACTCCCAAAATATGTTCGATTCGCGATGAGTTAATTCAGTATAATTGTTGGATAGAGTCAAAGTTGTATCTTTTGTACCATCTGCAAATAAGGTTTGACTTCTAATATCTTCGGTGTTTGAAGTGATAAAATTTGAACTACATCTCAAAAGTTTTTAATCTTGAGAATATATTAATAAGTAAAAAATAATGTGGTAGTATACGGTGGGTTTTATTAAAACGGTTTATTTTAAAAAATCTTAAAAATAAATCTCATTCGCCGGTAATGGATAAACAAACAAAAAAAAATGTCGTCCATAAGATATTTTTACTATCTTTCCAATATATATATTGTTTATATTTATTGTTCCAATCCGACTATAAATGACTTAGAAATAGCTAAGTCCATTTCCAAACTTTGCACAGAAATAAACTCCCTACAGAGGTCTTTCCGCGGATTTTTTTTTCTTCAAATCAGCTTGAAAAGTACTAAATCGGGGTAAAAAAATTGAGATTTAAAATACGAATTAAGGAATTATATTTTTAAAGGTCTGCACACATCTATATGAATAACATAAGGAGTGTTGCCACTTTATGGGTAGGGCATGGATGATAGCAATTATTAAATTGTTTAGTTTTTCACTTAAATTTCAATTCAAATGAATGAATTGAGAAAGTTATCAAATTTGTAAATAAAAAAATATATTATACATAAAAAAAGAATTTAATTCATAAACTAGCCAATAGATAGTGGGTCTATGAATACAACACAGCAATTACTTCAACGCATTGTTGGTAGCAGAAACGGTGCGATTATCGGTGAGGGTAAGTAACGCTATTGTAGATTATTTCGGTTACAGTATTCAGTTATTTCGGTGCATTCCGCAAATTTTTTTTTACAAAAAAACAAAGTAAAGTAAAATAAATTTATTAACTAAGTGTATGTAAAATTCCCAATTACGACGTGGAATTACAAAAAGTTTAGACTAAAAAATAATGGTGTTGTAAGGATAATGGTATTTCATTAATTTCGGTACTGGTATTTTAAATGTATCGATATTTGAATCTATAACAGTATTTTAGCGATAGAGCCTACCAACGCTGCCTCAATGTATGTAATTACTTTTGGCTTATGAATGACTTAAGATTTAATTCATCCGTTGACTTGTAGAAGAGCATGAAATATTAATAAAAATAAAAATTTTAGACTCGCTAACTGACTAAAATTGTGAAGTTTGCATAAAAATTCCAATATCTATTTTTTATTCATACGAGGTAACCTAGTGTCTTGACATGCAATAAAATGATAGCAAGCAATTGTCAAAATGCTCTCATCTCAAGTGAAGACACTCAATTTCATCAGATCTTGCAATGATGCCAGAGATCAAATGTCACTTTTAGTTTTCATTTTAATTTTGTAATAGAAAAACAACAAAAAATTTGGTAAAAAGGAATAGAAAAGTGTTTAGGTTTTTATTATTTGTCGGTAAACATTAATGTTTCATAAAATTTGGTGTTTTTCGAAGAAAAATCTATGATATTTCTTATCCATGAAATGGTCAAGTGTTCTCCACCACTCTCCAATTGATATCATTTTGACGTTTCGCTGCAATGGTTTTGACATTTCATATCATATAATTTATTGCATTTGAAGACACCGGGTAATGAATTGATTCACAGCGACTGAACATCCACGAATTATACCGATACATCAGGAAAGTGTATTAATCTATACATGCTTTGAAATTCTTTCATTATACAAATAAGCAATTAACGTCCACAAAAAAATCGTTACCAAGTAATTAAGAAAATTTCAACTAATAAAGTTTTATCGAATAATTTATTGTATTGTATATGCCACAAAACCATTATTTTATTTGAAGTGCTCCAAATTGCTTGCCAACGATTTTTTTTGTGTGTATTTAAAAAACGCAAATAAAACTTGATTTTTGAAAGACTCTAAAATAAGATTATTTTTAAATCGTTCACATGTGATCATAACTGACTGTTTTGTTCTGAAGTTAATTTTTTCTCTAAATTTTATGAAGATTCATATGAGACTCAAAAGTTCATCATAAATGCTGCATATTTAAGGAACGTTTCTTTGAAATAATATAACGCCCAGAACGATGGGACAATTGAAATGGCCAAATCACTTTTTTTTAAGTTTACTGATGAGGTTATTACCCAAATTGTAATAATATGTTAATTGAAGTCATTTATAATTTCTTATTTTTTGGGTAATTTTGTCTACACTTTTGGGAATTTTGAATCTTGCTTGTGGCAGTACTGAGATTAAAAAAAATTAAACTGAACTATTTGCTTGTAGTGGTGGAAAAAATCATACACATTTGTTGCACAGTGGATTGACCTAATACAAAATGGGTAGTAATTCATACTTGTTTGTGCTTAGTATAATCCCCGAATAAAATCACCAGGATGGAGGGTATCTAAAGACTCGGCACAACCGAATTTGATCTTTGGTTTTTATAAGTCCCCAGTCACCTGGGGACTTATACAAACCTGGCAAGCGGGCTTTAGCCCGCTTGTTTTTTATTAAATTGAATTTTTTTAATAAAATAATTTTATTTACATCTTTTTGACGCTCTACTCCATTTCCAATTGTATCAATTGTTTTTAAGATTTATCAATTGTGTTTCAGAAATAATCAATTGTATTTCAGAACTTATAAATTTTTTTTCAGATTTATGAATTGTTTTTCAGAACTAGTCAATTGAATTTCAGTTTTATCAATTGTATTTCAGAAATTATTAATTGTATTTCAGAAATTCACAACTGTATTTCAGAAATTATCAAACTGTATTTCAGAAATTATCAATTGTATTTTAGAAATTATGAAATGTATTTCAGAAATTTTTCTCTATTAACTATGAAATACAATCAACAAATTCTGAAATAGATTTGATTATTCCTGAAATGCAATTAATAATTTCTGAAATACAATTATAATTTCTGAAATACAATTAATATCTTTTGAAATACAATTAATATTGTAGTTGCAGATGAGTTATCATATATGACAATACATTGTTTAAATGGTACCATATATGAAAATATATTGTTTAAATGGTACCATACATGGTATGTTGTTTAAATGATACTATATATCATAGTATATGTTACTATACAATATATAGTAGCATATATTATCATATCTGAAACTGTATAAAAAATGTTGTTCATGAGGTACCATATATGACCATATATTGTTGAAATGGCACCATATATCATAATATATGGTTTAAATGTCACCATATATGGTAATATATTGTTTAAATGATATCATATATCAATATATATTGCACTATATATGGTAGCATATATTATCATATCTGGAACTGTATTAAAAATGTAGTTCATGAGGTCCCATATATGAGCATATATTGTTGAAATGGCACCATATATGATAATATATGGTTTAAGTGGCACCATGTATGGTAATATATTTCTTAAATAACACCATATATAAATATATATGGCACTATATATTATCATATCTGCAACCGTATTAAAGATTTTGTTCAAGAGGTACCACATATGACCATATATTCCCGAGTAAAAAAAAATTAATCTCGCGCAATATCTAATTATATCCAATTTGATATTGTTTAAGATCTGCTGTAATATCTAGCTGATCCAATTAGATCTCAAAATTGGTTGTATCCAATCATATCGTATTAGATCCCATTGTATATATGGGGATAAACTAAGATCAAGTTATATCTCAAAATTGGGAGGTCCAGTGATATCTTTGGGGATAAACCTAGATCTATTTTGATCCGAAAATTGGCGGATCCAGCTATATATTTGCGGATATTTTTAGATCTAATTTGATCCGAAAAATGGCGGATCCAATTAGATCCAGCTATATATTTGGGGATAAACTTAGATCTAATTTGATCTCAATTTTGGCAGATCAAATTAGATCCCGCAATATATTTGTGGATAAACGTATATCTAATTTGATCCGAAAAAGTGGCAGATCGAATTAGATGTAGCTATATATTTGGGGATAAACTTAGATCTAATTTGATCCAAAAAATGGCACATCGAATTAGATCCAGCAATATATTTGTGGATAAACTTAGATCTAATTTGATCCGAAAAAGTGGCAGATCGAATTAGATCCAGCAATATATTTAGGGATAAACATAGATCTAATTTGATCTCAATTTTGGCAGATCTAATTAGATCTAGCAATATATTTGTGGATAAACTTAGATCTAATTTGATCCGAAAAATGGAAGATCGAATTAGATCCAGCAATATATTTGGGGATTAAGTAAGATCTAAATTTATCCAAAAAATTACAGATAAAATTAGATCCAGTAATATACTTCGGGATTGCGTAAGATCTTAACTTTTCCGATAAATTGCAGATCGAATTATCCCATAAATTGCAGATCGAATTAGAAACAGCAATATATTTGGAGATTGACATCTAAAACTATCCAGAAAAATGACAGCTAAAATTAGATCCCGCATTATATTTGGGTACTACGTAAGATCTCCATTTATTTGGGATTAAATAAGATCCCAGACAGATATTGACAATAGTTCAAAAAATAATACACTGGAAGAGCACTGATTTTATAAAAATTAAAATATTTTGTTAAAATAAGGTTTAAAATCAGAAGGTCTCGAGTTCGATACCTTTCACGGCTATGCATTTTTTTTTATAAAAATGCGCATTCTCCTTGCTGGTCTTATCGAAATTTTTTCAATAATTTTTATTCTTTGTAATTTACTTGTAAAAATTGTATCATCTTTCTGTGATTTGAAAATAATTTAAACAGAAAGTGATATTAGTTTATGATCTTGAGTCAAACTAAAATAACATTCATTTACTTAAAAATAACAGATCAACTAAAAACATTTCCCCCATTCAAAAGAATTTCTTTTTATAAAATTATAATTTTATTTTCTATAAATGTTTTTATAATATTATATTTTTTTTTATTAAATTGAATTTTTTTTAAAAAATAATTTTATTTACATATTTTTAACGCTCTACACCATTTCCAATTGTATCAATTGTTTTTAAGATTTATCAATTGTATTTCAGAAATAATCAATTGAATTTCAGTTTTATCAATTGTAATTCAGAACTTATCAATTATTTTTCAGATTTATGAATTGTATTTCAGAACTAGTCAATTGAATTTCAGTTTTATCCATTGTATTTCAGAAATTATTAATTGTATTTCCGAAATTCACAACTGTATTTCAGAAATTATCAAACTGTATTTCAGAAATTATCAATTGTATTTCAGAAATTATGAAATGTAATTTAGAAATTTTTCTCTATTAACTACACTCTAAAAAATGTTTGTAAATTTACTACTATAAAATGGGTAAAATTTTGTTTAGTTTTACGAAAATTCGGTAAATATAAACAAAAAATGCGTAAACTTTTTTTGTACACACTTCCATACGCAATAATACACACACAAAGTATTTTTAGACATTATGTGCTGATAAATAAACACATTGTGCCTAAAATTACTATTGTTTTGTTAAATAAAATTTTTACGCACAAAGTTGGTAAATATACTATCCAATAAAAGTAATAAATACTCTGACATTTCAAATTGGAAAAAATTTAAAAAAAATTATAAATAATAAAAAGAAAAAGCGAAAACGGATTATTTTTTGTGAATTACAACATTTCCACAAACACATTAGTTTGGAAATAGCAACATAAGCATGAAATTGTTTTTGGTAATTATTATTAACGCATGTGGTAGTCTAAACCTCATTTCAAAATTGAAAACGCCTTAAGAGAGACACGGCCTACGCAGGAACTAATGGGTGCAATAACTCCTGCTCAACAAAATGCCTTCTTTGCAAGGGAGGCAGTCAACCAACAACCGTCAACAATAACGGGAGAAAACGCCGTAAGAGAGATACGGCCTAGGTAAAACAACTGGGTGCGATGACTCCTGCTCAACAAAATGCCTTCTTTGAAAGGGAGGCAGTAACCGTCAACAATAACGGGAGAAAACGCCTTAAGAGAGATATGGCCTACGCAGGAACAACTGAGTGCAATGACTCCTGCTCAACAAAATGCTTTCTTTGCAAGTTAGGCAGTACTCAATGAATACTGACTTTGTTGAGCACAAAACTTAAACACAATGTGCGTATTTTTTTCAATTACGCACATAGAGTAAATTTACCCAATTTATAGTAGGAGTTCAGTTTCCTACTATAAGTTGGGTAAATTTCAACAGAATTTAATTAGAGTGTATGATAAACCATCAACAAGTTCTGAAATATATTTGATTATTTCTGAAATACAATTAATAAATTTATGAAATACATTCCATAATTTCTAAAATACATTTAAGATTTCTGAAATACAATTAATAGCTTCTGAAATACAGTTAATATTGTAGTTGCTGATGAGTTACCATATATGATGGCACCACATATGACAATATATTGTTTAAATGGCACCAATATGGAGCTTTAATGTATAACTTAGATTCATCTATATACTATTTGATCCGAAAAATGGCCCGATAAAATTGTATCAGTTCTTATTTGTATCAGTTGTTATCTAATTGCATCAGTTTAGATCTGACCTGATTAAATTATGTGTTAATCAGATGAAATTGTATCAGATTTTTGACCTGATACAATTTTATTGGTTTATATTACATGGTATCAGTTTAGGTCCAAATAGATATATTTGTATACAAAATTATATAGTTATATCCCAATTTTGACCTGATATCAGTTTAAAACTTTGATACAATTGTATAAGGTAAATGTCGGATACAATTATATTTTATTTATATAAAATTGAACCAATTACGATCAAACCGATAAAATTGTATCAGGTCAAAAATCTGATACAATTTCATCTGATTAACACATAATTTAATCAGGTCAGATCTAAACTGATACATATAGATAAAAATTGATAAACAATTGATAAAAATATATCGGGCCATTCTTCGGATGAAACTGTATATTTATACAGATATAACTTAATCACATATATGACTATATGTAACTATTTTTCCTCGGGTTGTTTAAATGATACGATATATCAAAGTATATGGTACTATATATGGTAGCATATATTATCATATCTGCATCTGTATTAAAAATGTCGTTCATCAGGTACCATATATGAGCATATATTGTTGAAATGGCACCATATATGACAATATATGGTTTAAATGGCACCAAATATGTTAATATATTTCTTAAATAACAGCATATATAAACATATATGGCACTATATAGTAGCATATATTATCATATCTGGAACTGTATTAAAAATGTTGTTCATGAGGTACCATATATGAGCATATATTGTTGAAGCGGCACCATATTAGATAATATATGGTTTAAATGGCACCATATATGGTAATATATTGCTTAAATAATACCATATATAAATATATATGGCACTATATATGGTAGCATATATTATCATATGTGGAACTGTATTAAAAATATTGTTCATGAGGTACCATATATGGGCATATATTGTTGAAATTGCACCATATATGATAATATATGGTTTAAATGGTACCATATATGATAATATATGGTTTGAATGGCACCATATATGATAATATATGGTTTGAATGGCACCATATATGATAATATATAGTTTAAATAACACCATATATAAATATATATCGCACTATATACAGTACCATATATTATCATATCTGGAACTGAATTAAAGATTTTGTTTATAAGGTACCATATATGACCATATATTGTTGAAATGGCACCATATATGATAATATCTAGTTTAACTGTCACCATATATAATTATATATTGTTTAAATGATACCATATATAATTATATATTGCTAAAATGCCACCATATATATTAATATATAGTTCTATATATAACTACATATGCAATAAGATCAACCATGTTATGTAATATATAATTATATATGCCATATCTAATATTATGAAGGTCGATATCTAATTAGATGAAATTATATATGGCATAATATAAGGAAAATTTTTGGGAAAAAACGTCATATATAATTATATATGGACATACATAACGACATGTGCGATTATATATTGTAATATATGCCACATATGATTATATATATTTTTTTTTACTCGGGTTGTTTAAATGCCACCATATATGATAATATCTAGTTTAACTGGCACCATATATAGTTATATATAGTTTAAATGTACCATATATAATTATATATTGCTAAAATGCCACCATATATATTGAGATATAGCTCTATATACAACTATATATGCAATAAGATCAGCCATGCTATGTAATATATAATCATGTATACCATATCCAATATTATAAAAGCCGGTATCTTTTTTTTTTTTTTTTTTTTATTCCTTTAATAAATATTTAGCATTTGAAATTATATGTAAAACGAATATTAAATATAATAATTATGCTAGACATTTATAGCTCCTAGTAGGACCATAGGGCGGAAACAAAATCAGTCCATCGTTGCCTATCTTGCGCCATGTTCCCCTAGATCGATGTTCAGCATGAATAGATCTTATTCACGTTGTAAAAGGTCTTCCTGGACGCCTGGAGCCTTGAGGGTTCCATTCAAAGGCCATTTTTGCAATATCGTTGTCAGGTTTGTGCAACGTATGGCCTATCCACCGCCACTTTCGGCGTTTTATTTCTATAATTATTGGATCGGTCTTTGTCCTTCCCATTAAATCTTCGTTGGAAATAGTTTGAGGCCAAAATATTCTACAGATTCGTCTCAGGCATTTGTTGATGATGTAGTATATTTGACCACTCTGTATTGCATACCATAAGCATGCAATACGATATTCTTTTATATGTACATACTGCACTAAACTTGTATCGTGGGAATATGCGTAGTAAGTATATTCCACAATTGTACATTTGGATAGTAATAAGTAGCTTTAAGTATTTTAATAAATAAAGAATACAGTCTCATCGCAGACATTAAACAAAACGATTCAAACTGTTCTAATCATTTATTCTTCTAACATTATTATATGGCGATCCTGCCAGTGTCTGCTTTAAGCAGACACTGGAAAGGAAAAAGTGTTTAAAAAAAAAAAAAAAGATAAAACGAAGTACAGACAAACTTTTTTAGACTCTCATGTGTTGTGAAAATTTATCATTAAAAACTATAAATTTATAACAAAGATTGTGAAATTGTAATGTAATCGTTGTAATTTTTAATCAAAACATTCGTAAATTGTGAAAATAATGCACAAAATAAAGAAATCAAAAGGTGAAAATTGATTACTTTTTGCGGCACTGAACTGACAAGGCCCCGTTTATGAGCATTGAATACTTACGGCTAGAATTCCTTTGTTAAATGAGAGACAAAGTTGAAAAAACCTACAAAAAAAAAACTGAATAAAATGTAAAAGTGTTTTTTTTTTTTAAAGAAAAATTTTTACAATATGTGTTAATTTCAAAGTGTTAATTTCAACAACAACAAAACAGGGGTAACACGCCAAGTTACCCGAAGGAAAATGCTGGTGTGGCCAATACACCAGTCACCAACAATCTTCTCCTCATCATTAACTCATCTCATCCACCAAATCAACAAAGAACGTGTTGTGTCATCTCTTCCAACAACTAAAAAATGCCTTACCAGTACATAAAAGGTAGATGCCCAAAATTGGCTCCTTTCATTAACAAATATGAATATTTAGTAGAAAATTAATAACATTGATTATGTTTTTATAAAATTAAATATAAAATTGATAAAAATTTCTTATCAATACGAAAATGTTGTAGACCAATGAGTTTTATTTTTTTACATTCAGATTCTCTATAAAAATTATATTTTTCCACATTTTGCATCAAAATTCCATTTGTCATGTAATTCATGTTACACATTTCAATAAATAAAACAATTGATCAAAATCCATAAAGTAAATTTAAAAATATTTGAAAAAATTGCGAAAATAGTAAAATAAATATTTAAAAAAAAAAATAACGAAAGCTATATTTTTTTAAGTTTAATTCGGCAAAGCTTTTTGACTTCAAATTCGTATTAAGGAAGGAAAAATATTTTAAAAACATTTATTGGGCCTGTACCTATATTTTTAAATATATTTTAAAATGGAAATGTAAAAGGTTATAAAAATTATTTTTTGTGTAATAAACATAAAATTAGAATTTGAAAAAAAAGAAGATAATCGTTATTTATGGAAAAGTGAACATTTTTTTATAATTTTTTTTAAGAAAAAAAAATAAAAGAAAAAGGAAAAGGAAAACTAAATTTAAAAAAAAAATGCTTTAAAAATAAACAAAATTTATATAAAATTGAAAATTTTCAATTATAAATATACATATGTAGGGAAATAAAAAAAAAAAAAAATAAGAAAACAGAATTTTACTAACAGTTATTTTTTTAAAATAATTTTTTCAACTGTGGTGATTCATACGTGACCCTCCCACAGTGTGATAAAATTTATACGGTCACCAAACAACCAGATGACCGATATCTGCCACTACAACCGAAATCTGTTGCCAAAAGGAAACGGATAGCGGATGTAATGACACATATACACATTTTTTTTCCATTCTCTATACTAACATTGGCCAACATAAGGTAGGATAGTCGAAAATTGAAGAAAAATTTTTTTTTTTTTACCTTCTTTGAATACAACCCTATAAACAATTTCCCTGGAATTCAAGTTGAAAACAGGTTCAATTCCAGCCCTGTTTTCCAGTTTCAAGGCTTGAATACAACTTTAATTACATTTTATTTCAATAGCATACTCCGGCAAAAGGGAAACAAAAATTCAAGTTTCAAATATTTTTTTGAGTATACGAATGCTAGAATTTGAAATGTACTTTACTTCAAGCAGAATTTAGAGCACTTGAATTTTTGGAACCTATGTGCTTATTGGGCAATTTCAAATGCCACAACCAGGGATAGAATTTTTGAATTTAGCCTCAAAGCTCCTTCCGGACTTTGATGGCAGGGCAGAAAACCTACACAGTTTTCTAGATGCCCTTGGTCTTGTTGACTCTATTAAGGAATCACACGAGACCCTGGCAGTGAAGCTTGCGAAAACTAAATTAAAAGGTTTCGTAAGGAACTTGATTACTTCGGAGACAACTCTCCGGGAAATTGCTTTCAAGCTGAAGTATTCCGTCAAATGCGAATCAGTCGAGCTTGCCTCGGCTAAACTTTTTAATATCCGTCAAGGCAGTAGCAGTGCGAATTCATATGCTACTAAAATTGAATCCTTGACAAAATCTTTGGAAAATGCCTATATTTCGGACGGAGTGCCATTAGAACTGGCAACTAAATACTCAACCCAGGCAGCGGTAAGGGCAATTGCCAAAAATGCTGCAAACGAAAGGGTGAAGTTTAAAGTAGAGGCTACTGTATCGTAGGCAAGGAGAATTTTTACGATGACTACAATTCCGGTCGAAGGAGTAAATACAAATACCCCGACCGGGGAATTTTTTATAATGGTAAAGGAAACCATGGAATTACATATGACAATATTTCATATGATAATAATCAGATAGTAACCGACAATGTTTCGGAAAACTAATAGGCACCCCTAATATAAGGCAAATGGGAAATAAAATTTACAACTTCAATCTATCTCTTTATAGCTACCTCTCCATTAGGACTACATTAAATGGAGAGAGATCCACATTTTTAGTAGACACGGGAGCCGATATTTCTATAATTAAAATCGGTAAAGTTCTTAACGAACAAATTGATGCGAATATAACGACAACTATTAGTGGTGTAGGACAGAGTTTAATAACTACACTTGGAAAAGTCGAAACGGATTTGAAAGCTAATGATCTCCTTATAGCACATGAATTTCATGTTGTTCAGGATGACTTCCCAATTCCATCTGACGGAATAATAGGTATGGATTTCATACGGAAATATAATTGTGTATTCGATTATCAGAGCGACAAGGACTTGATTATTTTAAGATCTGAAGAATTTCCATATGATATCGCTTTGAAGATGCGAAATGCACCGCAAATCAACTACATATCTCTTCCTGCAAGATCTGAAGTGATAAGACTTCTCAGTATTCAGAGTAGTGAAGATGAGGTATTGATTCCACAACAGATGTTACGAAATGGTGTTTATATTGCGAGTACAATAACTTTGAAATCAATGCCACTCGTTAGAATTTTTAACACAACAAACGAGAATATTATTATTTCAAATGCTCAAATACGAACGGAAAGTCTAAACGACTACGACATTGTCCAACAGAGCCGAGATTCTCGAAAAGATCGAGAAAAACTGGAAAGATTGTCCAGAAATTTTCCTAAATTTGTCGAGGACAGATTAAGGAATTTATGCTCAGAATTTGTTGACATATTTGCATTAGAATCTGAGAAGACAACTGTTAATAATTTTTATAAACAAAAACTCAGATTAAAGGATAATGAGCCCGTATATATGAGGAACTATCGCATACCACACTCCCATAAAGAGGAGGTTAATAAACAAGTAGATAGACTAATTAATGATGACAGAGTCGAACCATCAGTTTCGGAATATAACAGTCCAATTTTATTAGTACCGGGAAAATCGTTACCAGGGACTGACCTTAAAAGATGGAGATTTGTCGTTGATTACCGAGGAATAAATAAGAACCCGAGTAAAAAAAATTATATATAATCATATGTGGCATATATTACAATATATAATTAGATATGTGGTTATGTATATCCATATATAATTATATATGACGTTTTTTCCGAAAAATTTTCCTTATATTATGCCATATATAATTTCATCTAATTAGATATCGGCCTTCATAATATTAGATATGGCATATATAATTATATATTACATAACATGGTTGATCTTATTGCATATATAGTTATATATAGAACTATATCTTAATATATATGGTGGCATTTTAGCAATATATAATTATATATGGTATCATTTAAACAATATATAATTATATATGGTGACAGTTAAACTAGATATTATCATATATGGTGCCATTTAAACAATATATGGTCATATATGGTACCTCATAAACAAAATCTTTAATTCAGTTCCAGATATGATAATATATGGTACTATATATAGTGCGATATATATTTATATATGGTGTTATTTAAGCTATATATTATCATATATGGTGCCATTCAAACCATATATTATCATATATGGTACCATTTAAACCATATATTATCATATATGGTGCCATTTCAACAATATATGCTCATATATGGTACCTCATGAACAACATTTTTAATACAGTTCCAGATATGATAATATATGCTGCTATATAGTGCCATATATGTTTATATATGCTGTTATTTAAGAAATATATTAACATATTTGTTGCCATTTAAACCATATATTGTCATATATGCCATTTCAACAATATATGCTCATTAGGGCGGGTCGATTTAATAATCGCCCATGGCTCAGTGAAACCATACCTTTAAAACGAATTCTACTACCCCCCAACTGTTGACTTTTGTCCCGTAGGGTCAAGTTTTGAAAAATCCCACTTTGACCCATTTAGAGTGCCCCAATCGAGTCCAAATGTATGACCGACCCCAACTAACTTTGGAGGGCCGATCCACCCATGCCAGTGGCACACCCCCTGGAACTCCCCTGGGGGGTTCCCCATACAAACATTTTAAAAAATCACCATTTTTGGCACTTTATTTTATTATATTTTATTTATTTTTATTATTTTATTTATTTTTTCTCTTTAGAAATTTATTTAGTCAGAACATATGTAAATGAAAAAATTAATTTAACTTAGTAATAGAAAAGAAAATAAAAAAAATTACTGTTTGAAGTCTTTTTTGCTTTCAAGTCTGGGCAATTTCGCACGGCTCTCTAATGTCGTCACCATAACAGCCTCTACATTTTCCGGTATAACTCGTTTGGAAACGCTAGCTAGCAATTGAACGTGTCGTTCTGTTGCAGGTCGTAAAATAGGTTGTGTGGGTTTTTTAAGCCACCACAAGACACAGCTGCATGTCGTAAACTTACTTAAGCTAAATCGGTTACAGGTAGAATTGAGCATAAAATTATCATAAAGGATTTTCCAGAAGTAATAAAAGGCGCACTTGCTTAACAGAATTTGTGGTCAGATTAACGTTTAATTTACATGTAAGTACTTTATGGGCAGTTTTGACAACAACATCGGTTACAGGTAGAATTGAGCATAAAATTATCATAAAGGATTTTCCAGAAGTAATAAAAGGCGCACTTGCTTAACAGAATTTGTAGTCAGATTAACGTTTAATTCACATGTAAGTACTTTATGGGCAGTTTTGACAACAAAATCGGTTACAGGTAGAATTGAAATTACCATTTCATTCTTATTACCTCGTCTCCTAGACCATATATAACGCAACAGTTTTTGTGAATGCATTAAGTCGTTGTGAAGAACTCGAAGTGTGAAGTGCTAATTTGAGATAAAAAAATATTTAAAAAAAATCATTCCAAATCAAGAAGTTTACAATGAATCCACCATCCTCTACATCGCAAGATGAAGCAATAACAACATCAACAACTATCGAAAACCCAATGAGTCATATACCCAGGCATGATGTTACTGTTTTTGGTGTGTCTACTGATTTGACTGATCTTAATTTACCAACCCATCTGGATATCTTGAGATATTATTTTTACTTGAGCGAACAAAAAAAGTTGTCCTATAAAGCATTCACTATTCAAGTACAAGATAAGTTGATTGGAATTTGGGAAAAACTTGGTATGGAAATAATGCTGAAAAAAAGTGTATGTAATAAATTGAATAAATTGCTTGACAAATATCAAGAGCAAATCAAGAGAAGAAACAAACCCCAACAATTTACAGAGTATGTAAAATCTCTGGAAACAATTTTTTTCATTGGAACATGTAAATGCGATTTGAAGGCAGCTCCATGTGCATGCGGTTTGGTTCCCGAACGCCTCAAAGAGTTTATGCACGATCAACATAATCAGAGAAGTCTAACAATGGATGGATTTGCGATGGAAATTGAAGAGCAAGGAGCAACGTCTATGTCATCAATGCCAACATACCAAGATCCCGATGATTCAACATACGCACCGCCACCGGTTCAAGAAGATTTGGATATAAGCACAAGTTCACAATACACACAGAGATACGATTGTTTTAACTTTGCCTTGATATGTGACAGATTTGGCGTGCCTGATAGAGTAGCATCAGCAATGGGAACAGCTCTTTTCCAAGATTTTAAAATGAAAGATATCCATGGCAAACCTCTCATCATGAATAAATCGAAAGTTCGCCGAGAAAAAGAGAAATGCAGACAAGAAGTGCTTCGCAAACGGTTAGATGATACCAATTTGTTAGCATTTTCATTCGATGGCAGAAAAGATGATACTTTAACGAGAGATACAATTGATGAGAAGTATCATACTAGAATGGTAAAAGAACCTCATCTTGTTATTTTGAGAGAACCGAATTCTGAATTGATTGGTTACGTAAGACTGGAACATGAAACCGCTGAATACAAAACAACCAAATTAAATGATTTTTTCAACGATAAAAATATATCACTGGATGCTTTAATTGGCATATGCACTGACGGTGAGCCAACAAACACTGGCCCAAACGGTGGAATTATACGACGATTCGAATTGCTGTTAAAAAGACCATTGCATTGGTTCGTTTGCCTTCTACACTTCAACGAACTTCCGTTTCGGCATTTGTTTGAAGCTTTGGATAAATCAACCAGCACTGGACCAAGATCGGCAACCGGAAAATTGAGCCGTACGGGTACGTACATCTAACAATGTATTGTGGTATCGCCTACTGATTAGAAACGTGGTCAATCTGATTACGTGTGATGCCATCCGGAGATTTCCAAGTGTACTTGTGTATGTCCTTATGAGGGAACTTGGTACCATCGATAAAAAGATCATGTGTTGAGCAGAATTCTATTAATCGTTCACCGTTGTCATTTCTTACGTTACCAAGGCCGTGGCGGCCCATGACGGAGCGAGAATCGATGTTATTGTTGCCAACCTTCGCGTTGATATCACCTAGCACAACAACTATATCACCCTTTGGTGTGTTTTTTATAGTTAACTCAAGCTGACTGTAGAAATTATTTTTGGTGTCATCATCGGATGGTTCCGTTGGGGCGTAACATTGTATTAATGTTATATTCCGAAATTTTGTATAGAATCTTGCTGTTATTATTCTATCTGAGACTGGTCTAAATTCTTTCAGAGATTTTTTGCATCTTGGCGAGATTAGAATTCCAACTCCTCTTTCACGTTCATCACTATTACCGCTATACATAAAGTAATGTCCAGTTATCAGCCTCATATCTCCTTGACCAATCCATCTAGTTTCCGCCAGCCCTAGTATATCCAAGTTGTATCTATCAATTTCTGACGCAGCTTGGGCAAGTTTTGTTGGATCTGATAATGTTCGGACGTTCCATTTTCCTATGATTGTCCTTTTTCGAAAGCTAAAGGTCGTCGAATGGGGGATCCGTTGATTTTCATTATTTTGTTCCGTTTCTTGGGTAATAATGTTTTATGACTGGGTTACCAACCCTGAGCAACCACAATACGTTTGTGGGACCGTACTGGTATTGTAAGACATCCAGTCCTGCCATAAGAATCACGTTTGTATAGCGAGCCGCTTGATGCAAGTACAGACGCCCGCTTGCAGACGTACCAGATCTGGTTACGAACCGCGGTAGCTATTGGATATTTAATGGCGCCAAATACTCGCCATGTTGCTTCGAGTATCATTGACACTCAGAATTTAGGTGGAGACGGCAGCAACCCGGACTCCCTCTGAGACTCTCCTGTCGGAGCCGCTGACTGTCCGCGGCTGCATAAAGCAGCTACCCCGCATATCTGCGGGACGTACCACTATCCGCAACCTGTGACGCGTCCGGTAGCATTCAGCTCTGCTTCCCATAGAGAATAATAAGTCGCACAGCATCGTACAGAACATACATGGGACTAATTAATTAGGTGGACTAATTAATTGATGATTTCATTACCATTGCATTGATATCAATTGTAATGAAATTATTTTCATTACCATTTTTTTAATTAATGGTAATGATTCTAAAATTTAATTTCATTGATTAATGACAATGATTTTAAATTTCATTACCATTGATAATGAATAAATTAAAAAAAATAATTGCCATTGACAGAAAAACGTAAAAATGGAGTAAAACTCGCTGAAATCGAAGATGGAATATGCTCATTCAGGCTTATGCTCATTTGAAATTAAATATTACTTTCCATTCCATTGTTATTTGTATCCAGGTAAAGTTTAACGGAATGGAATGGATCCTCCTTAAAAAATTATGTTTTATAAATTCCCCGGCCAACTCCGTTGTTCGTTTCCATTTGTCTGAATTTTTTTGTAAACAAATGGTTTTTAATCCATTGTAATTAGTTTTTTATGCATTAGTGTAATTTCATTACCATTTGTAATGATTTTTCTAATGAAAAATATTTCATTACCATTAAATGGTAATGAAATTTTTTTCATTGTCATTAGTATGAACTAATGGTAATGAAATTTCAATGGTAATGAAAAATTCCCATCTATGGTACAGAATACCATACTTTACAACTTATTATCCGCAAGTGGCCGGTTAGATGAAATTATATATGGCATAATATAAGGAAAAATTGTGGAAAAAGACGTCATAGATAATTATATATGGATATTAGAGCGGGTCGATTTGTAGGGAGTGAAAAAATTCACCAATTTCCCTATGATTTCCGTATTCTATGGGTTATTCCATGAAAATTTGCCGAAGGAACCATACCTCTATCGTTAAAATCGAGTCCCCTACTTTTTGTTGGTAGATTTTTTCCCAAATTGACGTTCGTATGAAATATTACCTACACGTTCACATCCAAAACTCAAAAACTATCGATCGGGTTTAATCGCCAGTAGGCGCGTTGGAAAGGTGAGCTCATTTTGATCAATTTACAAAAAAAAATCTCCAACATTGGTCCAACGGTTCAAAAGTTACGGGCATTTTTGTCCAAATTTTGGAGCATTTTTCCATTTTTTTCATGATTTTGTCCAAGAATATTACTTTCATGGCCATTTTTTTGGCTCAATCCATTATTTTATTCAATTTACAATTCAAAACGAAGAGTTTAAGCCCAAATTTATCGAATTCGGATGATTAATTCATGCGATATTGCTAAAACAAAATAACACATAAAACCAAATTTTTGTTTTTTTTTCCCTTTTTATTTTATTTTGTACAAAAATTCAAATTAAGAGATAATAAAGTATCTATCAACCTATTATCAAAAAAAATATTCAGTTTGAGTGTAGTAAAAGACAAAATGTGAAAAAAACCATTATTTTTTCTGAAAGTCTTGTTTGCTTTCAAGTCTGGGTGTTTTCGTACGGCTCTCTAATGTCGTCGCCATAGCGCCTTCTACATTCTTTCCTGCAACTCGTTTAGCAGTGGCAGCCAGCAATTGGGCATGTCTTTCCGTTCCTTGAATGTGTAAAGGAATTTGTGGATCATCGAACGGTGGCACTTCGTAATTTAAATATCCCTCCAAATGTTCATACGAATAACTTTGCGTAAACGGTGGTTCGAATAAAATGGTATCGTCATTTAAATCAATCATATTTGTATATTCCGTACAATTAAAGTTTATAAGAGATTTTTTATAAACTCTAAGTTCCGTTGGGTCGACAATATCTCTTCGGTAATGTAAAATCTTCTTTATAGCAATGTTTCGTTTTTCCATTCTATCATCAAATAACATAGATAGCAAGATATTTTCTGAGTGTGCAAAATATGGATTATCTTGAATTACTGTATTTACAACTCCAAGTAAATTCGGTGGTAAAAATCGTGTCCAAGTAATAAATTTAAAAAGTAATGTACTACCGTATGCGGCAGAGCTATAATACTTAACATTGAAATACATTGGCGTGTATACTTTTATTATATAGTTAGCCAGAATTTTTAAATTTTCAGTTGGATTATTAGTTGTCACATACAACCGTAATAATCTATTGGCTTTGGTGAGCCAACGAGAATGTGCAATTGGCCCTGGTTTTATGTGAGACAAATCCGCAGGAACCACACCATTAGAAATTGCATTGGCCATTAACATCAAGTACCTCGAATCAGTAGATAATTCTTCTGGATTTAAATCACCAGGAGGCATATTTTCCAAAGCGATTTCCTCAAAATCGGTTACCACCTGAAAAGAAAACATAAAAGCTAAAAAATAGAATAAAAAATGGTAAAGAATCAGCTATAAAAATTACATACCGGAAGATTTTCACAATCAGCAATTTTTGAGCTCAACTTTCCGGTAGTTGATCGTGGTCCAGTGGTGGTTGATTTGTCTAAAGTGTCAAACAAATGTCTAAACGGCAGCTCGTTAAAGTGCAGAAGACACACAAACCAGTGCAGTGGTCTCTTTAACTGTTTTTCGAATAGTCGCAAAATTCCACCGTGTACGCCAGTATTTGTTGGTTCACCATCAGCGCATATGGCAATTAATGAATCTAGAGACAATTGTTTTTCTTGGAAGAATTCGATCAATTTGTTGACTTTGCTTGCCGCAGTTTCACTTTCTAGTTTTGTGTAGCCTATCAATTGAGATTTTGGTTCCCTCAAAACAACTAGATGAGGTTCTTTAACCATCCTTGGATGCAATTTCTCATCAATTTTTTCTACATTTAGAGCATCATTTTTCCTGCCGTCGAATGAAAATGATATCAAATTCGAGCCATCATACCGCTTACGAAGTGCGTCTTGTCTCCATTTTTCTCTTTCTCTACGAAGTTTACTTTTATCCATGATGACAAGATTGTCATGACCATCTTTTACGCCCAGGTCTTCCATCAGAGCTGTTGCCAATGCTGATCCCATCCTATCATGCACACCAAATCTGTCACACATCATTGCATAGTTTTTAGTATTGTATCTGGGAGTGTATGTTTGTGGTGGTAGAACTAATTCTGAACCTCCTCTCACATCAACTTCCATTTCGTCATAATGTGGTTCGTATGTAGGATCGTTGCTCACTGAGATTGTTGGTATAGCCGTTGGTATCGTCTCTTCACTTCCATTATCGTGTTCCGGTATCGTTTGTATTCTGTCATTATATTGATCGCGCATGAAATCTTTTAAGTTTTCTGGGATAGATCCACATGAGCAGTCGTTTTCTTTCAAGTTGCATTTACATTTTCCAATGTTGAATAATTGGTTTGTTGATTCTACGAATTTTTTGAATTCTGTTGCGCGTTTTACTCGTTGTTCGTCAAGCATATTATTCAATTTTCTAATGATGCTACCTTTGAGTATAAGTTCAATATTAAGTTGATTCCAAATTTCTAACAATCTGTCTGCTACTTGGGGAGTAAATCTTTTATACGAAAACATTTTGCTTTGGGCTTTTGAACGTTCGGCCAAGAAAAAATAGAACTTTAATATATCTCGTTTAGTTGACAGATTAATATCAGGTAATTCACAGGCCACGCCAAAAGAAAAAACATCATGAGAGACCAAATGTTGCAAACTACTGCGTTGGGTATCTGTTGGATTTTGCGATGAACCAGGCTCTGAATCCATTTTTTAAACCGTCACTAAAAGAATTAAATATTGTTACGATTATCCTTTTATAATCGCTGTTAAAATATTGTTAAAATAATAAGTCCTTGATTTAATAAGTCCTTGAAATTGATTTACTTTAACTTTATTTAAACACAAAATTTATTAAAGTAAACACAATTAAGTAGTGTTGCCAGAAGTGTCTAGATGGTGCTGGTTACATCATTATAGAAACAGTGTTATAGGAAAAAGTTATTTCTTATGTCCCTTATGGAAAAATGCTCCAAAATTTGGACAAAAATGCCCGTAACTTTTGAACCGTTGGACCAATGTTGCGCCTACTGGCGATTAAACCCGATCGATAGTTTTTGAGTTATGGATGTGAACGTGTAGGTAATATTTCATACGAACGTCAATTTTGGAAAAAATCTACCAACAAAAAGTAGGGGACTCGATTTTAACGATAGAGGTATGGTTCCTTTGGCAAATTTTCATGGAATAACCCATAGAATACGGAAATCGTAGGGAAATTGATGAAAAATAAATCGACCCGCCCTAATGGATATACATAACAACATGTCTAATTATATATTGTAATATATGCCACATATGATTTTTTTACCCGGGTGGTGCCTTTTTAAAAACTTTTTTTTTTGTGTTTACAAATTTGGTATGAGAAAGGTGTTTAAAAATTTAATTAGAATTTTGTAAATTCGTTCTGTGTATAGTTCATAGTTAATATGGGTGATATCAAAAAATGTGATAAAAACCGTGTAACCAGCTAATTTATAATGCATGGA
Organism: Leucophora obtusa; assembly: GCA_949987735.1. Lineage (NCBI taxonomy): Eukaryota > Metazoa > Arthropoda > Insecta > Diptera > Anthomyiidae > Leucophora > Leucophora obtusa. The sequence goes on along the minus strand of OX465295.1, from coordinate 172,881,500 downwards.
TTACATTTGAGTTATATATTGCGATATATATCAGCGCATTGTCACCCGTTTTACAAAATTTATAACAATCTGACCAATTTTGGTTTAAATCATAAAATTTGTGACCAATTTTATAGGGCAAATGTAAACTTCGTAACCAGTAACTCATAAGTTAACTTTAATAGCTTATATTTTAATAACCAAGTTGTAAGAATTTTTATGAAAAGAAAAAGTGATGTTTTTAACAAAAATTAATATATTTAACAAACTTTTTCGTATATCTTTGCTAACACGACTTCAACTCTGTAACGATTTTTCGTCATAATTTTTGATAAAAATGCATACACCAGAATTTTGGAGTACTCTATTATTTATATTCATGCGCGGTTTCAAACCAAACTGAAATCGAAAACGAAAAAAAGGAGAAAGAAAAGAGAAAAAGGGAAAAGAAAAAAGGGAGAAGAAAAAAAGGGAAGAGAGAAAAAGGAAAAAAATTAAAACAGAAGGCAATATAGAAAAAAAAGTTTTTCCAAAGTGAAAAACTGTTCTAAAGCATTTTAACAAAAAAGTCACCCCTATACGCAAACGTTTCAGATTCTGAAAAAAATCACAAAATATTTAATCAATTACGAGAAAAAAATACACAAATGACCAAATACTTAAGTAAATTTTTATTTCTGGCAATCTTTCAATCGAAACAACTTACTGAGCTTAAAATAATAAATTTTTAAAAATTTATCGAGGAAACGTTTTTGCAAATCAATGTTTTCCTTATCCGCAGACTCTACAATTGTTTCTCTTTTGAAACTGTCGAGTGTATATTAAAACTTCAAAATATGATAATAGATTTAAATTTTTTTTCCTTAGGTATGCAATAATAGAATAGATAAATTTTTTAAATGAGAATGAGAAAATTCGCAAAAACTACTAGTTTTTGCCCAGTCCAAACATACTATAAAAATAAAAATTGTTTTTTCGACCTTTTTAATTGATAAATTGGAAATTTATTAATTCTAGTTCGAGGCTAATTTCCTTGTTATGAATTAATATAATAAGCACTTTTCCAAAAACTGCTATTTTTCTTCATTAGGATATTCTCCTGACAAATACTTCACAGAGTTTTTGCTTAAAAAAAGAACTTATTATGTTAGTTCATAATAAGGAAATTGGCTTCGAACTAAAATTAATAAATTTCCAATTTATCAATTAAAAAGGTCGAAAAAACAATTTTTATTTTTATAGCATATTTAGACTGGGCAAAAACTAGTAGTGTTTGGGAATTTTTAGGTTTTGAGCCGAAAACTATAAAATTAATTTAGTTTTTCCATACAAACTGAAAACAAGATTCTACCTGGTTTTTGCCAAAAACAAAGTAAAAACATCTGAAATTTGTATTTTTGATACACCCGATTTCTTTTATAACTAATTTTCGATACACCCTGTTACAACGAATATAGAATTAAAGCAAGTGTCAAAAATATATTTTTTAATTTTTTTTTAAATATTTCAGTTTTATTTTAATATTGTGTGGAGTTATACATTTTGAAATGTGTTAATAATTTTTTTAATTTAATTTAACCATAAAAACATAAAGAAAAGTGCTTAATAAAAAAGTGATGTGACAAAGAAAAACTAAAAATTCAGTGTAAATGAATGGGCTTTTGTAATTTAGTTTTGTACAAAATCCATCTGGTATTTGCTCAGTCTAAATTCAGTATTAAATAAAAATTGAAAACCAACATTTTAACTATATTTTCGCTAAAAACGCAATGAAGTAAAATTTAAATATAAAATGTTAAAAATTATTTATGGTCTTGAAATCTACGGAGATTAAGTTTTCATTTGAGTATAATAATGTATTTGTATATAAGAAGATTTTCCAGGAATAAAAAAATTGTAATTTTTTAGTTCTGTTATCATTTTTACAATTTTAAATTTTACAAAACTATATAATTTAATAAACAATATTTTGTATAAAAATTGCAAAACCACTAAAAATGCCTCAAAATATAAAAAAAAATCGAAATTTGAACCAAACTTTACATGGAAGTTAAAGTTTTTCTTAGATGAAAAACAGCGTTTCTTTTAACAGTTAAAACAGTTTTTTCATATAAAAGAATCATTAAAATTTATATTAAAATTTCGATTTGTTATTCAAATATTTTAGAGCATATCTAATATTTAGGTACACAATTTAAATACGAACCACTTTCTCTAGTTAATGTTTAACCTTGGTTATGTTGGAAATAAGTTACTCGCCCTAAATCAATTAAAAAATCAATGGACGAATTCCAGCGAAACTCCATTAATTAAATGTATAAATTCATAGACGATTTTTATATAGGAATATCTATTTTAAGATTCAGGAGGATTTCCTGTACGGCAAAGTTCCCAGAATTAAACGAGTTCTGTAAAATAAATATCCTGGAAATTTAAGTGGTTTTCTACAGAAGAGTCCTCACTATTCGAGTAATATTTCTATAAGAGAGTCTTTTAAATGTTAAGGATGAATTTCTCAAAATCTTAAAGTTATTGTAATAAATTGCTTTGAGAATCCTAAAATTTTTTAAAGAAATTGTAAGAGATTTCATTATGAAACAGTCCTCAGAAACCGAAATATTTTTTATAAAAGTAAATCCCTATAATCTTAAAATTTCACACGTTATAAGATACTATTCGGCAAATACTTTCCCAATATATATACTAAGAAAAATATACAGAGGGAATTTTACTGAACGAGTATTTTTTTTGAAATTTTGCAGTAAGCCAATGAAGTTTTATTCACAAAGTAAATGAAAAATTTCTTTAATTTATATATTTTATGAATCAAGATTTAATGAAACTTTTTGATTGAATGTAGGAAACTTTTAATAATTAAAATGATATTTGTCACAACACTTAATTCAATGAAAAGTTTCAAAGGTCGAGTTCCAGAGAAACATCATTAGGTTTATGCACAAATTCATTATTATCATGCAGGTCATTCTCTTAGTGTAGTGCTGAAGGTTCAGATATGCTTACTTTTGCAATTTTTTTTTATTTTTTTAAAGAGAAGAAAAACTCAAGGAATTTGTTACATTAATTAATATGCTACCTTCTTTGGGAAGAAGATAGAGGACAGATAAAAGGTGGTGAGAGATGAAAAGCTTCAATTACACCTAGAAAACAGATTCAGTTCTGATAAACGCATTTGTAGGCAATCGCATGGTTCGGTTGCGGTAGCCGAATTTTTCAGTTGTGGCAACAGAAAATCAATTGAGACAGAACTAATTTGACTATGGCAACAGAATTTCAGTTGTATCAAGAATAATTCGATAGCCACAACCGAAAAATTCATTTGATGCAACTGAACCATTCGATTGGAAACAAGTGGGGTTGTCAGCACCGAATCTGTTTTCCGGGTTTAGTAATATTACTACCTATTTAAAAAATAAAACCATAATTTTTTTAACCCCATTTAGTAAAAGGAATATTTTGATAATCAGAACTAAAAACGTTTTTTGTCTCAAATGCAACTTATATAAGAAATTTTGTTTAAAAATTTTTTACTTAAGTCAAATTTTATAAAAAAATTAATTCTTAGTTTTCGCCCATAATAGTTTGTTCTAAAACAATTACAAAACGTTTTCGTTACTTCCGAAAAGTTACTCAATTTCTGTCTAAACCGAATTTCGAATTTTGTAAAATGTAACATGTATTTTTTTCACACAAAGATACTCACAAAATTCTCGGTGGAATAATTAGTGGGCAAAAATAGGTTACTAGGTGGTTAATTATAAATGTTTCGACTGATATAGCAACCCTATGGATTATACGTGACGTATGAGTAATAAACAAAATTTAAAATTTCCCTTCCCAAACTCGAAAGCTGAGACCGCCACTGATTATATTGCGAAAAGTATAATCTTATTTATACTCAAATGATCGTTGGACTGTAAATAATCATCTAGTACAACAGACTTGAAGTTTTTCTGCATCATGTAACATTCTCAAGATGAAAAAGGATGTCTTTAATAAGATTTGAAAAAATGTTGGAAACTCCGTTCCTAATTTTTACACCAAACTATTTAACGAGCAAGAAAAATAATGGCATATTTGGATTCACCTTGTAGGCATCATACAATTTTGTTTCGGAAAGAAAATTCTGACAAAGCGTTTCTGAAAGAAAACGAAAAATTAACCAAATGTAAACTTCGTTACTGTAAACTCCATAACCAAAATTGTTTGCATCAGATTGAACTGAAAAAGATGTAGATAAATGATTAAAATATTTTAAAATAACCATAAACAGAGGTGATTCAACTAATATTTATGCGTCAAAAACTGATTCAACTAATAATTTTGCGTCAAATCAAAAAAAGTTATCAGTTTTTTACCCTAAACTGCTGGAGTGAAAAACGATTGATTTTGCATTTCATTGGTAGGGAATCGATATTTCGAGCTATTACCGACATTAGTTTGACCAATTAAATTTGTTTCACACAATTTAAGAATTTTTTGATCGTGAAGTGTTATGTTCTTAATATATTATTTTGTAACTTCGCAACCGCTGATTGGATTTTAAAAAATTTTATATTTTTGGAAAGCATTTAAAAGGGCCAAAAATACAAACTTTTTAAAAAAATAATTTTTTTTTCGCGGAATGGATTGTATTTTTATTCGCGAAACCGCCAATTTAATGAACGCAAATTGTATATTATTGGAAAGCATGTTGAAAATCCAAATACGAAAAACTAATAAATTGAAGAAAATTCATACTCAATTTTTTTTGTTATATCTTTTGCTTGCGGAAATGTAAACACAATTACCACAAAAAATTAAAATTGTGCAAAAAAGTTATTGCGACAACTTGTAGAAGAGATTTTTTGCGATTAGGTTTATAATGACTGAACTTACTGATTCCATTAAGAAAAAACCGAAATATTAACAATTTTTGCTTCTCACAAATTTGGCTCAAAAGTTTATCACATTGTTTGATTTTAGCCATATATTTAATTATTTATTTTTTTCTTTTTTTCATACTCGTTAAAATAATCACATTTTAGCTCTAATAACACTGTGAGACAAATGGTAGGGGTCAGTGATCGGGAAGGGTTCAAACTACCGGGGAAAGTTATGTCGGTAAAAAAGAAGTTATACGTGTCCCGGCGTTTCGCTGAGTCACCCCTAGGAATCGAGATATATCGATTTGACCTTTGGTGGTCTTTTTTTTGACATAACTCGAGAACCACTAGTCCGATTTTGCTCAAACAATTTTAAAAAAATTAAAAATTACAATTCCTTTAATCTGTTCATATAACGTTTTTCTATATACTCAACAGTTTTGCCGGTAAAAATAAATGTATGAAGAAAAAAATATTTTTTGCCTAAAATATTAAAAAAAAGTAATAAACAAAAGGTTATTGATTTTTATGGTAGCGGTAACAAACATTTATTTTTATCGGCAAAACTGTTGTGTATATAGAAAAACGTTATATGAACAGATTAAAGGAATTGTAATTTTTAATTTTTTTAAAATTGTTTGAGCAAAATCGGACTAGTGGTTCTCGAGTTATGCCAAAAAAAAATATATCTCGATTCCTAGGGGTGACCCAGCGAAACGCCGGGACACGTATAACTTGTTTTTGACCGATATAACATTTCCCGTTGGTTTCATCCCATCCCGATTTTGACTGTCGCAAAGTGTAATGTGTATTTGGCAAAAAACCATATTTTTCAATAAGTCACCTTGTTCCTAAAATAATTGTTTTTTTGGTATTTTTTTTTTGAAATGTACACGCCTTTAGAAATCATATATAAAAAATGGTTAAAATTGAAGAGATCATGCATTTAAGGGTTAAGGCTTTTACAAAACTAATTTTGTAGTCACCGCATTTTATTACAGCGTGGGCGTCACCTTGGTATTTTGAACTGGCAGAGTTAAACTTTTGACTGGCAGAGTTAAACTTTTAACTGTCAAGTTAATCTTTTAACTGACAAAAAATGCATGTTTAACCGATGAAGGTATAAAAGTTGGATTAATTGTAAACAAGTACAATAATTTCTCTGTCTAAAGAAATTGGGGTGCAATATTTTACGTACCTGTGAAAACTAAAAATTAAGTTAAAAAATTTTATCGGTTTCGACGAATGCTGAGCGTAGATTGCATAAACCGGCGTAGCTAAACCATTTTTCTAGGGGGGTCTATAGCCTCTTATAAAAATTTTGTTTTTTAAAATTTATTGAAAAAAGTATCGTAATGTTGTATATGTCTTTTAAATTTTTGGTTCCTCTGTTTTGTTTACGATCATCTGTGCTATCGCAGATGCCTATTCTGACAAGTTATGCTTTAAGCTTTACCCAATAAGCGCTACAAAAATTTAAGTGAAATCAAAGTCAAGGCTTACATTTTGTTTAAATGTCACTTTGATTTAAGACTTACTCCAGCAATATAAATATACTGATATAAATTAATCTGTGCAAATAGCAAAAAAACTGCCGAATCTGTTTAGTAACTTTTAGTTAGATAAAATAGAAAAAATAAAACTGTAAACTCTACAAAATTTCAGCTGTATATAGGTTATATTTTAGTTCGTTTTAAATAACAACCATCCTTCTCATATTAGCAAAAAAATATCTCAATAATATTCTACCCTGCTGAAATTAACGAAAAGTTTTGTTGAAAAATTCAAATTTATATAAAAATATCTGCGGTTAACGTTTAACCATGGTTACATTGGAAAAAAGTTACTCGCCCTAAGTATAATTCAAAAAGTCGAAAGTCATTGAAATCGGCCGACAATTTTTTAAGAAGTCAAAAATAGGTGCCCTAGTAATTAATTTTTCCAAAAGCCTTATTCCTACTCTACAATATTCTATAAACTTTGTCCAAATCTGACCATTAGTTTAGAAGTTGTGTATATATTACCACTTCTCTCAGTTTAAAGCCACTGTGTGTCGTAGACATTTTAGAGTTTTTTATGTTATATTTCACTGTTTTGTTTTCAATAGAATTAGCAACACTTGCTTAATTTTTTTCTATTATGTTAAGCGGGGAATACACTAAGGAACATTCGTGTAAAATTACCATTTTTTACGAACGTTGATTTGTGTATGTTAATGTTCGTGTTGACATTCGTGCAATTCGTGTTCACAAAATTTTTTGATATTTTTTGTTCCCTACTCCATGTTCCTTAATGTATTTGCCGCTTTATATCATCAAAAACAAAATTTACTTTTAAGGCATATGGTACCCAGTGTTGCCAACAAATTTTCAAAATAAATGGCTAGATCAGACCCAAAAATCGCTAGAAAACCACTAGATTTATAAACAGTGCAAAAATTTTGCGATTTTATCTCTAGATTGTTGAAAATTTGTACTTAACGGAGTTTTTTACTCAAAAATTTCTTTAATATGTTCATAAGAAGTGTTCTAAACTTTTAAATAATGAAAAATTTGTACGATTAAGATTATTAGTATTGAAAATACTCAAAAGAGGGCGTTCTACGCTGAAAAACTGTATACCCATATTTTATCGAAATGTGTATTTTTTAAAAATTTTTTTTACTAAAATCATTTAAGAAGTTGTATTTTATAATAAAGGAATATAAATATGCGGATTTTATAATATTTTTCAACACAAAACCGAGTTTTACAAATTATGTTATGGCTGATAAAAAATCGCTAGATTTTTGGTTAATAGCTACAGGACAATTTTTCCCGCTGGGGGGCAAATAAAATCGCTAGATCTGACGAGAAAATCGCCGTAATGGCAACACTGATGGTACCCAAGAAAAAGAGTGAGGAAAAAGAAGTAGTTAAAGCACTGTAACTGTTGAATAGGGAGTTGTTCTTTTTTGAGTTTTTCACCGATGAATTTAACATTGGCTTCCCTTTTAAAAAAAATTAATATGGAGCTTTATATGGTAATATATAACTTATTGTGATCCATATACCATTGCATCCGAAAAATGGCCCGATATAATTGTGTCAGTTGGTTATCACTTTTTATCTAATTGTATCAGTTTAGATTTTAACTGAATAGATTATATAGTAATCAGATGAAATTTTATCTGATTTTTGACCTGATACAATTTTATCGGTTTATGTCGCATGGTATAAGTTTAGATCCAAATAGATACATTTTTATACAAACTTATATAGTTGTATCTGAATTTTGACCTGATGCAATAATATCTGCTTGAAAACTTTGATACAATTATATAACGCAAATGTCGGATACAAATATATTTTATTTATATAAAATTGTACCAACTACGATCTAAACAGATACCATTAGATATAAACCGGTAAAATTATATCAGGTCAAAAATCGAATATAATTTCATCCGATTAATGTATAATTTTATTAGTTGAGATCTAAACTGATACAATTAGATAAAAACTGATAAACGACTGATACAATTACATCGGGCCATTTTTCGGATGAAACTGTATATTTATACATATATAACTTAATCGCATTTTATACGACTATATGTAACTGTTTTTACTCGGGTTGTCATAGGAAGGAAGTTGTTCCTTTTTGAAACAAAGTATGTGTACTTGAACCGATGAGTTCTTTTTCACTTCTTTTTATTTTAATTTAATTTAAAAAAAAATCATCATGCATCGTGTGGGTTTTGAACCCACACTCGTTGGCATTTCAAGCAGACGCTCTACCCACTATGCTACCGCTTGTTATATCTGATAGCTGAATTTTAGCAGTCTTGTTCAGTAAAGTGTTTTGTCTTCATTTCTTTAATTTTTTATTAACAAAAATATATAAAGCGGCGAATACATTAAGGAACATTGAGCAGGGAACATTAAATATCAAAAAAATTTCTAAACACGAATTGTACGAATGTCAACACTAACATTAACATACACAAATCAACATTCGTAAAAAAATGGCCATTTTTTCACTAATGTTCCCTAGTGTATTCCCCGCTTAATAAAGGGTTCTTCAATAAGAGCGCTACAAAGGTTTTTTTAAATAAAACAAAAACGGTTTTGGATATCAATGAAATTCTTTATTCCTGTGAAAGTGCCATTATGTATGGAAATCGATCATTTTTGCTTGGCCACCACGGGCACGCTTGCAGAAGTCCAGACGCTGAACCCAATTTTCGACTGTTTTCAAGCATAAATCGCACGACCGAGGCGGCCAATCGACTGGACCATTTCGTGAGATAACACGTTCTCCAAACTTGGTTTGCAATAAATTGATTGTGACATTCGCTGTGTGGCTTGTGGCGCCGTCCTGTTGGAACCACATGATCTCCAAGTCCATATCATCCAATTGGGGCCAAAAATATTCGGTTATCATTGAACGGTAGCGATTCCCATTCACAGTAACGTTCCGGTCTTGATCATCACGGAAGAAGTACGGCCCAATGACGCCGCCGGCCCATAAACCGCACCAAACCGTAATTTTTTCGGGATGCAATGATGACTCATGGAGTACGTGTGGATTGATGTCTGACCAATAACTCATATTTTGTTTATTGACGAAGCCATTCATTATGACGACCATAAATTGGACGTAGCGCTCTTAACGTTAAGGCCACTGACTCCGAATTTCGGTAGTAAATTTTAATAATTTCGACTCGTTGTTGGCTCGTATATCTTTCCATCATGAAATGGCAAACCTTACTGAAGAGAAATGTCAAAAGAGCGGCAAGAAATATGGCGTCGTTTGCTGTCCCTGTCTTTCTACTTTTGTAGCGGCCCTGTTGAAGAACCCTTTATATTGGAAAATATATAAAGTTGTTTTTTTTTAAGTTTTTTTTTATAAAAAATAATACACTCATAGAAAGAAAGCTGTAAAAATAGGAGAAAAGCTACTAAAAATTATGTAATTAAAAATGACCTTGCAAAAAACTACTGATATTAGCAGATGGTTTTTTGCTAAATACAAGTAAGATAAGAAGGAAAAATAAAACTGTTAAATTTACAAAATTTTGGTTACATTTAAGTTAACTTTTAGTTAATTAAAAATAACGAATAACCTTGATAAAATCCGGAAAAAATTTTACAGCATATTAGTAGATAAAAAATTGTTTTTTCTGCAAGGTAATTTTTACTAGTTCTAACTAAAATGTTTACAGGATTTTCCTTTTTCTGTTATATTTAATATATTTAGTAAAAATTTTATCAAAATGGTTTTTTTAAATTACAATTTTTTAAATACAAACAAAATTGTAATATTTACCTTTTTGGTATTTTAACAAAAAATATTTGAAGAATTACATATTTATTTAGAACTTTTAAATTTCCATAAAATTTCATTAAAAATTAATAGAAAATTAAAAAAAAAATTTTTAAATGGTTTCAAAAATTAATTTTTGAGGGTACTAAAATATCAAAAAATAAAAATTTTACAGTGAAAACTACAAAAAATAATTAATTGTGTAAAAAAAATTTTAACTTCTTATCACCCGTGAAAAAGAACTTCTGACTAGCAATATATTTATTGCAGCATTAGATGTTGTTTAAAACCCATTCCTAAGGGACTAATTCTTTGGGATGTAATGAAGGAAGTGATTCATTTAAAACTCATTCCATTTATTTTTGATGGGTAATAAGTAAAAAAGTCGAAAGCAAAAGTCGACTTTTCGACCTTTGCATTACAGGAAAGTCGACTTTCAAACCCTAGTGCGGATCAGCACGTTACACCAATCGTCAATCGTTGCAATCGTCAGTTCCCTTGTAAGTATTTTTTTCTTGTAATTGCATGTCTAAATATTTACGGAATGTAATGATTAACGCCCATGTCTGTTAGGTATATATAAATAAAGACATAGTTGAAAATTGTAATAAATAGTACATAAAATAAAAAACTGAAATGAAAATTCTTATATAAGGCAAAACAAAAAATAATATAATATGCAAATTATGTCACGTTTTCGGCTTTTTCTTTCATACTTTTACATACCACTTACACTACTCTTCATTTGGTTAGAAACCCGAAGTTTTTTCAGTTAAATTTCGTTTCGACATAAGGTCTGTAAGTGTATCATTATTTAATTTAATGTAAAATAATTAACTGTGGTGTCTGTTTTCTATATGATGTTTACATTCATTCTACTTTGGTAGGTACAATCATCGTCAATATATGTAGATATACATAAAGTAGAGTGAAAGAAAACTTCATACCAAGTAGTATAACATTTTGTCTTTATAGTACATGAAGTACTACATTCGTTCTACTTAAGACTTGAAGTTGACTGATGACGTGACACGTACTTTAAACGATATAAAAGGATAAAAATGAAGTTGATTGTAACAATGTTGAACAAAAAATTAAAAACTGGAAAAAATTTGTAAAAAATTGAAAAAACGTATATACATTAAGGTGGTAAAAAAAAATGGAATTCACGCCCACTACAACCCTACAAATGTAAGAAAATAAATATGGTCTGCCAGAAAAGATCTCTAAAGAGGTCCCAGATCGTAATTGATGTTTCAAAGTTAAGCTTGTTCTATTATTTTTCATTAAGGGCGAGTAACTTATTTCCAACATAACCAATGTTAAAGTTAAGCACAGATATTTCCATATAAATTTGACATTCATAACTGTGGTTAAGCATTGAACTCAGTTTATTTATAGATAAGTTAGCAGATCTAAGCAAAAGAAAAATTAAATATAATTATTATAATCGGAGTCGCAGATTTCGCGATATTTAAAAATTTAATACAAAAAATACTGAAATTTGATCAGGAAGTTTTCTTATATGTACCGTTATGAACTTTTTTTTTTTTGCATTAATATCTATTAAATGTCCTCTTATAGGATATGTGATATTTGTTAACAATTAAATTATATAGTTAAAAAATAGCGCAGTATTAAAAAAGTCAACTTTTAAGATAATTTGCAATGATATCTGTTACCCTTTTTTAAATTAAAATTAGTTTTATATATAACAAGAGTCCTTGGTAAGTAAATTGCAAAAGTATAACCAATTGAATTTTTCGACGACACTGTTTGCAGGTAGCTAGGAAAATACCTCAAAAAACTTGAGATTTTTTTTTAGTTTTCAAAAACCGCGAATAATTTATAAACCCCAAATTTTTTGCAAATTTGGGTTGCATATTCATAGTCTTTGTTAAAATAAAGATTAGATTTGCTCATATAAGGCATGAGAATGTTGGATTTTTGCTTACATAATGTTAGAGAATTAGAATATTTTAACTAAAATATGTATATTTTTGTATAATTTTTAGAAAAACCGCGAATTACTTAAAAGTTATAGCATATAGGTTAAGAAATAATTCAATTGAAAGTAAACTCTACTTTTTGTATAAATTACTCTAAAGACAAACTACTAATTATAATAATATTAATTATAAAATAAAAGCGGATTAAGCTGAAACTTGGCACAGAAAGTTTAAGACATTAAGGAATAGGGGCACCATTGTGGAGACTGCGAATTACAACTTTCAGTTTTTTTTTTTTTTTGGACGACTCTAATATACATACTTATGGAGTACTTGTAAGAACATGATTCAATATAAATACGACGAAATAAAGAACGAAGGCTGTACAAAGAGTATAGTAGAAAGTATAGAAGGAAGTCAAAGAAAAAGGAAACGGATATCAATTATTAGCTTAATGAGTTTCATGTGGAAGTAATGAAAAAATTTACAAACTCTTAAATTGATCTCTTTTTTAGTTGTTAAATATATTCATGTTTTAATATTTTAAGATGTAGTAATGTGAATATTGAAATTATTATAAAAGAAATAAGAAAATTAAAGTAGGCCAATCCTAACATATGGCACCATACACCAAGTTCATATTCAGGAAATCCTGATTTCTGGGGATCCTAATTTTGTGGTCGGTGCAGAAAATATACAGAAAATTTTGAACGAATTCCCACCGAAAGAGGGGTTTTCAGCAGATATCGAAAAAATAATATACACGTATTTTGTTTTTTAGGGACCAATATCAAGTTTAGGGGTTAAAAATTGGGGTCAAAAATAACAAAATTTTTAATTTTTTTCATTTATTCCTTATAAGTATGTATGAACTGAAATCTTCTTTGGAGACGCATCTTCTATTACACAAAACATATCGAAATATTTCTAAATTTTTTTGTTATTCAATTATTATTTTTTTCGAATGGCATATATGTATGAAAATTGTTGCTTATTTTAATTCAAATTTACATATTATAAAGGCAGGAAAACACGTTCAATATTATTGATAACATTTCCAAAAATCAACCAATCAGAACATTTTATTTTTAAATACTTTGTGCTGATTGGTCGATTTTAAAAACATTGATCAAGAATATTAATCGTGTATTGTTGCTTTAATGCCTATTTAATTTAATCGAGCAGATAGCTGAGCTTTTTATCCGTATTCTTTCTTGTTCCGATTTATGACGATTTCCCCATAGCTCCATTTTGACCAAAATATCAATTATTTCAATTAAGTCACAATAGTGAATATTTAAATGTCCGAATATTGCTTTAAGACGTTGAGGTTAACAACTTTGCTAAACATCACTTTGCGATATTCGGACATTTAGATGGTGAAAATGAATGAAAAAGCACAAAAATTACAATTTCCCCTATACGATACTTACTAATTTTAAATCGATATATCTCGATTGCAAGACATGACCCAGCGAAACGTCGGGACACATATAACTTTTTTTTTGCCGATATAACATTTCCCGGTAAGCAGAACCCCCGCCGATCACTGACGCTTACCATTTATCGCACAGTGTTATTTAATGGCTGAACATTCGTTGGTACATCATTAAGAGATAGTGATCTACGAAGAAAATTATGAAGATATGAATTTGTAATTTTTTTTTTTGTAAAATAAAGGCCGTACTTTAACCCATTTGTCACCGCTACCAGTTGCCGTCGACAGGCTTTGGTAAAAATTTATATCAAATCTATTCTGAGCCTAATTAAGAAAATTCTAAATTTATAAGTTCCATTTTTCGAAAAATTAGTGGAGATTGTAATCACCATTTGTGGAATATGCATACACGGCTGATATTTTTGAAGTGTAAATAAAAAGCGTTTTTATACTGAGTATATTATAAACAAAACAGAACCCATAATAATTAATACAAAAAACAAATTAAATAAAAAAATATGTCATTAGCAAGTTATGAATAGTAAAAGTTCTGGTGATTATAATCACCAGTCGGCGAAAAATGGGTTAATATCAACAGTCCGGAAAGTGCACTTAAAATAATAATAATAAAATCTGTTAAACCGGTTTCAAATCGATTTGACTAATTTTTAACAAATTTTTAGTTGAAGCACTGATTTAAGCAAAGATTTTAGTTATCTTCATTTAACACTATACTAAAAATCCTCAGTAATTTAACAAATTTTGAGTATTAATTTTCAAAATTATTTAAAACTAATTTTTAAGAGCCCCCTCGTTAAATTTTCCAAAATTTATTTAATTCATGTTACTGTTATTACCCGGTAGATGGCACCACCAATGTATCCAAAGTTTTAAAGATGGCGCTATTTCTTTCCCTTCTGATTATTTAAATGGCCCATATCTCGAAAATTCAGAGAGATACTTAGAACAAAATTTATGAAAATTTTGACTACCCCTAACCGTATAATACTCCAGCGAAAGGGGTTATCTCTATCCAAAAATAGACCTTGGCGGGGCCTTGGACACTCGGAAATTTTTAATAAAAATTTTCCACTTCATAAAATGGCTCATAGCTCGAAAACTAAGCGAGATAGAGCAAAACGGACAAAATGTTTGCTCCACTGGAGCGCCTTCATATGCCCTCACATGATATGGACTAAAAATTTTTACTACAAAAATTTTAAAAACAACTGCAAAAATTGTTACAAATTTTTGTTTTTATAGTTAACTTTTTTGGTATTAAAAAAAGTAATTTTAATAAAAAAATAAAATCTGTTCGATTACAATGGAATGTGTAATTACTTCAGCCTACTTGAAATTTGAATTAAAAATTCCAAACGGTTATCCAGTTATTAGGTTTTCAGGCATTGGAAATACAAATTTCTGATTTTTATTTGCAAACTAAGAATATATCAACTGTTATTGTTGATTCAAAAATTAAATTAAATAATAAAAATAACTAATTGTTTACTGTAAAAATACTGTTTTGGTAGTTGTTTATTGTAGAATGAAAAATTACTGCTATAAACAACTGTTACAAAGTATAGTACTTTTCTTTACTTGTTTTTTAAATAAGCGTCATAATAGTTGTTTTGCATTTTTCCTAAACAACTGAGATTACAGTTAAAAACAGCAATTACTATTTACTACACAAGCAACTGTTATGTAGTAACTGCCCTAGTAAAAATGATTTTTATATAATCATTTATGATTTGATACAATTATAACTTGTCGAGTATCGTGAAACATATATTTTTATATGATTGTATCAAAAGATATTTAATTATATAAAATTATATTAACCAGATCCACCAATTTCCGGATCTGATGGATCCGTACAATACCAATTATTTTTTATTTCCTAATTTAGATGTCCGGCGTCAAATAAAACGATAAATAATAATTTAAAGCCAATTTGATTTTCGCGAAACAAATTATTCTAGATTGAAAAACTGTTCGTTTTCGATTTTCATCACACCCCTGAGTGTGTAAGACCCGAAATCCAGCTGCCCTCCAATTCAAAGTTTTTTTTATCATTTAAATTTAATCATATCGCATTGTATTAACTTATATCCAATTTGATCGGGACAAAATTCGGATATAAGTTTATCATTTGATATAACTTTGTATCGTTGTAAATACAATTATATCCAATATGATACAATTTAATATGACCATTTTTCGGATGAAATTATATCCAGTTACATATTGCAAATATATCCTTTCACATATAATTTTATATACACTTTTTTACTCGGGAAGTTATAATTGTATAAAATCATAAATTATTGTATAAAAATCATATATGAATATTAGGGCGGGTTAATTTTTTTTTTGATGAAGCGTATAGCAAAACCGTAATCTATAGGTGATTCTGAGAAATTTTGCTCAAGAGACCATAGCTCTAAGTCGGATTTGGAGCCCCCCAAAATTTCAAAATAGATATTTTTCCATATATACATATAATAATTTAATTAAATTCGTCATAAAATCGGATAGAATTATAGTAGATTTCTTGGGCTTGTTTGAAAGGTATTTTTATCACCTTTCAGAATTTGTATTGATACACCCAAACAATCCCGTAGTCGCATAGTTGAAGAATTTCGTAGTCAATTTACATAAATTTGAAAATCACTACGGTAGTTGTCAACAACGATGTGTTTAGTTACCATCTCCAATTTTTCGTAGTTGAATTGAATACTACTAATAAATAAAATGTCAATAATTTAAGAAATTGAAAAATAAACAAAACAGTAACATTCAACAAACTTAAATTTTTTTATAATGATAATCCTCATACATTTTTCTATTTGAAAGAAGAATTACAATGGTCCATTAAAAATGGTAAGAATCAATATAATGGAACAAGCAATATGCAGAGCTATCTAAAATACTATTTTTTTTTCCAGATTTTCCAAAATGAATGTGTAGATCTTGAATGATGTTCCAATCAATTGTTTTTTTCTAAAGGCTGGTTTATACTATACGATTTTCGGAATGGTTTTGCAACCTTGCCTATATATTTTGCATGTGGTTGCAATATCTTTCCGAAAATCTTATAGTGTAAACCAGCCTTAAACAATTATGTATTTCTGTCCTGGAAACTAAATAGATTAGAAAGCAGTTTTCGAATCATAAATACGATCTTTTTTTAAATGTAATTATTCAATTCCCAAAAAGATTTAAACTTCGGTAAATCCAAATGTGAGTGCAATTTAAAATGTTTATATTACTTATTTCAATAAATTGCGTGCAAAATAATATTAATAAAATGAGTTCATTACTAAAAATCTAAAATCGGTGGTTTATGTGTAGGTATGCACGATTTCATATTTAAAGTAGTTGATATCTATTATATTTTATAAAATTAATTTTCCACTATGAAATCATTATCAGTAACTTCCCGCATAGTTGATTTGTATATTTTTAATAAACATAGTTGACTTCCACTACTTCCTATTAACTTTGTCATAGTGAGGGTTATTTCACCTATGGCATAGTTGAAAAAATAGTGATCATCAACTACGTAATTTTTAGGGTGTAACAATATTTTTTTTTATTTTTAGTAGAGATATTAGGAATTTTTTGTCGAAAAATAACCTAAAATGAACTTTTAACTAATAAATTCTGAATTTTCTTCGATTTTTTTCGAGTTTTTTTTTTTGCAGATTATGAAAGTTCAGATAATTTCCAAAAACTTTTATAATGATAAATTTTTTTGTTTTCGAACTCCTATTTGTAGGAAAATCGATCTGAAAAAATCAACATTTTCAAGGTTTCAACAAAAAAACACTATTTTTACATTTTTAATTCAATTTATTTTTAAATATTATTCTCGACCTACAATTTAATGTTTTAACGCGGTAATATTATTTTTTAAGGTCCTTTTTACTTTCCACTCGAGGAGTTTTCTTACGACTTTCTCATGACACTGCCATAACTCCTTCACGATTCTTTTCTATGTATAACTCGTTTTGAAACACTCGTTAATAACACTATGCGACAGTCAAAATCGGGATGGGATGAAACCAACGGGAAATGTTATATCGGTCAAAAACAAGTTATACGTGTCCCGGCGTTTCGCTGGGTCACCCCTAGGAATCGAGATATATCCTTTTTTTGACATAACTCGAGAACCACTAGTCCGATTTTGCTCAAACAATTTTAAAAAAATTAAAAATTACAATTCCTTTAATCTGTTCATATAACGTTTTTCTATATACTCAACAGTTTTTCCGGTAAAAATATATGTTTGTTACCGCTACCATAAAAATCAATAACCTTTTGTTTATTACTTTTTTTTTTAATATTTTAGGCAAAAAATATTTTTTTCTTCATACATTTATTTTTACCGGCAAAACTATTGAGTATATAGAAAAACGTTATATGAACAGATTAAAGGAATTGTAATTTTTAATTTTTTTAAAATTGTTTGAGCAAAATCGGACTAGTGGTTCTCGAGTTATGTCAAAAAAAAGACCACCAAAGGTCAAATCGAAATATCTCGATTCCTAGGGGTGACCCAGCGAAACGCCGGGACACGTATAACTTCTTTTTTACCGATATAACTTTCCCCGGTAGTTTGAACCCCTCCCGATCACTGACCCCTACCATTTGTCTCACAGTGTAATTGTATATGTCTTTCTGTTCCTTGTATGTGCATTGGAATTTGTGGATCAGCCAGTGGTGGTTCATCGAAATCTAAGTATTCTACCAAGTGATCATATGGAATCTGTCGAGTAAATGCTGGTTCAAATAATATATCGTCGTTATTCATATCAACCATATTGACATAATCGGTAGCATCGAAATTTAATATATATTTTTTGTAAACTCTGAGTTTAGTTGGATCGTACAATTTTTCTCGATAGTGTAAAATCTTTTTGATAGCTCTATCCCGTATTGCTTTTCGATCATCAAATAACATTGTTAATAAGATATTTTCTGGATGTGCGTAATATGAGTTGTTTTGAATTACACCATCTACAATATTACGCAAGTTTGGTTGTAAGTATCGTGTCCAACGTATACATTTTAATAAAAGTGCACTGCCGTACACAACAGAGTTATAAAACTTCACATTGAAGTACATTGGCACATAAACTGTAATAATATAAACTGCCAAAGTTTTTAAATTGGTCGATGGTGTATTAGTTGTTACATATAATCGTAGTAATCTACTTGCTTTGGTTAACCAACGAGAATGTCCAATTCGTCCTAGTTTAATGTTAGCTAAATCAACTGGAACAATACCATTCGAAATTGCTTTAGCTATTTGATATAAATATTTAACATCTGTTGATAGTTCGAGCTCATGTTCATGATCCATCATTGCAGGCATATTCTCCAGTGGTATTGGATCAAAATCAGCTACTACCTGAAAAATGAAATGTTTAGATCAATTAAAATGCAATTATTTTATTTTAACTTTATTCCAATCGAAAAACTAAAATAATGACAATAAATAATGATAATAAATGATGATATTAAATAAAATAAAGTGTTACATACCTGCAATTTCTCACATTCTTGAATAGCTTTGAATAACTTTCCACTTGCTGCTCGTGGTCCACTGGTGACTGTTTTGTCCAATTCTTCATATAAATGACGAAAAGGCAATACATTGAGATGAAGCAGACATATAAACCAGTGAATTGGTCTATTTAATTGTTTTTCAAATAATCGTAAAACACCACTTTCTGTTCCAGTATTTGCTGGCTCACCATCACTGCATATGCCAATTAATTGATCAACTGTTAATGTTTTATTGTTGAAAAATTCATTCAGTTTTCTGTATTTGGTTTTTGCATCTTCTTGACTACCCAAATTTATATATCCAAGTAACCGCATTTCAGAACAAATAAATGCGGTTCTTTTACCATAGTGGTATGAAATTTGTCATTAATTTTCTCTGTAGTTAATGAGTCATCTTTTCTACCATCGAAAGAGAATGCAGTTATGGAAGAATTTGTATGTCGTATACGAAGCATTGCATCTCTAGATTTAACTTTTTCTCTAGCCACTTTTGATTTATCCATAATAACAAGATTACCATGAACATCTCTAAAATTTATATCTTCGAATAAAGCTGTTGCTAAACATGAAGCGACTCTATCTGAAACACCGAATCTATCACATATCATAGCAAAATTTAAGGCATCGTATCTTTGAGTATAACGACCTCGTCTCATTTGAACAGTTGCTTCTGGAACTTCTGTTGTTGCTTCATTTTCATCTTCATCCATGTGTAATTCAGGTGGTTCGTATGTTGGATCATCGGTACCAGTTGTAAGTGTTGGTATTGTTGTAGCTACTTCTTCAACGTCTTCCGTATATTCAGGTATTGTGAATTTTCTATCATTATGCTGGTCCATCATAAATTCTTTTAGATGTTCTGGAATCAATCTACACGAGCATTCTGTTGTTTTTAATTTGCAATTACATTTGCCAATATAAAATAATTCGTTTATTGAATCAACAAATGCTTTAAATTCATCTCTTTTGTTTCTATGTTGTACATGTTTCTGGTATTTATCAAGCAAACCAGTTAATTTTTTGAAAACACTCTTTCTATTAATGATTTCAATATTAAATTTACACCAAATTTGGATCAATTTATCTGTTACGTTAGGAGTAAAAGTTTTATACGAGAACATTTTGTTCAAATTTAGCACGATCACTTAAAAAAAATAATATTTTAAAATGTCACATTTAGTAGGTAAAGTAAGATCATTTAAATCACTTGATAAACCAAAAACAACAATATCTTGCTGAGGCATGTTAGTCAATCTAGAGTCAAAACTTGTTGATGTTGTTGCTTCCATTTGCGAAGACAACGCAGACGATGTTGATGGTTCTTGATTATCCATAATAACTTTGATATTATCACTACACTCTTTGATTGTGTCACACTAAATTTAAAAATTAAAAAAAAATATTGGTATTGTGATAACCGAGTTTTTATTTAAGTATTTTGGCAAACTGCGTGCGCATTACACGATGAACGATTAAGGAAGAAGGAAAAGCAAGCTTGGCAACGTTTAGTGTTGGTAAACGTCATTATTTTGTAACGTCATTATTCAGTGTTACAAAGTTGTTCAATTGAACAATGCTGCCATTGACGACTTATTCTACAGGTATCAATACAGATTCTGAAAGGTGATAAAAATACCTTTCAAACAAGCCCAGATTGAGAAATCTGCTATAATTCTATCCGATTTTATGACGAATTTAATTAAATTATTCTATGTATATATGGACAAATATCTATTATGAAATTTTGGGGGGCTCCAAATCCGACTTAGAGCTATGGTCTCTTGAGCAAAATTTCTCAGATTCACCTATAGATTACGTTTTTGCCATACGCTTTATCAAAAAAAAATTGTTCCATACAATTTCAACGCCCTAATGAATATATAAAAATCATTTTTACTAGGGGGTCGAAATTTTTGGAGCGTACAAAAGTAATAATATTTATTAATATTAATCAGATAAATCTGAGCAGCAATAATTAAAGCTAATTAAACAAATAAGTTAAATTCATGAATTTTATTTATATTGTTACAAACGACCCGGAGAGGGTCCCGAGACCCTAATTTGGATAAATTTTACGACTCAGTATAGTTACAGATAAAACAATAGTTTTACAAATTTTGTACTTAAATTTAGATTTCCCGAGTAAAAAAGTGTATATATAACATATATTTTTTAATATTAAAATATATGATAATATAAAATTTTGTAAGCGACCTTATATATTTTTATATGACGATATATAAGAAAAAATTTTAGAAATATTCTCATTTGTAATCATATTAAATCATATATCAGTATTTGCTTTATTGCAAATTGTATATAGGAATATATTATTGATAAAACCGTTCAAAATTGTATATATAAATAGATACGAAAAATATTTTTAATTTTATTTTATATATAACTATATCGTCAGCTTGCCTGTAAGTAGTGTTATGTGTTCTTTAACAGGTTTTCAGGAGGGCGAAAAAACTGATTTATATTATCCGTTTAATATATTCCATTCACATCACATGCCTTAATAATGATTGTAGTAAATAAGGTCGTGAATCATTAGGGCATATGATGTCAATAAAATATCTTAAAAGGATAATATAAAACAGTTTTTCGCTCTCCTGAAAACCTGCTAAAACCAAAGACATAGCACTACTTGCAGGCAAGCCGACAATATATTAGTTTATCGCAGACCCAAGTTTGAGATTAACTAATATGTTCGAGATTAATAGAATATTTCATAAAAAAAAATTTTGTTTATATGTCTTACTCAATTTTTTCATTGAATTAATATTTTCTTTGGGTTTTTTACTTCTAAAAGTTCTTTTTTTTTAATTTAAAAAATCTTATTTAAAAAAATTAACATTTAAAATCATGGCCCGGCTCGTAATGGGTTAATAAGTCTAGGCATGTTGCATATCATTGGTAAGGTATTTCAAGTACCTTTCCGACGATATATCGCAAGTAGTGCTATATGTTTTTTTTATCAGGTTTTCAGGAGAGCAAAAAAACTGTTATAAAATATCCTTTTAAGATATTTTATTGGTATCATATGCCTTAATGATTCACGACCTCATTTACTAAAATCATCATTAAGGCATACGATGTCAATAAAGTATCTTAAAAGGATATTTTTAACAGTTTCTTCGCTCTCCTGAAAATCTATTAAAAAACACATAGCACTATTTGCAGGCAAGCCGACGATACATATTTTGTTCTGGTCCGATAAATTTTGAGTGGAGAAATAAGCCATTGAATATTGTTGACCATCTTCAGCTCCATAAATCGGGAACTATAAGCATCCAACAAAAAAGAAGTGCATTAAAATTTTATATAAAATAAAAAAAGCTTAACATTTTTAAAAAAAATTTCTAAGTCCATAGAAAATTTCCATATTTGATAAAAAATTATGTAATCTTTAAAGAATAACGGATTTATGTATACATTAACGTCTTTAATAGTTACTCATTGGGTCATATGAATAAAAATTAGCAATTACTTCGAAGTATTTACTTTGGGCTTAGGAATGACTTTTAACACCAAATTTATCCATAGACTTGTAGAATACCATAAAATATAAACGAAAATAAAAAAATAAAATTTTTAGTCTACCCGCAAGCAGACTAGAATTGTGAAGTAATTGCTTAAAAAACCCAGTATTTCACCCTATTAGTAATATCTAGTTTTTATTCATACGAGCCATTATCAACAGTAGCCCTCGGCTGATAGTCAGGCATGTGATGCATAGCGAAAACGATCTGATTTTCAATGGTTAATATTTTACGATCTGTACAATACCAATTATTTTTTATTTGCTAGTTTAGATGTCCGGAGTCAAATAAAACGATCTAATTTGAAGCCAATTTGATTTTCGCGAAACTAATTATTCTAAATTGTAAAACTGTTCGTTTTCGATTTTCATGACAACCCTAAGAGTGTAGAACCTGAAATCCTGCTGCCCTCCAATAAAAAGTATTTTTTTTATCATTTAAATTTAATCATATCGTATTGTATTAACTTATATCCAATTTGATCGGGACAAAATTCGGATCTAAGTTTATTATTTGATATAACTTTGCATCCTTGTAAATACAATTATATCCGATTTGATACAATTTAATATAACCATTTTTCGGATGAAATTATATCCAGTTACATATTGCAAATATATCCATTCACATATAATTTTATATAAACTTTTTTACTCGGGTTGTTAAATTTAATAAAAAAAAGTGTTAAAATCAACAAATTTTGTTTTAAGCCAAAAAATAGGAATAAATTTTGTTAAAGTAACACATTTTTATATCCAGCCAACAGACGTATTATTTTGAGTGTATGTTTAATAACACAGTACAGCAAAATAAGAAAATTTGATGCGTCAAATTTGCAACATTTTAAAATTATGAATTTAAAGTTAAAAATTTTTTTTTTGACGGTTTAGTTAATAAATAAACTACGATGAAAGGAGTATTCATTATTTGAATTTGTTTGTGCG
Source organism: Leucophora obtusa (assembly GCA_949987735.1). Taxonomy (NCBI): domain Eukaryota; kingdom Metazoa; phylum Arthropoda; class Insecta; order Diptera; family Anthomyiidae; genus Leucophora; species Leucophora obtusa. The sequence goes on along the minus strand of OX465295.1, from coordinate 172,857,881 downwards.
TTTAGTAAATATCTTTTAATTCATCAAAATAATTAACAATTTTCTATTTTATTATACCCTACACCACTACGTGGAGAGGGTATTATAAGTTTGTGCTGATGTGTGTAGCACCAAAAAATATTATCCTAGACCCACCTTATAGTATACCGATCGGCTCAGAATTTGTTTTTATTTCGATTTAACGATGCCCGTCTGTCCGTCTGTCTGTCTATGCATTCTTGTACGCACTCTACAAGTCGCAAATATTAAGATATTTTGACGAAATTTGGTAGATCGACTTACGTCGATCCAAGGACGACGCCTATGGATTTTGGTTGAAATCGGTCCATGTTTAGACCTAATGCCTATATAAGGGTACCCCCAAAAATTTTCTTTTTTACACGCTGCAGGTCGCAAATACGAAGATATGTCAATGAAATTTCGTACACAGACCTATGTCGGGCCTAGAACGGAGCCTGTTGATTTTGATTGAAATCGGTCTATGTTTAGACCTAGTGCCCATATATGGGTACCCCCCAAAATTGTCTTTTTTACACGCTGCAGGTACACAGAGCTATGTCGGCCCAAGGACGACGCCTATTGATTTTGGTTAAAATCGGTCCATGTTTAGACCTAGTGCTCATATAAGGGTCCCCCCAAAATTGGCTTGGTTACACGCTGCAGGTCGCAAATACGAAGATATTTCAATGAAATTGGGTTCGCTGACTTACATGGTCCCAAGGAAAAAGCCTATTGATTCTAGATAGGATGGGTCCATATTTGGACCTATCGCCCATATGGGCTATATTTTCGATTTTCTCTTCTTTTATGATTTTATAGAAAATGTTGACACAAGTCCGTTTTAACCCATTGAAATTTCGGATCCAAACATTAGTTGGCTTTAATAAGTCAGACTGGTGTAGGGTATTATATAGTCGGCATGCCCGACTTTAACCTTTTTACTCGTTTTTAAATTAAACTAAAACTGGAAAATATTGACTTTTTTGATACCTAAAAATTAAGGAGTCTGTGACAAATCTTAAATTATAAAACCCAGATAAAACCATTCAGAAATGTAAAACATATATTTTCTAGTCAATTTTAACGAAGTATCAGATAACTGAAGATTAAATTCCTAAAAAATAACGATTTTAAAATATGCATGTTTAAAAATATACTTTATTTCCTTTTGCCATAGTATTTAAATATTGTACATATAAAATTAATTTAAAATAAAATAGATATACAATTTGTATTTCAGATTGAATTTTCTGCAAATGTTGATGCAGAAGTTGTGGTTCTATTGATAAATGAATCTAGGGAAAATGATTTACGTCATGTTAAATTTTGCAAATTCGATTAAGGGATTTTACTAGATTTGCAAAATAAGAAAATAAGTAAAGTTTTCACTTTAATTGAAACTATATCATAGATCCTTTACCTAATCAAAGTCCATACATTTAAACGATATTGAAAATTATCCGGGGATTAGTCAGGTATACACTCAAAATAATAAGTCTGTTGGCTTAACAGGAAAATTTGTTACTTTAACCAAATGTATTCTTGTTTTTTGGCTTAAAATAAAATTTTTTGGTAGTAAAGTGTTGTTTTCTCAAACGCGTCGTATAGACCAAATACAATTAATATTGTCATTAATATGTATTTTTATTAATTCTAATTTAGTAGGTTTGAGGTTAAGAAGAAGAATAAACCTTCCTCAAAAGTTATAAACACATTAAATTTGCAAATCAGACTAGATCTAGTTTCTGCCTTCCCGAGTAAAAAAAATTATATATAATCATATGTGGCATATATTACAATATATAATTAGACATGTGGTTATGTGTATCCATATATAATTATATATGAGGTTTTTTCCGAAAAATTTTCCTTATATTATGCCATATATAATTTCATCTAATTAGATGTCGGCCTTCATAATATTAGATATGGCATATATAATTATACATTACATAAGATCAACCATGATCTTATTGCATATATAGTTATATATAGAACTATATCTTAATATAGTTCTATATATAACATTGCATTTTAGCAATATATAATTATATATGGTATCATTTAAACAATATATAATTATATATGGTGACAGTTAAACTAGATATTATCATATATGGTGCCATTTAAACAATATATGGTCATATATGGTACCTCATAAACCAAATCTTTAATTCAGTTCCAGATATGATAATATATGGTACTATATATAGTGCGATATATATTTATATATGGTGTTATTTAAGCTATATATTATCATATATGGTGCCATTCAAACCATATATTATCATATATGGTGCCATTCAAACCATATATTATCATACATGGTACCATTTAAACCATATATTATCATATATGGTGCAATTTCAACAATATATGCCCATATATGGTACCTCATGAACAATATTTTTAATACAGTTCCACATATGATAATATATGCTACCATATATAGTGCCATATATATTTATATATGGTGTTATTTAAGCAATATATTACCATATATGGTGCCATTTAAACCATATATTGTTATATATGGTGCCATTTCAACAATATATGCTCATATATGGTACCTGATGAACGACATTTTTAATACAGATGCAGATATGATAATATATGCTACCATATATAGTCCCATATATGTTGATATATGGTGTCATTTAAACAATATTTTTATATAGACATATATGGTATCATTTAAACAATATATTGTCATATATGGCACAATTTAAACAATATACGGTCAACATTTTGAATACAATTCCATATATGGTTTAATTTGAATAATGTAAAACTGTATGGCGCTATAAAAAATATTATCAGATATGTTACTTCATTAACAATATTTATAATACAGTGTCATATGTTGTAATTAGGGTTTTTCTTTTCCCGGACTTTTTCATTTCCCGGGACAGCGGGATTTTTTTCGGAATTTCCCGGGATCCCGGGAATTCCCGCTCGTTAGAAAATATATAAATTCGACATATATTGTACTTGAAAAACTACTTTTTGGTTAAACACCGTTCGACAAAGTTTATCTTTTGGTTGTATCCATGAGAAAATGTTCTGAAAGGAGGGCTAAATATCCATGTCTTCCACTTTTTCCAGGTCAATTCGTTTAACAATTTAAATCGTGAATTAGTATTTATGTAATATATTTATATGGAAGGCCGTCCTCCTTAAAAAAAAAAAAACTCTTAGTAGTATATTAACTAAATATTAATTTCGCGGTTTAAGCTGTTAAACGAATTGATATAAAAAAGTGAAAGACAGGGTTATATTATTTTGATCCCTTTTTTCAGGATATATTGGAATTGTTAATGGGTGAAAACTTGTGTCGGACCAGTTTTATAGTCAGAACTAAAATCAATATTTTGCTTAAATATTTCTTATACATTTTTAACTCTACTATTTTCTTGAGCTTAAGGTTTGGTTTTTATTTTTAAAAAGTTTTTTATTTTCGATATTTCGCTACTCCAATGTGTAGCATCTTTAGGAAATAACAATTAAATGAACAAATTATAAACAATTTTAAAGTTTGAAAAAATTTGAAAAGTATTTGTCAAATATAAATTGTATGTATACATTTATACCAGCAAACAAAGTTTTTGGTATAAAAGTATAACAAACAAAAATAACAATAATTAACAATAAAAAATGTATAATATAATGTGTTATAAATTAATGTAATGTGTGCTATTTCTTTTGTATTAAATATCTATAATTCTGAGCTACATTTTCAATATCTGCCTTAAAGTTAATTCTATTTGTTGTTGGTGTATTAATTATCTGTAACATTTCTAATATATAACGACGTTTATAATTGTGTTCTGTATTTAAAACTGATACATTTTCAAAGTCAGGATAGTGATTTAAACTTGAACAATGAGAAGATAATGCTGTCTTTTGTGAATTAATATGTCTATATTTCTGATCTGATCTATGTCCAGCTATTCTAGTTCTCAATTTATTCTTTGTTGTACCTATATATACTTTATCACAATTCTCTCCGTCATTTCCACTACATGGTATTTTATATACTATATTTGACATGTCCAATTTTTGTATCCTATCCTTTGTCTTACTGTATAATTTATTTACTGTATTGTATGATTTAAAAGCTATTTTATATCTATTAGTATCTATTATCTTTGATTTCTCTAAACGTTCTGATATTCCCGGTATATAGACCATAGACTTGTAAATCTTCTGTTCAATTAAATTCCCTGTGTTACTATTCCTCCTAAATTTATATTGATTTATCAATGAAGAAATTAATCCTATCGGAAAATCATTATCTCTTAATAAATTCCTAATTATTTCCTCATTCTTTCTATGAAATTTTCTGTCACTAATAGTCAATACTTTTTCTATCAAATTCTTTGCAGTGTTAATAATGATAGAAAAAGTATTGACTATTAGTGACAGAAAATTTCATAGAAAGAACGAGGAAATAATTAGGAATTTATTAAGAGATAATGATTTTCCGATAGGATTAATTTCTTCATTGATAAATCAATATAAATTTAGGAGGAATAGTAACACAGGGAATTTAATTCAATTCCGAAAATATTTTTTTTAGTCTTTTTGGCTGTGGATTTTAAATTTAGCCCAAATTTTATTTTACACTCACATAAATTATGTTAGCAAAAAAAATTTATTTTAGTTTCAGAAAAAATGTTTAGTTTTAGTTTTTTTCCCCTAGATTCTCAAGGTTTTTCCAGGGAATTTTCACTGCACTTTAGAACTTAATTTTTCCCAATAGCACTGACACTATAACACTTCACTGGTAGTATTTTTATATGCTGCCGATGAAAATTATTGGAACTTGGCGGGTTTTCGTTGAGGGTTTCCCGTGCCCGCTGAAAAATTAACCCACAAGAATTAAGGTAAATAAGCCGAAACTAGTGTATCCTCTCCTCTCAGATTCCCTCTCAATGCAACTAAAGGTGGATGCTTTTTGTTAGCTAACAACAGGGTATATGAAGAAAAGCTTTTGCTGTTCTTAATTTTGTGTAGAAATTCTTAACTGGTTCTTTTTGGATTCGCCGATAGAATTTTTGAGAACCAAAGGACGAAATTTTCTAATGAAAATTTTAAAAGAATTATTACGGAAAATCCGAAAATAAATTTTCCCGAAAAATACACACTTTCCCTCTAGAAAATTGAAAATCCAAATGAAGCGCAGCTGCTTAAAAAAAATACCCAGAGTTTAACAGGGATTTTCCTTGTTTTTTTTTTCCTTTTGTAAAATACAATTGAAGTCGGTGATTTAAAGAAAACGTTAGGCAGCGATCAGCCTTTGGGGTTCAAAAAATTAATTAAAAGATTTACATTCTGCAAACGATGCCAAAATTTTCTTTTTTTTGCAAGTAACCACCAAACTTTGTTTTATGAAATGGGCATTAACTCCGTAGATTATAAATTTAAAAAACCGCACTTAAAAAATTGCAAAACAATAGAGGAACGCGAAAAAAGACTTTGTGGTAGAAAAAAATAATTAAAAAACTCAATCAGCGATTAACAATCTGCAAATGAATACAATGACGCAAAGATTTTCCTTTTTGCAAATATTTTTTTCGCGATTTATTTTTTTGCAAACTAAGCACCAAACTTTTCTGTATAAAATTGGTACTATAGACCCTAGATTATAAATTTAAAAACACCACACTTAAAAAATTGCAAAATAATCGCGGAAAGCGAAAAAAGGCTTTATGGTACAAAAAATAAATTAAAAAACTTAATCAGCGATTCACATTCTGCAAACAAATATATCGATGAAACAATTTTTCCTTTTTGCAAATTTTATTTTTCGCGATTTTTTTTTTGCAACTAGCCACCAAACTTTATTGTATGAAATGTGTATTATAGTCCCTAGATTATAAATTAAAAAGAAACGTACTTAAAAAATTGCAAAATAAAAGCGGAACGCGAAAAAAGACTTTGTGGTACAAAAAATTAATTAGGAAACGTAATCAGCGATTTAGATTCTACAAACAAATATATTGATACAAAAATTTTTCCTTTTTGCAAATTTTACTTTTCGCGACTTTTTTTTGCAACTAGCCACCAAACTTTGTTGTATGAAATGTGTATTATAGCCCCTAGATTATAAATTAAAAAAAAAACGCACGTAAAGAATTGCAAAATAATAGCGGAATTTGAAAAAAGACTTTATGGTACAAAAATTTAATCCCTACACAGAAAAAACATTAGGCACCAACATTTGAGTTTGTAAAAGCAATCACATTTTCTTTTAAATTGAAACTTTATTCCCAACAATTTTTTTGTTTGAAATATTTGTAACTCATTTGTAAATTGTTATCTTTCATATAAAAATTGTTTAAAAATAAAAATTCAAAGTTACAAAAAGGAAAAGAAATTTTTTTTGGATTTACAAATTTCTTTGTTGGTTCCTTTTTAAAAAGTTTTTTTTTTTGTATTTACAAATTTGGTATGAGAAAGGTGTTTACAAATTTAATTAGAATTTTGTAAATTCTTTCTGTGTAGGTTATATATTTAAAAAAAAAAACACTTAAAAAGTTGCAAAATAACGGCGGAATTCGAAAAAGGATTTATGGTGCAGAAAATTAATTAAAAGAGGTAATTAGCGATCGACATTCTGTAAACGAATATATTGTTGCACAAATTTCGCTTTTTGCAAATGTTTTTTTTCGCAATTTGTGCTAATATTTGCTAATTTCTAAATATTTTATTTTAATTTTTTTTAACGAGCCAAAGAGGAAGCTATTTTTTAGTTACTTACATTTTTAAATATGTAAGAGCGATCTAACATTTTTTGGTATGAGAGCCCGATTAAGTGAGCCTTTTCCATCCCCGATTAACCAGTCGGAGTTCATTCCTGTTCCAAGCCGCATAATATTTTTTCAAATAAAAAATATTGAGAGAGTTGCAAGGCCATTGACTAAACTCGTTGAGCATTTATATATATATATATATATATATATATATATATATATATATATATAAAGGGTTTTTCAATAAGAGCGCTACAAAAGTTTTTTTAAATAAAACAAAAACGGTTTTGGATATCAATGAAATTCTTTATTCCTGTGAAAGTACGTTCGATGCCATTATGTATGGAAATCGATCTCTTTTGCATGGCCACCACGGGCATGCTTGCAGAAGTCCAGACGCTGAACCCAATTTTCGAAGGTTATCAAGCATAAATCGGCCGATACTGCTGCAATTTGACGTTCGATATTCGTACGAAGTTCATCAATCGTCGCTGGCTTGTTGGCATAGACCATAGATTTGACGTAGCCCCACAGGAAATAGTCCAACGGCGTCAAATCGCACGACCGAGGCGGCCAATCGACTGGACCATTTCGTGAGATAACACGTTCTCCAAACTTAGTTTGCAATAAATTGATTGTGACATTCGCTGTGTGGCGCCGTCCTGTTGGAACCACAAGTCCTCCAAGTCCATATCATCCAATTGGGGCTAAAAATATTCGGTTATCATTGAACGGTAGCGATTCCCATTCATAGTAACGTGCCGGTATTGATCATCACGGAAGAAGTACGGCCCAATGACGCCGCCGGCCCATAAACCGCACCAAGCCGTAATTTTTTCGGGATGCAATGATGACTCATGGAGTACGTGTTGATTGCTGTCTGACCAATAACGCATATTTTGTTTATTAACGAAGCCATTCAGCCAGAAATGAGCCTCATCGCTGAAGATGATTTTTCGATGAAAATCCGAATCATTTTCAAGTTGTTGCTCAGCCCAATTCACGAAAATACGACGCTTCTGGTGGTCAAGCGGCTTCAGTTCTTGCGTCAATTTGATCTTGTAAGGATGTAGGCCAAGACCTTTTCGCAAAATTCGCCACAACGACGTCACAGAGATGTCCAACGCTTGAGAACGACGTGTGAGAGACACATTTGGGCTTTCTTCAACTGAAGCCTCAGCGGCAGCAATATTCTCGACACTACGGGCACTTCTTTGTCTCACTGGCACGGGAACATTTTGTACTGTGCCTGTGGATTCAAATTTTTCCACTAGACGCTCAATTATTGATCTGCTAGGACGACTATGACGACCATAAATTGGACGTAGCGCTCTTAACGTTGAGGCCACTGACTCCGAATTTCGGTAGTAAATTTTAATAATTTCGACTAGTTGTTGGCTCGTATATCTTTCCATCATGAAATGGCAAACCTTACTGAAGAGAAATGTCAAAAGAGCGGCAAGAAATATGGCGTCGTTTTCTGTCCCTGTCTTTCTACTTTTGTAGCGTCCCTGTTGAAAAATCCTTTACTAGCAGATTTGTAGTTTTGATAAATATAAAAAATATCTATTATTGGGAACAAATGACCGTGTAAATCTCTCTATATTTTTTGTAGAAAACAATATTATGTGCTTTCATACATCAACGAAAAAAAAATTTTTGCATAAACGAAAAAGTTTCCAGAATGTTAATCGCTGATTAAGTTTCTTAATTCATTTTCTGCGGCACAAATCCGCCATTATTTGGAATTTTTTCATTAAGGTGTATTTTAATCCATAATACAAGACTATTACACTTATATCTAGCCATAAGTTTGGTGGTTAGTTTTCAAAAAAAAAAAATGCGAAAAAATTTTGCGAAAAGGAAAATTTTACACCAATATATTCGTTTGCAGAATGTCAATAGTTGATCAGCTCTTCTATGTAATTTTCTGCCCGTTTTTGCATTCCACCGTTATTTAGCAATTTTTTAAGTGTGATTTTTTTAAAATTATAATCTAGGGACTATAATACCCATTTCACATAATAACGTTTGGTGGTCGATAGCAAAAAAAAAATGCGAAAAAAATTGAAAAAAGGAAATTTTTTGCATTAATATATTTCTTAACAGAATTTAAATCGCTGACTAAGTTTTTAAATTAAATTTTTGTACCATAAAGTCTTTTTTTCGCGTTCCGCTATTATTTTGCAAATCTTTAAGTGTAGTTTTTTTAAATTTATAATCTAGGGACTACAATACACATTTCATAAAACAAAGTTTGGTTGTTAGTTGGAAAAAAAGAAAAAATCGCGAAAAATAAAATTTGCAAAAATCAAAAGAATGTAAATCGATGATTAATTTTATTAATTAATATTTTGTGCCATAAAGCCTTTTTTCGCCCTTTTCCGCGATTATTTTGCAATTTTTAAGTGTGGGTTTTTAAAATTTATAATTTTGGGAATATAATATCAATTCCAACACCAAAGTTTGGTACTTAGTTTGCAAAAAAAAAAAATCGCGAAAATATTTTGCAAAAAGGAAAATTTTTGCATCATTATAGTCGTTTGCAGAATGTTAATCGCCGATTGAGTTTTTAAATTATTTTTTTCTACCATAAAGGCTCTTTTAGCGTTTCGTTATTTTGCAATTTTTTAACTGCGGTTTTTTAAATTTATAATCTAAGGACTATAAAGCACATCTCCTAAAATAAAGTTTGGTGGTTAGTTGCTTTGCGAAAAAAGATATTCTCAAAAAACTTTTATGTATACCTTATAGAATTCAAATAATTTAAATTTATATGCAGATATAGACTTCTGTATTTGAAAATAAATTTGTTTGTGGATATGAGAAAATGTAAAATGTTCAAAAAAGTGGCAACGAATGGATATTTTGCTTCCAAATTGATATCATAGACGGATATAATAGCAACAATGATTTTGCCATCAAAAACTCATTTTGGCCAAAATTGCAGATATAGAGTATTGAATATAGGGTCTCGATATATAAAATATTTATGTAATTTATTCCATCGAATCAAACTAATGCACTCAAAATGGACATCTCAGGTCAAAATTAAATATTCGATAACTTTTTTCATGCTTAGTCAACTGGCCCTTATTTGTAACGTTGTTCCGAATCCCGCTCTCCGAGGCTAACTAGAAAAACTATTGCAGAAAAAATTTCAGCTCAATAGAAGAATTTTTAAGCTATCCCTGGCCCTTCAAAGTTTTAAATGCGATTTACAAGGCGGAAAATAGGTTTTTTGGCTTATTTTGAAAATACTGGCTCTTACGTCAGCAAATCTTTTGGGTTAACGAGTTAAACAACATAGGAGCAGAATACGGCATCGAGTGGTCAGTAAATATTCAGAACAAGGAGCAATGGCATGTAAATCTAATTAATGTTCTTCAATCGCTAAGAGATAAATACTATGAGCAGTTCTTGCAGAGGAAATCAAGTACAAACAGAATATATAAACAACTGGACCCGACGGCAAATCAAAGTTATATGGTAGACGGTTATAGCCAAGAAGAGTTAATGTGGATATTCAAAATGAGAAGCGATTTAATACAGCTCAGTGGGAATAGATTTCCTACAAATGCAACCAGATTATGCTCCCTTTGCAACATGAGAGAAATAGAGAATATTGTACATTTTATGGGCCAGTGCCCCGTGTTTAAAGATATAAGAATTATTTACTTCGGAAAGGGTTTTCTAGATGAGGCTGAAATTGTAAACATACTTAATGGTACTGCTGGCGACATTATGTCATAGCCGTATGAACAAAATATTTATAATTTATAATTTAAAATTTTATATTAGTGAATACTTCAGATCATGTAAAATAATATATATGGGTGAAATCAAAAAATGTATAAATTTTTGGGCCAAATTTGTGAGAAGCAAAAAGTGTTAATATTAATCAGTAAGTAAAATATATATATAATATATATATCAGTAAGTTTAGTCATTATAAACCTAATTGCAAAAAATCTCTTCTACAAGTTGTCGCAATAACTTTTTTTGCACAATTTTAATTTTTTTTTTGTTGTAACGGAGTTTACATTTCTGCAAGCAAAAGACATAACAAAAAAAATTGCGTACGAATTTTCTTAAATTTTTTAGTTTTTCGTATTTGGGTTTTCAACTTGCTTTCCAATGATATATAATTTGTGTTGATCAAATTGGCGGTTTCGCGAATAAAAATACAATTCATTCCGCGAAAAAAAAATTTTTTTTTTAATTTTGTATTTTTGGTCCTTTTAAATGCTTTTCAAAAATATAAAATTTTTTAAAATCCAAACATCGGTTGCGCAGTTAAAAAATAATATATTAAAAACATAACATTTCGCGATCAAAAAATTCTTAAATTGTGTGAAACAAATTTAATTTGTCAAACTAATGTCAGTAATGACTCGAAATATCGATTCAAAACCAATGAAATGCAAAATCAATCGTTTTTCGCTCCAGCAGCTTAGGGTAAAAAACGGATAACTTTTTTCGATTTGACGCAAAATTATTAGTTGAATCGTCTTTTGACACATAAATATTAGTTGAATCACCTCTGTTTATGGTTATTTTAAAGTACTTTAAACATTTATCTGCATTTATTTGAATGAAATCTGATGCAAACAATTGTGGTTACGGAGTTTACAGTTACGGAGTTTACATTTGGTTACTTTTTTCGTTTTCTTTCAGAAACGTTTTGTCAGAATCTTTTTTCCGAAACAAAATCGCATGACGCCTACAAGGTGAATCCAAATATGACATTGTTTTTCTTACTCGTTAAATAGTTTGGTGTAAAAATTAGGAACGGAGTTTACAACATTTTTTGAAATCTTATTAAAGACATCCTTTTTCATCTCGAGAATGTTACATGCTGCACAAAAGCTTCAAGTCTGTTATACTGAATGATTACTTACAGTCCAACGATCATTTGGGTATAAATAACATTATACTTTTCGGAATATAAATAACAGATAACTCCAAAATTCTGGTATATGCATTTTTATCAAAAATTATGACGAAAAATAGTTACAGAGTTGAAGTCGTGATAGCTAAGATATACGAAAAAGTTTGTAAAATTTATTAATTTTTATTAAATACAGCACTTTTCCTCTTCATAAAAATTCTTACGGTTAGTGTTTAGCTTTATTGGTCATTAAAATATAAGCTATTAAAGTTAAAAAACCTTATGAGTTACTTGTTACGGAGTTTACATTTGGCCTATAAAATTGGTCACAAATTTTATGTATTAACCAAAAATTGGTCAGATTGTTATAAATTTTGTAAAACAGGTGACAATGCGCTGATATATATCGAAATATGTAACTCAAATGTAATCCATGCATTAGAAATTCGGTGGTTACACGGTTTTTATCACATTTTTTGATATCACCCATATATTGCTTAAAATTATGAAAATAAAGAATACTATTACTACTACTACTGGCTCTTAAATAACTGTATTTCTGGAAAATGTTAATAGAATCGTAATCTAGACTGAATTATTTTTCTTAAAAGGCATAAAAATCCAAAATCGATTGGAAAATATTGAAGTAATTGTAATGCGCCCAGACCATTGTAGGGTTAAAATGGCATATAATTGTAATAATTTGGGGAATATCATTAATTTTTGTTTTTTAGCTAGCTCTAATATAATATCTTTAAATTTTTTACTAAATCAGTTAAAGGCTATTGTTTTCTGAAAATTTCGTGAAACCTACACTCGAATAAATTTTTATTTAAATTTACCCTTTTTATAGTAGGTAACTTTTTACCTACTATAATGACAGTAAAATTACTCAATGTGTGTAAATGAAAAATGATACACATATTGTGTGTAATTCTCGTACACATAAAGTGTGTAAAATAATATTAAAAATGTGTATAATTTATTCAGAAATGTTCCTCCAATAATGTTAGTTTACCTCAATCGTGCATAGAAAACATTTTATCGAGTAAATTTAAGAATATTATGCTCAAAAATGCATATTTAAATGCTTGAAACTGTAAAGAATATGCGTTTACATGAACTGTTGTTGTAATTAAATAACTCCAACAATAGCTTTCCTATGCTCCTTATAGGAACCAAGGGAACATATATATATAACAATAGCTTTCCGATTTAAACACGCAAAATGAATGCATTCACAAAAACATTTTTATTTAGCATACACAATTTCCATTACAGATTATATTTAGACTGCTGATACTGCCAAGTTTTCAATTCCAATCTTGGTGATTTCTTAGGATTTTTGCGATTCTTTTTCAGCTCACTTAACATCATTGAATCGTGGTTGCATGTCACTTGTGAGTCGTATTCATTCTACCAAGCATACTGTTGATTTTGATTCCAGTAGCACCATGCTGTAAAAAAGAAAAATATTTGTTTTGATAAAAACATTAAACTGTTACTTAGAAGTAGTATAGAACTGGATAACAAATTTAAGAAATAGCACTCCCGAAATAAAACTAACATTTATATATATTTGGGTGCCCAGAAAATAGAAATGTTTCGGCTTTACCCCTAATTATGATTCTTTTAGTGCAAAAAGCGTTTTAAATGTTATTAGATTTTTGAAAAAGGCTTACCTGCTCGCAGAAGTCGGGTTTTAAAAAGAAATTAATTTTGAAGTTATTTGAATTTGTAATTAAAAATTGTGTTTAAAATGAAATAGAGGAACGTTTATAGGGGAAAAAATTTCAAAATATATATCGTCGATTTCATATGATATCGCCCACCATCTTATTAAATGTCTCTAAGTTTTAATATTTTAATTTACATAGTTTACTTTAAGAACCCACTGAAATATTTCCGATGTTGATTCCACGAATTTATTCACGTTTTCTGTTTCCGCAATTTTTTAGTTTATGCAAAATAAAATAAGGAAATATTCTAGTGACCCCATAGAGACCATGTGTGCAAAATATGATAAAAATTTAAGTGCATTTGATAAGATGCTGTTTAATCGTTTACGGAAAAAGTACAAAAAACATGGCATTTTTTTAGTGGATTGTTTTGAAATTCAAATTACTTGACCTATATTAGCCATTTACTAGGACAGTTTATGGCAGTGTTCAAAAAGTACAAACTACAATCAATTTATGGTTTAAATTGCGGGGTTTTTAACAATGCTAACATAAAATAATTTTGATGCTGTTTCCTGTATTATTTTTAAGGGTAGATTTTAATGCAGTCCAGAGTTGTTAATATTAAATGTTACTTATCTTGTATATAATGATTACCTGGAATTTTATTGAACAGATGAAGATTAATTGGTGCTGCAAAGGCCCATTCCTTGTCTTAACACTTGGGTCACCACTGTTATTGGTCATTGTGGCATTTCAATTGCTTTTGTAACTGCTTCCGCAAACTACCCGGGAATTGTAGTAATAATAATCATAACAACCGATTTCCGCACATATGTTGACTGACAATATAGCGTGGTTAATTAAATTCACGGAAGCCACCAAATGTACATCCTTGTACCATATATTACCATCTGTTTATACAAATAAATTCAGCAGATATTTTAATTGTACCTTTTTTTTGATTTTTTGTATATTTATTTATTAACTGCATATTGCACAAACCTGGATAGTGTCCGGCAAATTCTGCATTACTTTCCACAACCAATTAAAATTAATTTTTGAAGCATTTTAATTTTTTTCCGCAATATTTATTCCAAATTTTATTGTTTGATATTTTTATTTGTTCATAAATATTTATATGACAAATCAAGTTTTACTTTTAAATGTTTGTACATTTACACACTTTATGCCTAAATCCTGTTTTTAAGCACAAATTAATAATTGTGCACACAATATGTGTAAATATAAATAAAAAATGCCTGTTAATATATTTTATGTGTACTTTTATATAAAAAAATGCGCAAACAAATATTTTGCACACTTTGTGTCTAAATTTAGGCATTATGCGTTTTATTACATAAAAATGTACACACATTATTGAAGTGATTTTACAAGCACTTTTTAGAGTGTAGACAACGTTAACCCTTTCTATACCAAGTTCAATTTTCAAAAATTTGAAATTTTTACTTTTGACCTTGATACAGAAAGGGTTAACGTTGTCGAAGTTTCACAAAATTTTCAGAAAACAATATTCTTTAACTGAGTCAGTAAAAAAATTAAAGAGATTATGTTAGAGCTAGCAAAAAAACAAAAATTAATGATATTACCCAAATTATTAGCATGCGCAATTACATGCTTGTGAAGGAAATTTTTCCTCACTTTTTTCGTTTTTCCGGAATTGCTTAGAGGCAAAAATGGGCAGCTGAATTTTTTACAGATTGTTAGCTGAGACTTCAATCTTTAATTTGGACAATTTATAGTATTAAAAAATTTTTTTTTTTTTAATATTGAAAAATTTTTGTTTCCAAAAATATTATTTATAACATCCAATTGTATAAAAAAAATCATAATAGTGTCATTACAAAAGTATTTTAAAAGCATGAAGCGATAGAAAGTAGCATATATAATTCGGTCATTTCAAACGCATTCACTTAGGTCAACTTTGAATGTCTCTGGACAAAAGAGTAATAAAGATATAAGCCTAATATTTTTGGTATATGATAATTGGATTGTTTATTACAAACTGTAGAAAAATCAGGTAGGTCAGAAGACATGAAAAAAATGAATTAATGCCGCTCTTAAACCAGTGTGCGACTGCTTTCCAGGACATTCTACAAAAATTGCTCATTTTGTCAAAAACTTAACAAAATTTTAATGTTTTCATCAAAGTTTACATAGTTTTCGGAAAAGTATCACTTAAATTTGTTAAGACAAGAATTATCTTTATATTTGTTTAAAAAATCGTTAACCCTTAGTGGCCTGGGGTCAGAAAAGACCCATTAAACTTAATATTAATTATGACTACGAGATTGTAAAGCCTTTCAATTAGACAAAAAAAAATCTCAACTGGATAAAAATAATTATTTTATGTAACATGATCCATGTAGGGTTAACTTTTATACTTTCGGCCAAAAACGACACACTAGGAATTTTACAGAATAACACCTTTCATAATTTTCGAAAAAATATCTCTAAAAATGGATCAAAAAAATCTTTTTCCCACTTGACAAAAATTATTATTTTATGTAACTTGATCCATATAAGCTTACGGTGGGTCTCATACTGCAGGTTTAACTTTAACTTAACTACAAACAAAAGAAAATGTCAAAAAATGTACACAAAACAACAACAAATTTTTGGGTTAACTATTAACTAAAGTTTAAACCTGAAGTATGAGACCCACCGTTAATGTTTTCACTTTTCGGCAAAAAATACCCACTTGGAAATTTACAGAATAACGTCTTTCCAAATGGAAAACAATAAATGCATAATAAACAAAGCTTTTAATTAGAATCTAATACGATTGTACAACTAAAATTGCTATTAACATACGGACAGTTTTGAACCCACCTTTTTAATCCTTCAAAATAAGACTGGGATTATAAAAAATAATTTCTTATATGAAAACTATTTAATTTTTAAAAATGGCAACATTTTTCAAATAAAATTCAATTTGGATTTTGGAAATGCTTACAATTAAACTTTTCTCTAATGAAACCTTTGTAAAATTATTAGCCTACTGGTTATGGATGTTGTCCTTTTATGAAAAAGCTTTATTTAATCTCGAATATATAAATTTATAAAAACTTGTTCGTTTGGGTACTAAAAAAAAGTACAATTTTTATTAAGTAACACAAAAAATATTTCTTGAAGAGTAATTAATACAGGGTTGGCAGGCAATGCCGCTAAAATGCCATTATCGATTCAAAACCTTTTCAACCGACTACCGTTACCCCTAAAATACCGCTACCGAAATAACCGAGGTTGTTGAGTATTTTTCGTATTTTAAGTTGGTAAATTGGTTCTGTTTTTAATCTCGTTTGTTTTTTGAAAAAAAAATGTGGGATGTATCGAAATAACTGACTACCGTTATCCTTAAAATACAGTTACCGAAATAACCGAAATATCGCTAACCTTAAAATACCGTTACCAAAATAATAAAAACCCGTTATCCTTAAATTACCGTTACCGAAATAACTAAAAACCCGTTATCCTTAAAATACCGATACCGAAATAAATGAAATAACGTTACCCTTAAAATACCGTTACCGAAATAATCTAAAATAGCGTTACCCTTACCGATAACCGCATCGTTTCGGTTACCATCCATGAATTATTATCATTAACCTTCTTTTTTATTCGCAAATATTTCAAATAGAGGATTAAAATATTTATTGAAGTGTAATAGCATGCGCTGTGCATACATATTACAATATATAACTATATATGTCATTATATATATCCATATATGATTATATAAATTAATTTTATTCGTGATGAATAAAATAAAAAAAAGATTTTCTTTTTTTATAAGGAGCGAACTCCAACTTTATTTAATGAAAACCAATTTAGAACTAAACTTAAAATAATGACAAAATTATAATAAAGTTACAAACTATGCATACAACATTATCACCTGATGTTATTCCTGGAATCCGTTGTTGCTGATTAAGTTCGTTTGATGGGAACGGAAGCAAAACATACTTTTAGCCGTAGACATAGCGTCAGCATTAAAAGCTTGTTCAAAGTTATTGTTGTATTTTGTTATTCAAAATGTATCTGGTGTTAACTCCTCCCCTCTTAAGCGCAATTGCCCTCAATTGTCTTCCATTTTAAAAATATGGGATATCGTTCATTCTAAAATTTGATGTAGTCATATTGCTTCTAGGTTGGATATTGGTTAAGATAACTGCTGGAGCAGAAGGTGAATATGCATCTTCCACAGTTATTTTGGCCACATTAGTTCTTTGTGAGATTTTATACAGATGAACACTTAAGGAGCCAATAACAACAATCAGTAGTAAGAAAAACATAGTTGACACTCCATTTACAATTGTTCCCACTCTTATCTTTCCAATTTCGTGAGTATTGTTGATATGTAGTTCATTTAGGCTTTCGATCGTCAAGAGATTTTCCAAATTTTTTTCTGATGGTATAGGTTGTAGCACGACAGGAATAGTTTCTATTTGTGGGGCTTCCAAATTTCGGTACATTTTATTCTGTGCCACAATCGTAGTATTTGCAAATTTTATCAGGAACGTACCAGACAAATGGTGTTCGACGTTATCAATTAATATTGTATCGTTGTAATCATTAAGTAGGATCACCCCGGGAAATACGTTCTCAATTAGTGGAATATGTTGACTATTGCTGTAGGTACAGGATGATGGTAGGCTTTTGATAATGTTTGGTATGCAGGTATTATTACTAAGATCTATTAATTGATCGTGATTACAAATTTTAACAGAATTATACCTTACACAATTACTTTTAATTCCATACATTTCATTTGAATTTTTTATTACTTCATTAAATGATAATTTTATGATTTTTCTATTTTTCTTTACTGGATATAATAAAATATTTTCATATAATTTTTCGTTTGTCAATGGAATTTTAATAATATACAAGATCATTGAATTGTTATACATTACATTTACTTTAGCGTATTCCACCGCTTCTTCAATTGACGCAAATGGCATCTTTTCTTCTTTTAATTTTTCTAAAGCTACTTTTATTTCAAGTTTATTTAATATTATGGAATTAATTATTCCACTTTTCGCCCATTGAATTGCGTAATTGATATTTATTAGTTGCTCTTTTATGAGTCTTACTCTATTTTGTAAAATTAAAGCTATTTCATTATTCAAATAATTGTCCTTGCCTATGGCATTTGACATTTCATTAATTATCCTTGTTACGTTATTTAACCTATCGCTCAATATTCGATTAATTATGACTTGTTTATTATTATTTTCATCTAATTTATTCATATTGAATTCCAGCATTTCGAAATCATCGTGGTCTGGAGTGCCAGCGATGTACTTCCATGCTGTACCAATTATATTGAATGATCTTTTATTTCTTACATTACTATTTTTTTCATTGTTTCCATCATTTTACTTTGATTAAATTTAATAGGAATAATACTTCGAATTAAATCCAAAGTTTGTGTTATTTCTTCTTTTAGGATGGGATAAAAGGGATTGTGTTTTGGGATATTTCGTTCAACGTAAGTCCGTGTCTCTTTTACAAAATTGTCATACTGTTTCAGGTTTATAGGATGGATTATTCTGAAGGTTCCGTCCTGAATTTTACTCTGACCATTATTGATTGTTATCAGATGAGCAGACGTGTAGTCCACTACCTGAAATTCCATTCTACAACCTGTTATAATCAATCTGGAAAAAAAAAAGAAAAAAGAGAAAAAGAAATATATATATATATATTTTATGTTTTAATGAGACTCTTATGGACAGTCCTTCCAGATCGTGTTTTGACCGTAGAGTTACTGTTACTAGCTACTATTTCTTTTTTATACTTCGGGGTAAGTTTGTTACCCTGTCTCTTATTAATTCTGACATAAATAACATCGCCTTCCTAATATGTTCTCACCGGTGCCTTTCTCTTATTGTGGTAACTGAGATCAGATATTTGTTTCTCCTGAATTCTCTGCATTGTCTCCTTACGAAAATTTTCGAGCTGTTCCGGATCACTACTAACTCTTCTACCAAATAATACTTCGACAGGTTTCCTTTTAGTTGTTGAATGAACCGACAAATTATATTCCTTGACTGATCTTTCCAGTAACTCCTCGAATGTGCTGTGAGCTCTCTCAGCCTTGAGGCAGCGCATGATTTCCTGAAGCGTTGAGTGAAAACGTTCCACCTGTCCATTTGAACAACTTGTGTAAGGGGGTGTACGATAAATTTTAATACCGAATTCATTTTCTACCATATGGTTGGTGGAAGCTGAATTAAATGATTTCTCGTTATCGAAAATTACAGTTTCGGGGATAAGAAAAAAAAGTATGTCCCTCAAAGGCTGTTTAATATCCTCAGCTGCTCTGGATTTAATTACTTTTGCCACTGCAAACTTTGAAAATTTATCCACGGCCGTCAAAAGAGGAATGATTATCTGTGATAAAAATATCAAGGTGGACAATTTGTCCTGGAAATTGTGGAACGGGGGTTGCCTGAATCTCCGGTTTAGCGGGATGGCGATCATATTTATTTTCCCTACAAACCACACAGTTCTTTATCATTCTAGCAATTTTACTATTCATAGCTGGAAAATAATATCTCTCGATAATTTGAATTTTGTTCTCACGAGCATTCCTGTGAGCTCTATTATGTGCACGTAAAATTATATTCTCCTGTTCTTGTTCGCTAGCGATATCTTCAACTTGTAGTTGGGTAAACCTTACTTTATAATTGCTAAAATGAAAAGGGTAGATCTCCTGAATTTTACCCATAATACGTTCGTTAGTTTTAATGCAGTTAATAACGAACGGATTTAAATAGCGTTTCAAAATTCGTACTAGATTATCCGAATCATAACATTGCTCCGTAATTATATGTCTATGATAAGTTGGAAAAATTATTTTAAACACGTATGATTGTGTTTCATCCTGGTTAAGAAAAATTTGATTCTTGAATACGTTGATGAGTACATCTACAGAATATATTAAGTTGTGAGAAGAACTCTCATCGCTGTGCTCGCTAGATGTTAATGTGTTTACCTGGGCCTGTGGGATTCTTGATAAAGCATCCGCAAAAACATTCGCCTTTCCCGGTTTATAATGCAATTCATACACTCACAATATTTTATCGTTAAAAACAACCTAAAATACATATTAAATTAATTGAAAACACAATTAAAAAAAGGACTACTGATTTTTCATTATATTCAAACCACTTTGCTATTTATTTTCAAACATTGTGTAAACAATCCATAAAAGAAATAAAAATAATTGAAAAGTCTGTTAAAACAATCATCAATTTTTAACTGACAAAACGTAAAAAAAACGATTTTGTGGTTTGTTTTTTCATATTCGAAAGTTTTTTTTGTTTCAATTTTCAAAACACTACACACTTAACACACACGTTCTTTGTTTATTTCATTTCTCTTTAATTTAATTTTCTTTGGTTTTAAATTCAAAGCAATTTTGTTTTGTTCCAACACCAGACACGATTCGAACCAACGACCTTTGGTTTAGAAGTTCATCGCCTTACCCCTTGAGCCAAACTATATTGATACATATAGTTTCATAAACATTTTTTATAATTCAAATTGTTTTTATTTTATTTGAATCTATCTTTTTAAATTTCAAATTACCCATCAAACATGAATATAATAGTTAAAATAAATGCCCTAAATGTAACAACGAACATGCTGCTCTATTCAAATTTTTAGTAAATAAATTTAATGCTTAATACAGAAAGGCCCTAACTCGAATTAATATTCCATTAGAGAAAATGGAAATCTGAAAAACTTAGATTATACTTTTTATTTTATTGTTTATGTATTAATATAAAATTGCATTCCGAGAAACAATATATCCAACGTTTTTATATTTTTATTGCCTTCCCCTCTATAGAAATTAAGAAAAAAGTTACACTGAGAGAATTATCTGCATGATATTAATGAATTTTTGCATAAAATCGATAAAGTTTTATGGGAACTCGTCCATTGAAACTTTTCATTGAATTAATGGAATTTTTCATAAAATATTATCAAAAATTTCATTTTATTTACTAAAAATTTCATACGCTCCAAGAAAAAGTTTCACTAAAACTAGATTCATAAAGGTTCGTATCTTTTTCATCGAATTTAACAAATTTTTCATTTATGTTGTGAAGAAAACTTCAGCAGTTTACCGAAAATTTTCACTAAAACTCGTCCAGAAAAATTCTTTCTGTGTAGCGTCTTTCTTCATTAAGCCATCGATATTAAACTTTGGAGCAAAATTGCACAAAAATATGTCAGTCAGAAATACCAATTTACATAAATCAAAGTCGCTAGAATTTAGTGTTTAACTGCAGTTATAAAATTCAATTTTAGTTAAGAAGAACTTGCTTTATATTTACTTTTTTTGAATTTTTTAAGTTAAATTTTCATTTGAATAAAATTTATAACTCTGTAATTTTTTATTTTCTGACATTCATAAAACTTTTTGAGAATAAAAAAAAAATCATAAAATATAAAATCTTTCGTTTTTACTTCCACACAAAATTAAAAATAAAAACTCTGTAAAAAAATTCCCCCCAAAGGACGTTATAA
Organism: Leucophora obtusa; assembly: GCA_949987735.1. Classification (NCBI taxonomy): domain Eukaryota; kingdom Metazoa; phylum Arthropoda; class Insecta; order Diptera; family Anthomyiidae; genus Leucophora; species Leucophora obtusa. Next base: position 172,835,991 of record OX465295.1, on the reverse strand, counting down.
ACAAGCTTGTTATTAAATTTTATTTTTGTATTTTATATTTTTAGTTTTTATAGCTATTTGTATGGTGAACATTTAAAACGATTTGTATGGTAAATATTTTAGTCGTATATGCCGACTCTATTGCTAGCAGCTGACATCGAGATTTCTTCACATTTTTACAACCCGGCAACCCCCTGATTATCAAATCAATTTAAAAATTTTTACTAACAATTCAAATAAATTTGGCAACCAATTTCGATAATTTCGTTATCGTAAACCCTGATTGAATTCATATCATTTAATATTCAACTATTTTAAGTTAAAACAAATAAAAGCATTTAGATATAAAACGAAGTTAACAGTTGTCCAGTTTTTCCAGTCGTGCGATAGATTAAAATTATTTTTATAAATTCAAATTGTGTGCTGGGTACATTTGTTTGTTTAAATTTAATAAATATTTCAAAATATCTTAAATTCAAATTTAATTCACACAATTTTCAATTCGGTTGTGGTGTAGATGTCTGGAAGGTCAGGCAATGACAAAATTTCAATTTTTGAGGGTGGTGGTTCAAATCTCATCTCAAAATTTTTTTTTTTATTTTTTATGTATGTACCTATGTTTACACCCACAATATTTTATCGTTAGAAACAACCTAAAATACATATTAAATTAATTGAAAACACAATTAAAAAAGGAAAGGATAATCGAAAAGTCTGTTAAAACAATCGTCAACTTTTAACTGAAAACCGAAAATATTTGAATTTTTTGTTTTAAAACAGAAAACAACGAAATTATATAAATTATTTTTTCCAAAAATAGAAATCTAAAAATAGATTATTTGACTGAAAATATCAACTCCTACAGACGATACATATTTCTTGTAGTTTGTTTTTTATTGACGAATATAAAAAGTTAAACAATATGTTTCAATGTATTTTAATTGATTCTTCAATTGAAAACAAACTTTACCTATTACTTTTCAAATAAACCTCAATAGGTTATGGAAAATATATTGTGAGTGTAGTTATATTCTTCCAAAATTGCCTTCCAACGCTTCATTTTACTGTTATTGTTCTTGTTACTCAACGCGTAAGTAAGGGGTTGATGATCAGTATAAATGTTCACTTTAGCAGTACCGTACAAATAATTTCTTAAGGAATTCAAAGCCCATATTATCGCTAACATCTCCTTCTCGTTAGCGGCATAGTTTTCCTCAGTCTTACTCAATGTTCTGGATATGAAAATGATCGGTTTATCTTCCTGGGAGAGTACCGCACCAATGGCAAAATTCGATGCATCTGTAGTTAATGTAAAGTCCTCATCAAAATTTGGATATGCCAACATTATATCTCCGGAAACGAGCGTTGATTTTATTTTATTAAAAGCAGCAATAGCTTCTGAATTTAAGTTGATTCCAATTTTCGCGGATTTATCCTTGGATATACGTCCGTCCTCCCCCCTTAAAAGGGATGTCAGGGGTTTTGCGAGTTTAGCGTAATCTTGGACAAACCGACGATAATACCCTGACAGACCTAAAAACGATCTTAACTCTCTCAATGTCTTGGGTGGCGGAATTTTAGATATAGCTTCAGTTTTCGCTGGATTCGTTGTAATTCCCTCGGAAGAGATTATAAAGCCAAGAAACTCTACTGATTCTCTAAAAAAATGACACTTGTCTAACTGGACCTTCATATTAGCATCTTCAAGAATTTTAAAAACCCTTTCCAAATGGCGGACGTGATCGTCCTCGGTCCGGCTAAAAACAATTATATCATCAATATAAACGAAACAACACACTCCAATACATTCGCGTAATATGTCATCGAGTGCTCTCTGAAAAATAGAAGGGGCATTTTTCAACCCAAAAGGCAATCTAGTATATTCATATTTTCCATTGTTAATGGAAAAAGCTGTTTTTTCTATATCAGATTCTTTCAACGGGATCTGATGAAAACCGCTTTTCAAATCAAGTACCGAAAAAAAATTATTATCCCCCAATTGCGCAAGAACCTCAGTGATATCGGGAATCGGATATCGGTCCGCTATAGTAACCGTGTTGAGCTTTCTATAATCCGTTACAACTCTATATTGTCTATTTCCAGAGGAATCTGGTTTTTTTGGAACAATCCAGACTGGTGAATTATAAGGTGACCGTGAAGGTCTTATAATGCCGTCATGAAGCATCGTCTGAATTTGATTTTCCACCTCCGCCTTCAAAGACATGGGGTACGGATAGCATCGCGTATAAACGGGTGTATCATTTTCCGTACGAATTTCCCCAATTACTTTAGTAGTATACGTTAGTTTCATATCCGGTTCGACAAATAAATTTGGTATTTTTCTTGTCAATTCATTAACTATTTTTCTCTGCCTATCATTCATATGTTCGTCCCTTATCTTAATCATATTAACCGCTTCTGACCTCATCTGATGAATTTTAATTTTCGTTCCATTTCCGAGCAACATATAACTATCCCTGGTGTAAATAATTGCTCCCAATTCTTGTAGACTATCATTTCCCAAAATTCCATAAAACGATCTCAAGTTGGGAAGAATAAAAAATTTAAAATTTTTGTCTCTAATGTTGAAAAGATTAATATATGTATGTTTACTAATTTCGATGTCACCGGCTACTGATCTCGTAAAGAATTTTTTCGGTTTGGAATAGTTGTTTTTGAAAGAAATGGTTGTATATAATTTTTTGTAGAACCAGTGTCTATTAAGATATTCATAATTAATCCACTCTCCGTTCTACACCGTACATAGGGTAACGAAGAGTCCGTTAACCTTAAAAAATGCAGATCGCTAACATCAAGGGGTTGGTCCTCTTGGTTTGCAATCGCGGCTACCTCTTCAGGTATATGTTGAAAATATTCCTCTTCATAATTTGGTACTCCATTTTCCGGGTACGTATCAGCCTCACTTCCTTCTGATGGGTAACCCTGATAGTACATCTCTTCTGGTACATAGTTAGCAGCGTCTAAATGGAAATTCCTCTGAACTTTGTTTACAGGGCCATGGAATGGTGTTTGTGGTGGTCTCTTACCGACAAAATCGTTGGGTTTTGGTCGGTTCATATAATTTATTCCCTTTGAGCGCATGCTGGAGTCTACCTCCATCGGCTCCGGTCTAGGCTGTGGTTTTGGTGCCATTGGACGCTGGGGGACAAAATATGTCCTTTGGTGGTTACTTCCAATGTGATGGAAATTCGGGTTTTGAGAAAATGCTGGATAATTTCGACCGTCATTACTAGCTTGCGGTTGTGGCATATAAGCCAATTGTGGATAAAATCCATGTTGGGTTTGGTGGTTTTTCTGCGGGTGATTATTTTTCGGTTTTTGAGTAGGATTATTAAAAATTCCACTAGGAATATTTCGATTCCGATGGGCATAATCAGTGCGAAAGTTTTGATTTTCCATCTTAAGACATAGATGGAGTGCTTGTGGCAGATCCACGGGTTCCCTCATATCTAAGAGGCGCGGTAAATCGCCATTTAGGCCTCGAATAAAGGTATCGAGTGCCTTATCTCGGTAAGTCTGCGTGAAAAGACGCAGAGGCTCGTTGGCCAATTCCATGCAACCGATCTTATTTAGAATTAGCGACAACTGAGTGTATACTTGTCCATAGAATTCCTGAATCGTTTGGTTCCCTTGCACCATAGATATCAATTGATATTCCAATGTGCGAATGTCCCTCTTATCCGCATAGTGCAGGGTCAGACATTTCGATATTGCCCTCCAATTCAGAGGGGTATTATAGGATTCCAAAGCAACGTCTGCACTACCGTATAACACTCAAAATTCCGTAATATTTGGGGGTACCAATCATAGGCTCATAGATCTGAAGTATTCGATCCACGCTTTTTTTCCAGGAGCTAAACTCCCCTGGATTTCCAGAGAAATCACGTAAACACCTGACAACATCTGGAATCTTGTCCAGGTCAGAAATATTATTGATATGAGACGGGTCGATCGTCTGATCGGAAAAACTTGAAAAACCTGAACTTAACTGAGAATTTGCTTGTAATAGGCCTTGAAATTGAGTCTCGATAATATTCTGTACTATGTTAGCTATCATAGCCGTATTTTGCGGTACATTCTGTCCGGGTTGGATAGGATTTGGCGGTATACTAGGATTTACAGGATTAAGCAAGGGAGGTCTGATTAGGTTATTGGGATTCGACATTGTAAAATAAATTTGCAAAAGAAAATTTCTTGACGAACACAAAAAAAAAATTTATGTACTTTTTCACAAAAAAAAAAAAAAAATGTTATCTAGACAATTTATGATATTAATTTTTCTGATTTTTATAATAGAAGGTTAAGAGATACATACAAAAAGGAAAAAAAAATAAATTATGTTCTTACATTAATATAATAATCTGGAACATGATGATCTTGCTGGTGTATGCTGGTCTGTTGTTTTTTTTTTCAGTACCTCTCCGTTTATAGATTTTGTTGATGTTATGCTTGTGTCTGCTGTTGGTTCTCCCTCGGCTTGATAACGGCGTTAATTTCTATTTCACTTCTTTAATTTTCTTAGATTGTTTTCTATTTGTCTATTATTTATTTAAACTCTTATGGATTTTGAATAATGTGTCTAGTTTTATCTTGTTACTTTTCTCACTTATTTTTTTCTACTAGATTATTTTGAATTGCTAAGTCCGGTATTAGTTTATAAACTTTTTCCACTTATTTTTATTTGGATTTTCTTGTTCTTTGATTATTTTGTCCAGTATTAGTAATTAATTTTTAATAAAAAAAATATATTTTTTGTTTCTTATATATATTTTTTTCTTATTTTTAATTAGGTTATATATTTTCCTTTTTTTGCACTTATAAATATTTATTTATATTATTTTGGGTTATTTTAATATTATGTCCCGTGAAGCGGCTAGTGTACAACACTGTCCCTTTTTCAACCTGCGGTAGATACTTGGGGGCCTCGTTCTTCACAATTTTTTTCGCGGGAGTTCCAACCGCGCGGACAATTATGTAACCGATAGGGAAATTATTTTAAATTCGCGAAACACACTTTCACTCTTACATGCGGCTTCTTGAGGCACAATGGATTGTCGTGTTTTTTTTATTTCATATCCTTCGCGAAATCCCTTCGGTCCCTGCTCGGGCGCCAATTAATTTTATTCGTGATGAATAAAATAAAAAAAAGATTTTCTTTTTTTATAAGGAGCGAACTCCAACTTTATTTAATGAAAACCAATTTAGAACTAAACTTAAAATAATGACAAAATTATAATAAAGTTACAAACTATGCATACAACATTATCACCTGATGTTATTCCTGGAATCCCTTGTTGCTGATTAAGTTCGTTTGATGGGAACGGAAGCAAAACATACTTTTAGCCGTAGACATAGCGTCAGCATTAAAAGCTTGTTCATAGTTATTGTTGTATTTTGTTATTCAAAATGTATCTGGTGTTAACTTATATGACGTTTTTTTCCTGATTTTTTTCTTATATTATGCCATATATAACTGCATCTAATTATATATCGGTCATTATAATATTAGATATGGTATATACGATTATATATTACATAGCATGGCTGATCTTAATATATATGGTCGCAATTTAGCAATATATAATTATACAGGGTGGCGCAAAAATAACCTTCCGATGTCTTTTGGCTGTAATTTAAAAAAAAAATGAAAAACTTTGATTCTTCTTGTGGATTATTTTTATTTAGTCTTTTAATTTTTTTTACATCAAGTCGAGAATACGATGTCATGTAAATGGCCGCCGCCACAGTTGATTGTCATTTGAGCCCATTTTTTCATTCATCACCAATCATTAGTGATGAGGCCCATTTCCATCTTAGCAGGTACGTAAATAAGCAAAATTTATGCTTCTGGGGCACTGAAAATCCTCGTGTAACCCACGAAGAGCCATTACACCCGCTCAAAGTCACTGTATGGTGTGCTGTTTTCGCTGGAGGAGTCATCGGACCTTTTTTCTTCGAAAATGCCATAAAAAGGGCTCAAATGACAATCAACTGTGGCGGCGGCCATTTACATGACATCATATTTTCGACTTGATGTAAAAAAAATTAAAAGACCAAATAAAAATAATCCACAAGAAGAATCAAAGTTTTTCATTTTTTTTTAAATTACAGCCAAAAAACATCGGAAGGTTATTTTTGCGCCACCCTGTATATGGTGTCATTTAAACAATATATAACTATATATGGTGCCAGTTAAATAATATATTACCATATATGGTCCCTATTAAAAAAATTATATGACTTTTGATATTATATATAATTATATCCGAAAAATGGGAACATCTAATTGTATCAAATTAGATCGTATTATGATCATATTAGATCTAATTTGATGTAATTAGATCTAATGTGATGGAATAAGATATGGTTTGATACAATTTTATCCGGATTTTGTCCTCATCCAAATGTATCAAATAATATAATTATACAAAATTTTATATGATAATATATGACTATATCAAAACTTTTTTACTTGGGGTGCCATTTAAATCATCTATTATCATATATGGTGCCATTTAAATAATATATTGTCATATATGGTACCTCATGAAGAACAATTTTAATACAGTTCCAGATATGATAATATATGCTACTATATATAGTGCCATATATATCATGGATGGTAACCGAAACGAATGCGGTTATCGTTAGGGTAACGATACTTTATGTTATTTCGGTAACGGTATTTTAAGGGTAACGCTATTTCATTTATTTCGGTATCGGTATTTTAGGGATAACGGTATTTCAGTTATTTCGGTAACGGTATTTTAAAGATAACCATATTTGGGTTATTTCGGTAACGGTATTTTAAGGTTAACGGTATTTTAGTTATATCGGTAACGGTAGTCAGTTATTTCGATGCATCCCGCAATTTTTTTTTACAAAAAACAAACGAGACTAAAAACAGAAGCAATTTATCAACTTAATGTACAAAGAATACTCAATAACCACGTGAAATTAGCAAAAGCAGAAAATTAAAAATAACAGTAACGGTATTTTAGGGATAAAAATATTTCATTTGTTTCGGTAACGGTATTTTAAGGGTATTGATATTTAATTTATTTCGGTATCGGTATTTTAAGGATAACGCTATTTCAGTTATTTCGGTAACGGTATTTTAAGGAAAACGGTATTCCGGGTATTTCTGTAACGGTATTTTAGGGGTAACGGTAGTCAATTGAAAGGGTTTTGAATCGATAACGGTATTTTAGCGGTATTGCCTGCCATCCCTGATATATATTGATATATGGTATCATTTAAACAATATATTATCATATATGGTGCCATTTAAACAATATATGGTCATATATGGTACCTCATCAGCAACATTTTTAATACATTTCCAGATATGATAATATATGCTACTATATATAGTCCCATATATAGTGATATATGGTATCATTTAAGCAAATTATTACCATTTATGGTACCACTTAAATCATATATTATCATATATGGTGTTACTTAAACAATATATGGTCATATATGGTAACTCATCAGCAACATTTTTAATACATTTTTCAAATATGATAATATATGCTAATATACAGCTCCGTGCTACTAACTAGGGACACAATGCCAACAAGTGAATCTTAGGTAAAAAAAAAAGGTTTTCTATGAATATTGATCAAATTTGCTCTATACAATGAAAAATAGCTTGTTATTTTATTAAATAAATTAATAATGATAGAGCTGTGAGCGACATGTTTAAATACGCCTGATATCTGTCGTTCACATAAAAAAACAAATATTTATTTAAAACAAATTAATATTTTGTTGCGAAACCTTTGTTGTCGATAACTGCTTGACATCTGAGGGGCATCGAGGCCACTAAATTTTCACATACACTGTTTGGAATGGCTTTCCAATCCTTTTTTGTTTGGGTATAAAGATCGTCAAAATTGGTTGTCTTTAACAAACTTACACTGGTTTTTACAACCTGCCATAAGTTCTAAATTGGGTTGAGATCGGGACTACATGAAGGCCAGTCGAGAAGAGTAACCGAATTGTTTATAAACCATTGCTATAAGTGTAGAGCGGTGTGCTTTGGATCATTGTCTTACTGAAATATCCATGATACCGGCATATTTTCATCAGCATAAGGCATCATTGTATTGTTGAGGATTCTCGCATATTGGAACCTGTCCATAATACCATCAATTTTGTGGAGCGGCCCAACTCCAATTAATGACATAGCACCCCAAAGCATGATTGAACCTCCGCCATGCTTTAACGTAGACCGGGTATACTTTGGATCAAATTCTTTCGACTTTGGACGGCGAATATATTTTTTTCCATCGGGGGAGACTCGATTAATTTTTGTTTCGTCCGAAAATAATACTCTGCTCCAATATACAGATGTCCAATGGCGGTACTTTTTTGCAAACTCTAGTCTCACCTTTCGGTTACGTTCAGACAGTAGTGGCTTCTTCCGGGAAATTCTTCCAAATAGTCCAGCTTCTCGCAATCGCCGTTTTACTGTATCTACAGATGGTATTCAATCAGTTTCATCAAACACTGCCACCCGAATCTCATTTTCTGAATTATGCGGATTTTTTTTTTGACTCGCGGACAATTAGAGCGTCTTCTCTAACTGTTGTAATTTGGCTCTTTTGCTTACGGGCCACTTTTCTGTAGTCGAATGCTTCTTGAAATATTGAACCGCGTTTCTAACCATGGATTGCGAAACTTTTAAGGCTGCTGCGATTTTCCGATAAGTACTTCCATCTTGATGCATTTGTACAATAATCTTCCGAATACTGGCGTCACAAGATTTATTTTTACCCGTGGCAAACAAGTGTGGGTGAGTTCCTAAACGTCAAAATACATTGCAGTGATGCGGTTTTAATACTGTTTCGATACAAAGCAAACAAGTTGTTGTTTACATTGTAATAAAAACATGTCAACAAAGCATCAACAAAATTTGTGATGCACAGTTTGCTTTTTCTATTCGCAGCAGTTGCGTTTAGGAATGCATGACTTTGTTCAGTTGCATTGCAAATGACGTTTTGGAACTCAGCCTGTTTAGAGCTTTTCAGACACTGCAAAACACTATGTTCAATAACAACCAATAGAATAATATTTTTAAAATTTACCTGAATTTGCAAATACAGAAAAACTTATTACTGTCCCTAATTTAGTGCACAATCAATTTATTTCAGAAATTATAAAATAACGCCACAAAGAAAAAATAACGGTAAAATAAGTGTTGCCTATGGTGAATTTAAAACGAACAAAGATTTATCATCTAATCGGTGTTTCATCAATATATGGTCATATTTGGTACCTCACCAACAACATTTTTATACAGTTCCATACAAAGTGTAAATTGAATGATGTAAACCTATATATGCCGCTATATAAACATATTATCAGATAAGGTAGTTTACCAACAATACTTGTAATACAGTGTCAGATATTGTAATATATATCAGTCAATATATATTGATGTATGGTATAATAATTCCAATAGCAGTTGAGATATAACACCTTGTGGGTCCATATCAACAATTTTTTCACAATATTTAACATATATGTTTGTACATTTATTCCCTGCAAGCATCTGGAAGATATCTTCTAAGAAGATATTAAAGCGATATCTTCTATTTTTCATTTGAATGAAAATAATCAAGTGGTATTTTGAAATTGTCTTCCTTTTATCATTTGGAAGATAATTCGGCGATATTTGGGAAAAAAATAATTAAAAAATTTTATTTTTTGTCATAATTTATGATAACATTGCGGCAGATAAAGAAAATTTGTTTGAAATTTGTCATTTTGAAAAAAACTAAAACAAAATTTATGCAAAAACAATCAATCAAGATTTGGATTATCTATAAAGACAATCTATTCTTTTTCAGGCCTAAATTTAATAATAAGAAAATAAAACCTTTCTCTTGTACCGGGGAGTTTATTTGCCGATATCACTTTTTTATCTTCCAGGTGATAAATTAGCGGCATCGCCGATTTATCTTCCTGGCGTATTGCTTTCGTTTTGCCTGGAAGTATTGCTTTCGGATCAAATTAGTTCAAAGTTTATCCCCAAATATATTGCTGTATCTAATTCGATCTGTCAATTTTCGGATCAATTTAGATCTAAGTTTATCCCCAAATATATTGCTGGATCTAATTCGATCTGCCATTTTTAAGATAAATTTAGATCTAAGTTTATCCCCAAATACATTGCTAGATCTAATTCGATCTGCCATTTTTCGGATCAATTTAGATCTAAGTTTATCCCCAAATATATTGCTAGATCTAATTCGATCTGCCATTTTTCGAATCAAATTAGATCTAAGTTTATCCCCAAATATATTGCTGGATCTAATTCGATCTGCAATTTTTCGTATCAAATTAGATCTAAGTTTATCCTCAAATATATTGCTGGATCTAATTCGATCCGCCATTTTTGGGATCTAATTAGATCAAGTTCATCCCCAAGGATATCATTGGACCTCCCAATTTTGAGATATAAGTTGATCTTAGTTAATCCCCGTGTATACAATGGGATCTAATACGATATCTTTGGATACACCTAATTTTGAGATCTAATTGGATCAGCAGATCTTAACGAATATCAAATTAGATATGATTAGATATTGCGCGAGATCAATTTTTTTTACTCGGGCAGTCAAGAAATAAAATATTAATTGGAGACAAATAATAATGGGTAAGAAAGGAAATAAAAGTTTAACTATAATTATTATTTTTATGAAATATCCAATAAAACTATAACTATTATGTACTTGATAATTTCGGGTTCGGGTCGAAATCCTGTGTATAACAAAATCCTGTTTTCAAAATCCTGCTTTTCGTAATACTGTTTTACAAAATACTGTATAACACAATACTGTTTTGCAAAATCCGTTTTACTGGGCGGCGAAAATTTTTGTAAAGCGCGCGCTTTTTTGCTTTATTTTTACAAAAATTTTAATATGAAGATTTGCTTAAACTGTGCGAGTGTTTTGAAAAAAACTACGTCAAGGGCTCATATCACCCAAAGTATCCTGGAACCTTTTGGTCGGTTTACGATGACAGTAAGAAATCCTACCCAAGAACTCAAAATAGTGTGGAAGCTTGGCATAGAAGACTGAAAGCTGTTGTTGGGCGTAGAAAGTCAAGATTATACCACCTTATCAGGCAGTTGGGTAATGAGGTCGTGGTAGCTGTAAATACCATTTCAAAACGCGCGAATGGAGAAAGACTTTACATAAATTTAATGAAAAGAAAAGCGTACACAAACATTAAAAGAGTTATAAGAAAAAGGGTTGAATTAAGCCATACAGGCTACCTAAAGCGAATTGCAAAAGTTTATAAAATGCATTGAAATTAATTTTTTGCTAAATGTGTTTGTTAATTTATGAAAATTATATACTTTTGTTGAAGTTATTTTTAATAAAATAAATTTTGTAAACCAGCATTTTTACTTCACAGAATTTTGCAAAACAGTATTGTGAAATCCAGTATTTTGCAAAACAGTATTATGAAAAGCAGGATTTTAAAAAAATTTTTGACCAATCCCAGGTGGAAATTGAAGACGGTACAAAAAACAAAGCGCTGTGAAAGCGTTTGTTGTCAATGGTACAAAAAAAACGTTTTTACAGCGTTGAAAAACATTATTTTGGATTGCTTTTCGAACGTTCACAAACAGTATTTTAGAAGCGCTTTTCATACAAAATTTACAACCGTTTGTGAAATAAAAACACTATTAAAACATTACTTTAAAGCGTTTTTCTAACGTTTGCAAAAAGTACTTTAGCAGTACTTTTAAATAATATATAACCGATTATTTAAAAAACACTATCAAAACATTGATTTGCGCCTTCAAAATGTTCGAAAAAGTGCATTCCAATGTCAGAGTCTCCTTTTAAAGTGTTTGATCAAAATGATAGTTTTTTTTTATATATACAAATATGACAGCGCATAGAGAAAGGGACCTAAGGGTAAAAAAAATCAATTTTTTTTTTTTTGAAGTGGACAACATCTGAGCAACGAATGGGACCGATCCCATGCCCTTTTTTTACCCTTTTTTTACCCTTAGGTCCCTTTCTATATTGCGCGTCACATATATATAATTTTATGTATGCATAGCGCATGGTACGGGGACATTTTTTCGATCAAGTGTTTAGTATGGAGACATTTGGTTAGTTTGGCGAATGTCCTCAAACTCTTCCTAGGTCCTGCGCTTAAATTTCAATTCAAATGAATGAATTCAGAAAGTTATCAAATTTGTAAATAAAAAAATATATTATACATAAAAGAAGAATTTAATTCATAAACTAGCCAATAGATAGTGGGTCTATGAATACAACTTAGCAATTACTTGAAAGCATTGTTGGTAGCAGAAACGGTGCGATTATCGGTGAGGGTAAGTAACGCTATTGTAGATTATTTCGGTTACAGTATTTTAAGGATAATTATATTTCGATAATGGTATTTTAAGATAACCGGTATTCAGTTATTTCGGTGCATTCCGCAAATTATTTTTTACAAAAAAACAAAGTAAAGTAAAAAAAAATTTATTAACTAAGTGTATGTAAAATTCACAATTACGACGCGGATTTACAAAAAGTTTAGACTAAAAAATAATGGTGTTGTAAGGATAATGGTATTTCATTAATTTCGGTACTGGTATTTTAAATGTATCGATATTTTAATCTATAACAGTATTTTAGCGATAGAGCCTACCAACCCTGCCTCAATGTATGTAATTACTTTTGGCTTATGAATGACTTAACATCTAATTCATCCGTTGACTTGTAGAAGAGCATGAAATATTAATAAAAATAAAAATTTTAGACTACTCGCAAACTGACTAAAATTGTGAAGTTTGCATAAAAATTCCAATATCTATTTTTTATTCATACGAGTTAATGAATTGATTCACAGCGACTGATCATCCACGAATTAAACCGATACATCACGAAAGTGTATTAATCTATACATGCTTTGAAATTCTTTCGTTATACAAATAAGCTATTAACGTACACAAAAAAATCGTTACCAAGTAATTAAGAAAATTTCAACTAAAAACGTTTTATCGAATAATTTATTATATTGTATATGCCAAAAAAAAAACATTATTTTAGTTGAAGTGCTCCCAATTGCTTGCCAAAGATTTTTTTGTGTGTATTTAAAAAGCGCAAATAAAACTTGATTTTTGAAAGACTCTAAAATAAGATTATTTTTAAATCGTTCACATGTGATCATAACTGACTCTTATTTACAAGTGTTTTGTTCTAAAGTTAATTTTTTCTCTAAATTTTATGAAGATTCATATGAGACTCAAGACTTCATCATAAATGCTGCATATTTAAGGAACGTTTCTTTGAAATAATATAACGCCCAGAACGATGGGACAATTGAAATGGCCAAATCACTTTTTTTTAAGTTTACTGATGAGGTTATTACCTTTTTTCGGAGTTCAAATTGTAATAATATGTTAATTGAAGTCATTTATAATTTCATATTTTTTGGGTAATTTTGTCTACACTTTTGGGAATTTTGAATCTTGCTTGTGGCAGCACTGAGATTAAACAAGATTAAACTGAACTATTTACTTGTAGTGGTGGAAAAAATCATACACATTTGTTGCACAGTGGATTGACCGAATACAAAATGGGTAATAATTCATACTTGTTTGTACTTAGTAGAATCCCCAAATAAAAACACCAGGATGGAGGGTATCTAAAGACTCGGCACAGCCGAATTTAGCCCGCTTGTTTTATACTAATATCAGCATTATTTTCATAAAATTTTTTTACATTATATAATCCAATTTCTTTTGATGAAAGTGGATACTTAAAAACATTAGTTGTTTCATTATAAATTTGGCCATTTATCACAATTGTGTTTACAATGTTTGGTGCTAAAAATTTCTTTAATTACTATAATATTTCCATTACTGAGTAGGCATACGTTGTCAGGGTGAGATGAAATGAATTTAAAAAAAAATTAACAATTTAATTGATAATTTTAAATGTTTAATTTTCTACGTAGTTCCGCAATTTCAATTCGTATAAAAATTGTTTTACAATATAATACAATTTATAAATACAATTTCATTGTATTTATAAATTGAGATTTCAAAAGTTAAATGTTTCTACATACAACCGATTTGTTTTATAATATGATCAAATTTTAGTCGAGAATAACCCAACAGTACAAACATTTTTTCTGTGTAATATTTTAAATAATTCAAAATCCTGAATAAAATACTTTTTATGTTTAAGTTTATCAATTTAAGTGTATTTTCAGAACTTTACAATTAATTTTAATTCAAATTTAATAAAATATAATTTATTAAAAAAAGTTAATATATAAAAATGTTTTAAAAAATGATTCCCATATTTGTATTTAAAACGATGGCAAAGTACTTCATTTGTTTATTTTCTAACGATTTGACAGCGTTAAAATTGGTATGTTGTAATAACGTTTATAGACTGTCGAGATAGTACTTTGAAATTTGTTTTTGGAACGGTTTGACAACGATATATAATACCACCCTGAGACCGTAAATAATGGTTATCATTTGGGTCGTTTTCACAATGCTCTGAAATTGTAAACCAGAATGTTCTACATACGCTAGTTTGACGGTTGAAAAGGCATTTTAAAGTTTTTTTTCTGCAACGCTTTGAAAACGTTATAAAATACAACCCTCACACCGTAAATCATGGTTATCGTTTGGGGCGTTGTCAAAACGCTTTAAACTGGTAAATCGATATATTCTGAAAACGTTTGTACCACCTTTTAAAATGCTTTTAAAATGTTTTTACGATCGTATTTTTCCAGCTGGGATGTTTTGTCTAAATAGTATTTTATATAACAGTATTATATACGTATCCCGATAATATACATAATATAATACTGGGTAATTTTGTCTACACTTTTGGGAATTTTGAATCTTGCTTGTGCCAGCACTGAGATTAAACAAGATTAAGCTAAGCTGTTTACTTGTAGTGGTGGAAAAAATCATATACATTTGTTGCACAGTGGATTGACCGAATACAAAATGGGTAATAATTCTTAAAAAACAGTAATTTTCTTAGAAAACAGTAATTATGCCATCCCGAGTAAAAAAAATTATATATAATCATATATGGCATATATTACAATATATAATTATACATGTCGTTATGTATATCCATATTTAATTATATATGACGTTTTTTCACAAAATTTTTCCTTATATTATGCCATATATAATTTCATCTAATTAGATATCGGCCTTCATAATATTAGATATGGCATATATAATTATATATTACATGACATGGTTGATCTTATTGCATATATAGTTATATATAGAACTATATCTTAATATATATGGTGGCACTTTAGCAATATATAATTATACATGGTATCATTTAAAAAATATATAATTATATATGGTGACAGTTAAACTAGATATTATCATATATGGTGCCATTTAAACAATATATCGTCATATATGGTACCTCATTAACAAAATCTTTAATTCAGCTCCAGATATGATAATATATGGTACAATATATAGTGCGATATATATTTATATATGGTGCTATTTAAGCAATATATTATCATATACGGTGACATTCAAACCATATATTATCATATATGGTGCCATTCCAACCATATATTATCATATATGGTACCATTTAAACCATACATTATGATATATGGTGCCATTTCAACATTTTTAATACAGTTCCAGATATGATAATATATGCTACCATATATAGTACCATATACTTTGATATATCGTATCATTTAAACAACCCGAATAAAAATAGTTACATATAGTCATATATGTGATTAAGTTATATCTGTATAAATATACAGTTTCATCCGAAGAATGGCCCGATATATTTTTATCAATTGTTTATAAATTTTTATCTAATTGTATCAGTTTAGATCAGACCTGATTAAATTATGTGTTAATCAGATGAAATTGTATCCGATTTTTGACTTGATGCAATTTTATCGGTTTATACCCAGGAAAATTTTCTGTTCCTAAGAATCGGTTGTGCAATAACTACTTTTCATTCACAACCCCTTCTACTGTCGATTCTAACACCGATTCTTTTTGTTTGAAATTGTCCCAAAAGCAACCCCTTCTATGGCTCCAAAGTGTAACCGGTTGCTCTAGAATCGGTGCTGGAACTAGTTCTGGAACTGATTCTACGTCACCCACACCTTCCATATAGGATCCCAGGAACTGGTTCTGGAACCAGTTCCATGGAATCGGTTGCAGTGGAACCAGTTGTAGAATGGGTGTGGTTGGCTACCGATTGTAAAAAATTTTCCTGGGATACCCAGAACTAGTTCTAGAACTGATTCTAGAGCAACCGGTTCCACTTTGGAGCCATAGAAGGGGTTGCTTTTGGGACAATTTCAAACAAAAAGAATCGGTGTTAGAATCGACAGTAGAAGGGGTTGTGAATGAAAAGTAGCTATTGTACAACCGATTCTTTGGAACAGAAAATTTTCCTGGGATGTAATGGTGTCAGGTTTGATCGTAATTGGTTTAATTTTATATAAATAAAATATAATTGTATCCGACATTTACCTTATACAATTGTATTAAAGTTTTAAACTGATATCAGGTCAAAATTGGGATATAACTATATAATTTTGTATACAAATATATCTATTTGGACCTAAACTGATACCATGTGATATAAACCAATAAAATTGTATCAGGTCAAAAATCAGAATCAATTTCATCTGATTAATACATAATTTAATCAGGTCAGATCTAAACTGATACAATAAGTTAAAAACTGATAAACAACTGATACAATTTTATCGGACCATTTTTCGGATCAAATGGTACATGGATGACTCTAAGTTATATATTACCATATAAAGCTCCATATTATTTTTTTTAATAGGGAACATACCATATATGGTGCCATTTAAACAATATATTGTCATATATGGTGCCATTTAAACAATATATGGTCATAAATGGTAACTCAACTACAATATTAACTGTATTTCAGAAGCTATTAATTGCATTTCACAAATTTTAAATGTATTTCAGAAATTATGGAATGTATTTCAGAAATTATTAATTGTATTTCAGAAATAATCAAATCTATTTCAAAACTTGTTGATTTTTTATCATAGTTAGTAGAGAAAAATTTCTAAATTACATTTCATAATTTCTGAAATACAATTGATAATTTCTGAAATACAGTTTGATAATTTCTGAAATACAATTAATAATTTCTGAAATAGAATTGATAAAACTGAACCTCAATTGACTAGTTCTGAAATACAATTCATAAATCTGAAAAATAATTGATAAGTTCTGAAATACAATTGATAAAACTGAAATTCAATTGATTATTTCTGAAATACAATTAATAAATCTTAAAAACAATTAATACAATTGAAATGGTGTAGAGCGTTAAAAAGATGTAAATAAAATTATTTTATTCAAAGATTTCAATTTAATAAAAAAATAAATATATAATTTTATAAAAAAATTTATAGAAAAAAAAAATTTTAATTTTATAAAAAGAAATTCATTTTGTAAAAAAAATGCATATCAAACTCGAGACCTTCTGAGTTTAAACCTTATTTTAACAAAATATTGTAATTTTTATAAAATCAGTGCTCTGCCAGTGTATTATTTTTTGAACAGTTGGCAATATATGTCTGGGATCTTATTTAATCCCAAATAAATGGAGAACTTACGTAGTACCAAATATAATGCGGCCTCTAATTTTATCTGTCATTTTTATGGATAGTTTTAGATGTCAATCCCCAAATATATTGCTGTTTCTAATTCTATCTGCCATTTTAATACCTAAATAAATTGCTGGATCTAATTCGATCTGCAATTTATAGGAAACATTAAGATTTTACCAAATCACTAAATATATCACTGGATTCAATTCGATCTGCAACTTATTGAAAAAGTTAAGATCTTACGCAATCCCGAAATATATTACTGGATCTAATTTCATCTGTTATTTTTTTCATAAATTTAGATCTTACGTAATCCCCAAATATAATCCTCGATCTTATTCGATCTGCCGTTTTCCAGATAAAGTTAGATACAACTTAATCCTAAAATATATATGTGACATTCTCCGAGAAAAGGGACCTAGTGTGTGAAAATTAAGTTTTGAGAAGAACGCATTTAAAGTTTCATAACGCATTATCACTTTCAACACACCTTCAGTTGGGAGATGCGATTTGGTATGGTTAGGTGCCTCAACTCATTTCATCTTATTCTACACCCTTTTTGACACACTAGGTCCCTTTTCTCGGAGAAGGTCACATATACCTAGATTTACTTTTTCGTATAAATTTAGATCCAAGTTTATCCCCATATATATTGCTGGATCTAATTCGATCTGCCATTTTTCTGATAAATTTAGATCCAAGTTTATCCCCAAATATATTGCTGGATCTAATTTGATCTGCCAATTTTGTATTCAATTTATATCCAGGTTTATCCACAAATATATTGCTGGATCTAATTGGATCTGCCATTTTTCGGTTAAATTTAGATCCAAGTTTATCCCCATATATATTGCTGGATCTAATTCGATGTGCCATTTTTCGTATCAAATTAGATCTAAGTTTATCCCCAAATATATTGCTAGATCTAATTCGATCTGCCACTTTTTCGGATCAAATTAGATCTAAGTTTATCCACAAATATATTGCTAGATCTAATTCGATCTGCCAAAATTGAGATCAAATTAGATATAAGTTTATCCACAAATATATAGCTGGATCTAATTGGATCCGCCATTTTTCGGATCAATATCCCCAAATATATAGCTGGATCCGCCAATTTTCGGATCAAAATATATCTAGGTTTATCCCCAAAGATATCATTGGACCTCCCAATTTTGAGATATAACTTGATCTTAGTTTATCCCCATATATACAATGGGATCTAATACGATATGATTGGATACACCCAATTTTGAGATCTAATTGGATAAGCTAGATATTACAGCAGATCTTAAACAATATCAAATTGGATATGATTAGATATTGCACGAGATCAATTTTTTTTACTCGGGATTCTAAAAGAAAAAGGAATTAACAAATATGTAATGAAATATTTATTCAATATACTTACATATGATTTTTAAGGAAAAATTTTAATAAAACAACCAAAATAAAATAATTTTGTTTTTTGTCTGAATTGAAATCTATAAAACAAGTTTGGCAAAATCTATTTTCCTACCACTCAGATTTCTAATAAACTTCTTTTTAAGAATTTTTTTCTCATAAGTTCACGTATAACAGTCTTATAAGAAAAGTTTGTTGTTGTTTTGCATGTTAATTTGATTTATAAGCCTGTTATAAAAATAGTCAAAATGTAATCTATAAAACTATAAGGCTGTGTATCTACCCTCTACGCCACAGATACTTATATTTAGTTGATGTCTAACTTCGAATTTAAATATGCATATGTATGAAACGAAAAAATATGATAAATTCCAAAATTTTATTATGATAAATAAAATTTCTGTTCCATTACGTACTCAATTTTGGAAGGAAGCCATAATGAATCATCTGTGAAAAAATAAAGGCGAAAATCGCTTAAATAAAATTTAAGTCGTCCATATCTCGGAAACTAGAAGAGCTGGAAGAAAAATGTTTACACAAGAGGTCAAAACCTACCAACAATACCCCGATACCGAAACTAAATTTTGACTTGCATTGCTAGATTTCAAGATCGCGTTTTTCTCGAAAACTAAACCTCGTAGAGAGAAAAGGGATTTTATATGGTATATCGCCAATATCTCGAAAACTGAATGAGTTAAATGAAAACAAGTGTGAAAATCGCTGAAATAAAATTTTAATCGTCCATATCTCCCAAACTAAAAGAGCTTGAGGAAAACTATTTGCACCAGATGTCAAAACCCACCACCAATTCCCCGATACCGAAACTGAATATGGTATATCGCCCATATCTCGAAAACTGAATGAGTTAAATGAAAACAAGTGTGAAAATCGCTTAAATTAAATTTTAATCGTCCATATCTCCCAAACTAAAAGAGCTTGAGGAAAAATATTTGCACCAAATGTCAAAACCCACCACCAGTTCCCCGATACCGAAACTGAATTTTGATTTTCATTGCTAGATTTTAAGATCGCGTTTTTCTCAAAAAATAAGCCTCGTACAGAGAAAAGGGATATTATTTCGAAAACTGAAAGAGTTAGATGAAAACGGACAACGGTTTTGGAAGGGGGAAGTCATAGTGAGTCGTATGTGGAAAAATAAGTGCGAAAATAGCTTAAATAAGAGCTAGAGGAAAAATGACTGCACCTAAGGTCAAAACCCGCCACCAGTACCCTGATAGCGAAACTAAATTTAGACTTGCATTGCTAGATTTGAAAATCGCGTTTTTCTCGAAAACTAAGCCTCGTAGAGAGAAAAGGGCTTTTATTTGTAATATCGATAGTATCTTTAAAACCAAATGAGTTTAATAAAAACGGACAACGGTTTTGGAACAAGGAGAAATAAATGCGAGAAATAAATTTTGGAAATTTCGTTTTTAATATCTGGCCAATTTTTTCAATTTTGGCGATTTTTTCTAATTTTTGTAGATTTTCACAAATTTTTACATTTTTTCAATTTTGGCAATTTTTCCAATTTTTGACAACTTTTTAAAATTTTGATTATTTTTTTAAAAATTTTCATTTTTTAAAATTTTTCAAAATTTCCCGATTTTTTCCAATTTTTGACGACTTTTTGAAATTTTGATGATTTTGGTAACTTTTCACATATTGACAATTTTTTCAAGACGATTTTTTCAAAAATTTTACGATATTTACAATTTTGTCTAATTTTTTGACAATTTTTTTTAAATTTTGACAATTTTTTCATATATTGACGATTTTTCAAGTTATGACGATTTTTTTAAAATTTTTACAAAATTTTTTAATTTTGGCTGTTTGGGAGTCACCGATAATTTTAACCTCAATAGGGTTGTCACAACCTCAATTCGGTTGTTTCAGCCGAATTCGGTTGTCACAACTTTAATTCGGTTGGAGTAACTGAATTCGGTTGCGGCAACCGAAAAAATGGGGTTGTCACAACCGAGTTACTATCAGATTCGGTTACTAGTGTACTAAATTACACTATGCAACAGTCAAATCGGGATGGGATGAAACCAACGGGAAATGTTATATCGGTCAAAAACAAGTTATACGTGTCCCGGCGTTTCGCTGGGTCAACTGAATATTATTCTAATAGGGTTGTTGCAACCGAATTCGGTTGCGACAACCGAGTTACAGGGTTGTGGCAACTTCTAAAACAAAATTTGAATTTATAAACTTTAAAAGTATAAAAATTATTTAAAAAATGATATTTGTATTTATTTCGTCTTAAAACAGAAAATAGAGCAATATTTTGCTAAAATTAGCATTAAAGGTTGGTACAAATATAATTTTTAATCGGCATATAGATATATTTTTTAACTAACCATGTTTCCCAACAATTGTAAATAAAAATAGGAGAACTGGATAACATTTTTATTATCACACAAATATGGTATAAATCCTTAAAATAGTTGATGGACGAGCTAAATTAAAGTTAAGTAAAAAAATATTGATATCTACGATTATTATGTTTTGTTTATAATCCAACTCATAATGGTAATAAGGAGTGCCAAGTCTATATCCCAATTATATTAATGTGAGGCGACCATACGTGTATGTTGACTGCAGTAGTCGTGTAATGGAAATATCTATATGGAAAGGTAAATACTAAAACTTTTAAGAACAAAAAATTTCCAAATGATTGACTTTCCCTTTTTAGGTTATGTATATTACCGAAAAATGTGTGCGTATTTTAGGAAACCAAGCAGAGTTACCAAAAAAACCCCTGGTTTATACAATTCTTTTTAAATCTTTAAAACTATTTTTTAACATGGTTGGCAACCGAAACGAATAAGGGGCGAATTTTTAGTTTTTATTTATCTTTTAGTGGCAGGGCCTATACATATTTAAGGATATTAAGTGGGTAATTTTCTAAAACACTTCGGTAAAGTGTTGCGTTATTTCTATAGAAATTGTTTTTGTTACAAAAACAATTTACATTGAAAATTCCCTTCACTTCACCCAAGTGTTTTACGAAATTAGGTAGTAAGTTATTTATAAACACTAATTTGTACAGCATAAGAGTATACAGCACTTAAATACTTTTCACTCATTTAAGTCGGCTTTAATTTCAATAGTATAGTGCATAGTGCATTTAAGTATGATCTATAAAATTGGCACTAAATCGTTTCGGTTTCTGTTTTATCTTTATTTGTTTATCTTAATTGAGGAGTACCTAAATTGGTAAGTTTTTTATCGAAAGGGAAAACATGGAATTTTTTATTATAAAGAGTTTATAAAGTTTATTCTATTTAATGCTTCTTCTTTCAGAGGAAGAGTACTTATTTTAGTATTCTTTTTTAAAAAAAGGGTACTTATTTTAGTACAATTTCTATTAAGTAAAATATTCTCCTCTTGAAACAATTTCTTTTAAAGAAATTATACTTCTTTTCATAATTTTCCCTTAAAAAAAGTACTTTTTCGTACACTTTTTTTCAAGTAAAGAGTTCTCATTTTAGAACTCTTTCTTTCAAAGAATGGGTTCCTATTTTAGCACCTTTCTTTCACCACAAGCCTGATTATTTTAGTACTCTTTCTTGGAAAAAACATGTTATTAATTTAGTACTCCTTTTTTTTAAAAAGGGGTACTAAATTACACTATGCAACAGTCAAAATCGGGATGGGATGAAACCAACGGGAAATGTTATATCGGTCAAAAACAAGTTATACGTCTCCCGGCGTTTCGCTGGGTCAACCCTAGGAATCGAGATATATCTTTTTTTGACATAACTCGAGAACCACTAGTCCGATTTTGTTCAAACAATTTTAAAAAATTAAAAATTACAATTCCTTTAATCTGTTCATATAACGTTTTTCTATATACACAACAGTTTTGCCGATAAAAATAAATGTTTGTTACCGCTACCATAAAAATCAATAACCTTTTGTTTATTACTTTTTTTTAATATTTTAGGCAAAAAATATTTTTTTCTTCATACATTTATTTTTACCGGCAAAACTGTTGAGTATATAGAAAAACGTTATATGAACAGATTAAAGGAATTGTAATTTTTAATTTTTTTAAAATTGTTTGAGCAAAATCGGACTAGTGGTTCTCGAGTTATGTCAAAAAAAGAACACCAAAGGTCAAATCTATATATCTCGATCCCTAGGGCTTAACCCAGCGAAACGCCGGGACACGTATAACTTCTTTTTTACCTATATAACTTTCCCCGGTAGTTTGAACCCTTCCCGATCACTGACCCCTACCATTTGTCTCACAGTGTTATCATTTGTATACTCTATCTTAGAGTTGTAAAAGTATTGAGTATTCCGGTACTGAGTACTCAATACTGACTGTTTTTTTGAGTACTCAATACTGAAACGGTGCTACTCAATACTTTTAAAGATGCAATTTTCGGTAGAAATGTGTATTTTTCGTGTGAAAATACAACTCTAAAAATATTACTCTAAAAATACAACTCTAAAAATACAACTCTATTTATGAAGCAAAGAAATTTGTGACGAATTTTTGTGAAAAATTATTTAATTAATTTATTTAAATTGTTTTAATTACTTTTACTTACATGTTAATTACATGTAAGTAAAAGTAATTATTTAACACGCGTATGTGAATTGTTATTATTTTTCCTATTAAATAAGAATTAATAACATTTTTATTTTTAAATTCAAAAAAAACAGTTAAAAGTATTGAGTAGTATCGAGTACTGAATTGAAAAGTATTGAGTAGTATTGAGTACTCAAAAAGTATCGAAATTTCACAACCCTACTCTATCTTTTTAAAAAGGGTTCGTTTTTTAGTACTGCTTTTTTAAAAAATAATTGGGTATTGTTTTAGTTAACTTTGAAAGAAAATGGTCTTACTTTGATACTACTTCTTTCAAATAAAAGGCTATCACTTTAGTAATTTCTTGGAAAGGAAAGAGTTTACACACCTTCAAAAAAGAGTTTCTAAAAGAAGAACTCTTTTTTTAAAGGAAATAGTACTAACAGAAATGCAGTTTTTTTGAAAGAAGTAATAAAACAAGTACTCTTCGACCAAATACTTATAATAAATGTAACTTTTAAAATTACGTTAATTTAATTTTAAATCAGGGTTGGCAGGCAATACCGCTAAAATACCGTTATCGATTCAAAACTCTTTCAACTGACTACCGTTACCCCTAAAATACCGTTACCGAAATACCCGGAATACCGTTATCCTTAAAATACCGTTACCGAAATAACTGAAATACCGTTATCCTCAAAATACCGATACCGAAATAAATAAAATATCGATACCCTTAAAATACCGTTACCGAAATAAATGAAATAGCAATATCCCTAAAATATCGTTACTGTTATTTTTAATTTTCTGCTTTTGGTAATTTCACGTATTTTATGTACATTAAGTTGATAAATTGGTTATGTTTTTAAACTCGTTTGTTTTTTGTAAAAAAAAATTGCGGGATGCATCGAAATAACTGACTACCGTTACCCTTAAAATACCGTTACCGATATAACTGAAATACCGTTAACCTTAAAATACCGTTACCGAAATAACCCAAATATTGTTATCTTTAAAATAACGTTACCGAAATAACTCAAATACCGTTATCCTTAAAATACCGATACCGAAATAAATGAAATAGCGTTACCCTTAAAATACCGTTACGGAATTAACATAAAATATCGTTACCCTAACGATAACCGCATTCGTTTCGGTTACCATCCATGTTTTAAATATAAACTTCAAAGAATATATGTATAAAAACTAAAAAAAAACGTTTTTTATTGCAAAAAATTATTTAAAATTTCAGGCAAACTAATAGAAACAATCGGTTGAGACAACCCTTTATTTAATAAATTCGGTTGCCACGACCTCTGAACAGGGTTGCTACAACCGAATTCGGTTGTCACAACCCCACAATTCGGTTGCCACATCCGAACTCAGATGTCACAACCCCACAATTCGGTCCCCACAACCGAATTCGGTTGCCACAACCTCTATATATAAAGGTTTTTTCAATAAGAGCGCTACAAAAGTTTTTTTAAATAAAACAAAAACGGTTTTGGATATCAATGAAATTCTTTATTCCTGTGAAAGTACATTCGATGCCATTATGTATGGAAATCGATCTCTTTCGCATGGCCACCACGGGCATGCTTGCAGAAGTCCAGACGCTGAACCCAATTTTCGAAGGTTATCAAGCATAAATCGGCCGATACTGCTGCAATTTCACGTTCGATATTCGTACGAAGTTCATCAATCGTCGCTGGCTTGTTGGCATAGACCATAGATTTGACTTAGCCCCACAGGAAATAGTCCAACGGCGTCAAATCGCACGACCGAGGCGGCCAATCGACTGGACCATTTCGTGAGATAACACGTTCTCCAAACTTGGTTGGCAATAAATTGATTGTGACATTCGCTGTGTGGCTTGTGGCGCCGTCCTGTTGGAACCACATGTCCTCCAAGTCCATATCATTCAATTGGGGCCAAAAATATTCGGTTATCATTGAACGGTAGCGATTCCCATTCCACAGTAACGTGCCGGTCTTGATCATCACGGAAGAAGTACGGCCCAATGACGCCGCTGGCCCATAAATCGCACCAAACCGTAATTTTTTCGGAATGCAATGATGACTCATGGAGTACGTGTGGATTGCTATCTGACCAACAACGCATATTTTGTTTATTGACGAAGCCATTCAGCCAGAAATGAGCCTCATCGCTGAAGATGATTTTTCGATGAAAATCTGAATCATTTTCAAGTTGTTGCTCAGCCCAATTCACGAACATACGACGCTTCTAGTGGTCAAGCGGCTTCAGTTCTTGCGTCAATTTGATCTTGTAAGGATGTAGGCCAAGATCTTTTCGCAAAATTCGCCACAACGACGTCACAGAGATGCCCAACGCTTGAGAACGACGTGTGAGAGACACATTTGGGCTTTCTTCAACTGAAGCCTCAGCGGCAGCAGTATTCTCGACACTATGGGCACTTCTTTGACTCACTGACACTGACTCCGAATTTCGGTAGTAAATTTTAATAATTTCGACTCGTTGTTGGCTCGTATATCTTTCCATCATGAAATGGCAAACCTTACTGAAGAGAAATGTCAAAAGAGCGACAAGAAATATGGCGTCGTTTGGTGTCCCTGTCTTTCTACTTTTGTAGCGTCCTTGTTGAAAAACCCTTTACAATTACCATTTTGTCGATAGTAATGGTTGACAATTTGTTAACCAGAAAATTAAAGGTTTTATTGCCAATGGCTATGTAACTCTCTCCCTATGTAAACAGCTTGCGCCTGCAAACAGGAAACGGGCTAGTTTTAGGTAAAACCGAAAGCGTATTGATAAATTTTATTGTATGCTTAAATTTTAATAAACACGACGAAATCTATCAGTAGCAACCCAGCAAAACCTTCTATTACCCGGTAATGACTTTGGTAGGAAGAAATAAGGTTAGGCAACCTCTTACTTTTCTATTACCAAAGCTATTATTTTAACAAGGGCATGTCCATCGAGGTAACTCCTTACCTACCCAGGTAGAAATTTAATATAATGTTCTTTACATCGGTTTCATTTTTTGGCAATGCAATGTTTTTATTATAAAAACTTTCTCGAATAAACGAAGATCTAGTTATGGTGCGGATTGACATTCCGTCGACTGCGGCTAATTTGGATACCATTTCAGGAAATGTTTGCCCTGCCATAAAACGTTTAATGCCTATTCAGCTTACACGTTTTTCTTCGGGTACTTTAATAATTTTAGCTGGAACGTTAATCTTGTTGTTGTTTTTTTCAAGAGAAGTTACATGACTATTAGGGTTTTTCTTTTCCCGGACTTTTTCATTTCCCGGGAGAGCGGGATTTTTTTCGGAATTTCCCGGGATCCCGCGAATTCCCGCTCGTTAGAAAATATATAAATTCGACATATATTGTACTTGAAAAACTACTTTTTAGTTAAACACCGTTCGACAAAGTTCATCTTTTGGTTGTATCCATGAGCAAATGTTCTGAAAGGAGGGCTACATATCCATGTCTTCCACTTTTTCCAGTGGATTAGTATTTATGTAATATATTTATATGGAAGGCCGTCCTAATTAAAAAAAAACTCTTAGTAATATATTAACTAAATATTAATTTCGCGGTTTAAGCTGTTAAACGAATTGATATAAAAAAGTGAAAGACACGCTTATATTATTTTGATCCCTTTTTTCAGGATATATGAAATTGTTAATGGGTGCAAACTACGGTTTCCAATACCGAATCGGTATTGAGAAATCGGTATTTCGGTATTGAAAATTTTCCAGTACCGAATTTTCGGTATTCATATATCACATCTCAAAATTTCAAAATTGTGTACGAAAATTATTGATTCCAAGCAGGCTTAATCTTCTCTATTTTGCTTCATTCAAAGCTTGAAAAAGATAATTCTTTTTTGAATTAATACGATTAAAAATTTATTCATTTTATGGATCAGTGAATATTTTTAAATCACTGATTTGATATTGAATAAAGTGAGATAATGATTTGGTATAATTTACATCGATTCAATTTTGATTAGACTGAATAATTTGTTTTAAAAGATAATTCGCGATATATAAATAAGATCAGAGCTTTGAAAAATTGATTCAAAATAATTATTTTCAAAAATGATATATTCGCGATTCAAAAAATATAAAGATAATTCGCACGGATTATTGTTATATTTTTTTGATTCGCGAAGAATAAAAATTAATTGTCTAAATTAATTTTTATTGTTCTTTTTTATACAATTTAGAAAGAATTTTCCAATACTGGGAAATCGTAAACACAAAAGTGAACAAATTTTTGTTAGATTAATCTTTTAATCAAGAACATTTTTTGTTTGAATTAATTAAAACTCGTGGATATAACCCTTACAAAAGTCATACTCTTTAGTTTATCTTAATCAGACATTTTTTGGCTGGGTTAATTTTAGTTTTTGCGTTGTACAAATTTCTAATTGAGTAAAAATGCAATATATTCGCATTTATTAATGCTTGCATCTTTCATATACAAAATTTTGTAAAGAATTACAAACACAAAAACAGAATTATTGTCAAATTTGTTAAAATTTCTCTTAAAAAATACATAAAATATTAAAATAATAAACAAAAAAAATTGTATGCAATACCGAAATCGGTATCGTTCTAAAATCGGAATTTCGAATTTGCTAAAATGGCTCGAATTTCCACATTTTCGGTATTACCGAAATCGGTACTGACCAGTGTCGGACCAGTTTTATAGTCAGAACTAATATAAATTTTTTGCTTAAATATTTCTTATACATTAAATCCAAAAATTTCTATTTCTAGATATTTTGTTTTTTTCTATGCAAATTTTCAGAAGTATCCGTATAGAATTAGTTTTATAAAAAAGTTTAAAAGTAAGCATTTTTCACAGAAATTTTTAGGCAAATTCGCCTAAATTTTTTTATAAAACTAGACACTAAAATATTAAATAGTTTCATAACTTCAATTAGTTTTCTTGAATAGAAATTTTTTATGCCACAACTCCTTAAAAAGAAATTATTTAATTTTCATATTTAGTTGCATTTTAAATTAGCATATAAAAAATTCAAAATAATTTGAAAAAGCATCTGATGTATTTATTATTTTAAAAATTAATAATATTTAAAAAATATATTTAAAATAAAGGAATAGCAATTGAACTTTAAATGAAATTATTTGAAGTAAAAGAAAAAAAAAATACTTATGTTAATTGAAAATACGAAAAAATTACTATTTTTTAACTTTAATCCCTAGTTTATTGGAGGTATTTGGAACTGAAATAATGATGTTGAAATATTGTATAAGGCTGGTTTACACTATAAGATTTACGGTACGATTTTACTTCAGTACACGTGCAAAACTTATAGGCAAGCTTGCAAAATCTTTCCGAGAATCTTGTAGTTTAAAACAGCCTATATAAATATTGCTTTATTTGAACAAATATCATCATCTTAAAGAAGAAAACAATTCCCGAAGGACAAGTATTTGAGTTTGTAAATTTGGTAATTGCTAATATAATATTTTTCGGTTTAACTAAACCAAATTCAATTGGCATCCAAAAACAATTTGGCTTAATTCAGTTTATTAAATTTTAAACCGTATTTTTTAATTTTAAATATTCTTTATTTAAATTAATTTAAAAAAATCAATGCTTTAAATTTAAATAAAGCTTCTAAAATTGCAATAAAACTACCTAAAACTACCGTAAAAGACTAAAAAAAAATCCCGGGAATACCGCATAAAATTCCCGGTATTGCGGGATTCAAAACAGGGCGGGATTCCCGGAAATTCCCGGGACGCGATTCCCGCCCTTTGACTATCAATTTTTTTCGGATAAGGCCACTGGTGCTACCTCCGTTAACCATTAGTCTTTTAGGGCAAATATTGCACTGCGCTGCATTGTCCTTTTTTGTGAAGAATTTCCATACTCCTGACATTTTATTGTTTAATATAAAAGAATATATTAGCTTGAAAGCAGGTGTATTAAAATAAAGTAAACTTACTTAAAAATATCAAATTTATTAATGAAAACGTCACTCATAAAATAATTGGCCCTTGATATAAAGGAGTATTTTAAATTTAAAGTCGACTTTATTTTTAATCATACGGTTTTGGTCATTTTGTGTATGAAAACCCTACAAAAATATTTATATTTTCAAATATTTTGATTGGTTGAAAATAAATTAACCAATCAGAATGCTCCAAAAAAACCAAGTCATGTCATATTGCCACCCAATATTTTAACTAAAGTCGACTTTAACCAAAATATACATTTGAAAAATTTAGATAGTAAGGGCGATTATTTGTAAGAAACAAAACTTTTTGTTCATATTTCTTTTAAACATTTTACCAAGTTTTTAGGTTTTCTACACTCTAATAAAATTTTGTTGAAATATACTCTATTAAAAGGAGGTAACTTAGTACCTACTATAAATTGGGCAAAAATATGCATTGTGTTTAAAATTTAACATGTAGACATATTGTGTGTAAAATTTATAAACAAATTGTGTCTAAATGTACGGTTTTAAATGCTTATAAAATGTTTTGCGACATACTACTTTAAACAGAATGTGTGTAAATTTAAATGCGCATGTGCTTAAAAATGCGTTAAAAAATAGTGAAGGTGCAGTAGGTACCTAATAAAATCAGAGAATAACGGCGCAGATATTTGATTAAGATTTATTAAAATGCAATAACTTATTTACAAAAACTGTCAGAAAAAAACTCGTGTAATAAACTGCAAATTAAAAAATCCGGCATGAATTCAAAACCTTGCATCCGTTTATATGTTGTATGAATATCTCCAATTTTAGCTTCGTTTGATTTGAAAGTTGGTAATTTTTACATAGAAAGAAAAAAAGAGTATTAAAAGCACGTATACACAACACCAATTCCTAAACATTTAACTTGCCTAAATCTGATCCAAAATAAAAGTGCGATATGTACAATTTCAACATTGAATATCCACAATTGAATTGGACGTTGCAGAAAATATATGTAACATATTAAATTGGTAAAATTTGTATCCACACGTAATCGAAAATCAACCTTTTTTGCGAATACTTAATTCGATTTTTAAATAAATAAATATATTTGTGAAAAATTTTCTGTATTATGATTTTATTTCTTTGACAATTTGTAAAATGTATATTTTATTTATTTTCTTTTGAAATGTATACAGAGAAAAAAATTTAAACACTTTGTGTTTTTTTGTACACATTTTGTGTCTAATTCCTTGAAATATGTTGCTAAACATTTCTATTGCTGTATTTTGTGTTTACTTTTTATTAAATAATGTGTACGAAAGTTAAATACACATTTTATGCATACCATTGAGCATTGTGTGAATATTTAAACAGAACTTTACAATGTTTATAATAGTACATTTAAATGTTCTTTTTAGAGTGTACTTAACCCGAACACTCCTGACACGTGTACCTGGGTACCCGAACGGAGTTTAAAATCAAATATTTTTCAAACCAAACAAGTTACAAATTCGAAGTTCCGTAAGTTCCTTCAACTAGCCGTTTTCTAAAGTTTTTTCGCATTTTAAGTCCTCTTGAATTATTTGGGTTAGCTATGGAGCCAGCCAAAATCAAATAGTCCTTACCCTCCTGATAAGGGTACCCGGGTACCCGTAAATTTCTTCATAAATTTTGTAAGAAAAAAGTTAAAATAATAGTATTTTTGGTTTGGTTCGGTATCGCTCAGTTGTATCCGATGTTCCTACGGCAACCAGGCAAGCTTCTTTAAAGATGCTTTTGTTGGCCAAAAGCTAGAGAGCTGTCCGAACTTTGAGGTATAGGGTAATTCGATTAAGAGTGGCCCTTTCGTTCAAGGCAAAGACTATTAATTATAGAGATAGGAAATCAAAACTTACAATACTCACCGGTAGAGGGTGCTGAAATTTAGTATTACCTTAGCAACTATTTAGTATCACTTTAGTATCAGCAGAGCCTATATTTAAAAACTGCTGAAAACTGCTCAAAATAAGGAAAAACAAGCGCGGAATATATTAAAATATTAAAATGTTAGATATCGGTTTGTTTTTTTGCTTTGTTGTTTGTTATTATTTAAATTCAAATAAGAAAAAAAATTGTAAATTTTTTGAACAAAGTGCCACCTAGTGATAACGATATCGTTATAACTTATTTTTTGGTGATGCCATACCCCTGGTTCAAGGCTTTCGTTGTCAACTCCACGTCAATTGATGTAAAAAGCTTTAGTCACCATCTGGTCCATTACATCAACTCCCCTTTGGTTTTATTATAAAAGCCATTAGTCTCCTCTTTCCCATTTACCGCTGGCTCCCCTCGCGTATTATTCTTAGTTGATAGAAATTAAACGCTTTTCTTCTTCTTGGTCTTGACAGATAGAATAGTTCCACTTTTGTTGAATGCATATCGGGGTGAACCTGTATCGCCTGTTGGGTTTGGCCGTGGCTCTTTTTGAATGTAAGCTTTGTTGTGTCGAAGGGTACCGACGAGACTTATTCCTCAAACTTTAAGCCGATTGGCCAACTGTAGTGAAGTTCAAAAATTTTCTCTTATCACATTTAGACCAGATTGTTTGTAAAAATCAACCAGAGCTATGTCCTCTTACGTTTACTTGTCGCTGGTGGTTTTCCTGTGTAAATGATTCCATTTAAAGGATAACCATCGGCTGTGTTACACAACAAATATCCTGTTAACAACAAGTATGGGTATCCAAATATCGGTGATGGGAGCAGTTTTGTCTGTCTATTTGTTTGCGAACTTGCAAACACATTGTCAAAACGTATTATATATATTGCTCTAACTCCCATTGGAGCATAGGGCGCCAAAGGCTGTTTATTTAGCGATTCGTTAGCAGGGTAAATTCAGAAAAGTGGGTTGCTAGCCCTCCTTTCTTAGATTGTTAATAGGGCTGATATCCTTGTATACAATCCCACGTTGTAGTCATGCTTCAGAAAACGTTCATTCATCATTTACCTACTTTCCTGAGTCGCCAAGTAGTCCGTGGCCATTCAGGTTACATGACTGTGCGCCTCTTCACTCTAGCGAGATTTCACCAGGTGCTGGAAGGCCATTGTCCGGGAAATACTTGGTCTAGGACCGGAAGTAGTGAGCTGCTTGAACAGTCATACAAAGGAATCAATTCTGGTCACTCCCAAGTGAATGACAGTCAGAAACTTTCCGCACTACGTGCATGATGAAAGTCCCAATTCAAAACGTATAACGCGTAGTATTTTCTGAAATGTATTGCGAATCAACGATGCTTTGTAAAATGGATGACTGTTATTGCCCCAAAGAGTTGATGGATGATGATCGCTGGCACCATTTATTCCCATAACCAACAAAATTCTAATAAAAGCTTCAAGTTCGTCCATTGAAATCAAACGAAACCCACGAGGCTACACCTTTAAAACTGCAATATCGGCTACATTCTTTCGGTTGAAATCCAATGATATTTCATAAACTTCATTGTTGCTGTGTCTGAGGATCCCCGGGTTAACAATTTAGGGAATACCCCTAAATGCAATGCATTGTGTTGGTATTACGTAAATTTAAACAATAACATAAAGGCAAATACACACGGATACCTGGGTACCCTTATCAGGAGTCTACGTATATAAATGCTATCAGGAGTGTTAGGGTTAAATTTTGAATAAGTTACGCGAAAAATCTTTATTAGTTGAAATGCTTCTAATTACTTGGCAACGAGTTTTTTTGTGTGTCAAAGAAATTGATTTCCTTTTAAAAGCTTTTAACAATAACATTTTTGTTTATATATAATTATATAAATTTATATGCAATTTCATATAATTAGATATAATTATATCCGAAAAATGGGTATATATAGTTTTATATAATTATATATAATAAGATTTTATATAAATTTACCCCTATATATTTTAACCAGATTTTGTATTTTTCCCAATTAAATAAGTTATATTTTTAAACAATTTTCTGCAAATCACAAATATTTTTTAATTTTTATTAAATGTGGCAAAAATTTTACAACAATAACAAAAAATTTCGGTGCTTATAAAAAATGTTGCCTGCTTACGACTAAGCGAATAACTAAATCAACAGATGGTCTCCAAAACGTTTTATCATATCAACTTTCTTCTTAAAAATGAGGTCAAAACTTGCAAATGTCTTTTTTTTTCATTGCATTAACAAAAATGTAATGAAAATCAAATTTCATTACCATTACATCGCAATGAAAATTTTTGGCCATCACTCATATAATAGGTACATTGACACTAGGGTTTGGGGTTCCCGGAAATCCCGGGAATTCCCGGGGAAAATAATATATTTTTCCCGGGAAAACCGGAAATTTTAAAAATATTAAATTTTTTAAATTGTTTTTGTTTCGAATAGGATTTTTTAATTTTAGTCATAAAAAACATTTTAAATACCAAAACAAAAATCTCATTGTTAAAATCTTTTAAAAGGGAATACATTTATTTGACACACAAATAAAATCATTGCCAAGTAATAAGGAGCATTTCAACTAATAAAGATTTTTCGCATAACTTATTCAAAATTTAAGTAGTAAAACCTAAAAACTTGGTAAAATGTTTAAAAGAAATATGAAAAAAAAGCTCTGTTTCTTACAAATAATCGCTCTTACTATCTTAATTCTTCAAATGTATAACTTAGGTAAAGTCGACTTTAGTTAAAATATTGGGTGGCAGTATACCTTGACTTGGTTTATTTTTGGAGCATTCTGATTGGTTAATTTATTTTCAACCAATCAAAATATTTGAAAATATAAATATTTTTGTAAGGTTTTCATACACAAAATGAACAAAACCATTTGATTAAAAATAAAGTCGACTTTAAATTTAAAATACGCCTTTATATTAAGGGTCAATAATTTTATAAGTAACGTTTTCATTAATAAATGTGAAAAGAAAAGACTAATGGTTATCGGTGGTATCACAAAAAAAATTTGATTTTCATGCAACTTCTCTTGAAGAAAACAACAAGAATAAAGTTTCAGCTAAAATTAGCAAAGTACCTGAAGAAAAAAGTGTGAGCTGAATAGGCATTAAAGTTTTTATGGTAGGGCAAACATTTCCTGAAATGGTATCCAAATTAGCTGCAATCAATCCGCACCATAACTAGATCTTCGTTTATTCGAGAAAGTTTTTATAATAAAAACCTGGCATTGCAAAAAAATGAAACCGTTGTAAAGAACATTATATTAAATTACTACAATCATGTAAAAGATATCATGATAAAAGAAATATCGAGAAATGTTTCTAACAATAGGCGATTTACTATAATCTTAGATGAATGGATAAGAATATCACAAAAGAGATATTTGAACATGTGTATTAACGGAAATAATTCATTTTATAACCTGGGGTTGGTTTATATATCACGAAGATGTAATGCTGATGAAATAAGAAGAATTGTAGAAATAAGACTAGAAGAGTTTTATTTGTCTTTGGAAAATAACATTGTGGCCACCATATCTAATGGGCCAAGTGTGATGAAACGGTTTGTTTCCGACAGTCCAGTAGTAGGTGCCTGCTGGAATCATGCAATTCATTTGGCAGTGCTGCGAGTAATTTTTGTGAAATCAAATGTTCAATATTCTGATATTTTTTACTTTGAATTCTCACTACACAGACTGCATTTGTACTGAAATAGTGTTTTTTTTTTAACAAAAATTACTTATATAGGTGGTTTTCATTAACAATTTTGTTCAAAAATATTTCCCGGGATTCCCGGAAATCCCGGGAAACAAATTTTTTCATTCCCGTTTCCCGTGAAATAAAAAAGTCCGAGAAATCCCAAACCCTAATTGACACTTCCGTTTTGCTTATGTTATATGCTGTACTATAAAATTATTGATTTGTGGAACCGATGATCATAAATCTTTATTCACACGCTATCCATCTCTGTCCATCCATATCAATTATTTCCCTGTATTGAGGACACGAAATGTCATTTTCAAACAAAATTCACAAAATTTTGACAATTCAAATCCCTAATACTGTAAAAATAGATACCCGAGTAAAAAAAATTATATATAATCATATGTGGCATATATTACAATATGTAATTAGACATGTGGTTATGTATATCCATATATAATTATATATGACGTTTTTTCCGAAAAATTTTCCTTATATTATGCCATATATAATTTCATCTAATTAGATATCGGCCTTCATAATATTAGATGTGGCATATATAATTATATATTACATAACATGGTTGATCTTATTGCATATATAGTTATATATAGAACTATATCTTAATATATATGGTGGCATTTTAGCAATATATAATTATATATGGTATCATTTAAACAATATATAATTATATATGGTGACAGTTAAACTAGATATTATCATATATGGTGCCATTTAAACAATATATGGTCATATATGGTACCTCATAAACAAAATCTTTAATTCAGTTCCAGATATGATAATATATGGTACAGTAGACGCTCGCAAATTAGAACCGCTTTGTTTTTGAGGCAATTCTAATTTCTGAATTATTCTAATTTCTGTACGTTTTTTTTCGTTTTGTTTCCAATGATAAAGTGTTTTTTTTATGTTTATTTAACATTTTAAATGATACACTTTCACTATTTAATAGAGACTGCCAACTAATATGTACACTCGTATCAAATTTCACAAATAAACTAGCCAAAAATGTACATAAATGCGACAAAAAAAAAACAAATAGGGAAAAACATATATAATTTGGTGATTCCCCTTTTTAGTTTTACTTTATTCAACCAGAATAAAAATAAATTGGGGATTTCCTGTGTATTCAAATAACCAAAAAAAAACGCTCAGAAATTAGAATTTTAAATTCGAATTTCAGAGCGTTTAATGTATTGCAAACATTCATTCTAATTTCTGGACGTTCGAATTACTGAAAGCTCTAATTTGCGAGCGTCTACTGTACTATATATAGGGCGATATATATTTATATATGGTGTTATTTAAGCTATATATTATCATATATGGTGCCATTCAAACCATATATTATCATATATGGTACCATTTAAACCATATATTATCATATATGGTGCAATTTCAACAATATATGCCCATATATGGTACCTCATGAACAATATTTTTAATACAGTTCCACATATGATAATATATGCTACCATATATAGTGCCATATATATTTATATATGGTGTTATTTAAGCAATATATTACCATATATGGTGCCATTTAAACCATATATTATCTTATATGGTGCCATTTCAACAATATATGCTCATATATGGTACCTCATGAACAACATTTTTAATACAGTTCCAGATATGATAATATATGCTACTATACAGTGCCATATATGTTTATATATGCTGTTATTTAAGAAATATATTAACATATTTGCCCAGGTGAAAATGTTCATATATGGTCATATATGGCAACATATATGGGTTTATATATGGGTTCGGATCTGAAATTTGAGGGTATATGGCCATATATGGTGTTATAGGAATGTTCATATAAAATTTTTTTGTTTTTTTTTTAATAAAAATATTGCTTTTTTATTCAAATTAAATGTAAATATTATAATTCTATTCATACGTTACTGATGAATTTGTACATTTAAATGAAATTGAGAAATTATGAAATTTTTAATGGACATAAACACTTTACTTCAAGTTTAGAAATTATTTTATGACTGATTTTTGATTATTTAATGATTGTTTATACACTAATAGAAAAAAGAGTGTAAAAATTTTACTTAAAGCTACTAAAAATTAGTTCAAAATGAAAAACTGCTGAATTAGCAGAGTATTTTTGCTAAATATAAAATAAAACTGTTTAATATATTTACAAAATTTGATTTATAATTGAGTTAAATTTCAGTGACAAAAAAACATAACATAAAATTTTAAATTTTCAAAGTTCCTTTTTCGTTTTTTGTTTTTAACGGAAATACAAATCTAGCCTTCTGAAATCAACAGTTTAATATTTTTGGCAAATATTTCTATTGGTTTTATAAACTGCTATTTGCATTGAACAAAATTCAACAAACATTTTTTTAGATACAACAGTTAGTTTTAGCCATTTTTGGTTTACTAATATTTTGCAAAATTTTCTGCAGATTTTCTAAATTTAGCAGTTTTATTTTTCCTGTTTTTATCTTACTGCAACATTTTTAATTGTATTTCAAAATTTATCATTTTATTTCAGAAGTTATCAATTGTTTTTCAGATTTATCAATTGTATTTCAGAAATAATCAATTGAATTTCCAGTTTTATAATTGCTTTTTAGAAACTACCAATTGTGTTTCAGAAATTGTGTTTCAGAAACTGAAAATTGTATTTCAGAAATTTATTAATTGTATTTCAGAAATTCGCAATTGCATTTCAGAAATTATCAAATGTATTTTATAAATAATCATGTGTATTTCAGAAACTGGCAATTGTATTTTAGAAATTGCCAATTGTATTTAAGAAATGATCAAATGTATTGTATTTCAATATTTTTTGAATCCGCTCACGTAATTACCCCCATGATAAAAAAAACTTAAAACATTACCCATATATGGAATAATATATGAATTCATAAATGAAGATATATGGAATATATGAACCAATATATGGACTAATAAATGCAGTATATTATCATATATGGATTCATACATTTGAATGTATTTACCCATATATGCTTCCATACATAACATATATGTTCATATATGATCATACATTAAACCATATATGCTCATACATGAAACCATATATGACAATATATGAACATATATGAACATTTTCACCTGCGTGGTGCCATTTAAACCATATATTGTCATATATGGTGCCATTTCAACAATATATGCTCATATATGGTACCTGATGAACGACATTTTTAATACAGATGCAGATATGATAATATATGCTACCATATATATATATACTTTGATATATCGTATCATTTAAAGAACCCGAGGAAAAATAGTTACATATATAATTGATTAAGTTATATCTGTATAAATATATAGTCTCATCCGAAAAATGGCCCGATATATTTGTATCAATTGTTTACCAATTTTTATCTAAATGTATCAGTTTAGATCTGACCTGATTAAATTATGTGTTAATCAGATGAAATTGTATCAGATTTTTGACCTGATACAATTTTATCGGTTTGATCGTAATTGGTTCAATTTTATATAAATAAAATATAATTGTATCCGACATTTACTTTATACAATTGTATCAAAGTTTTAAACTGATATCAGGTCAAAATTGGGATATAAATTTTATACAAATATATCTATTTGGACCTAAACTGATACCATGTAATATAAACCAATAAAATTGTATCAGGTCAAAAATCTGATACAATTTTATCTGATTAACACATAATTTAATCAAGTCAGATCTAAACTGATGCAATTAGATAACAACTGATACAAATAAGAACTGATACAATTTTATCGGGCCATTTTTCGGATCTAAGTTATATATTACCATATAAAGTTCCATATTGGTGCCATTTAAACAATATATTGTCATATATGGTGCCATCATATATGGTAACTCATCAGCAACTACAATATTAACTGTATTTCAGAAGCTATTAATTGTATTTCAGAAATTTTAAATGTATTTTAGAAATTATGGAATGTATTTCAGAAATTTATTAATTGTATTTCATAAATAATCAAATCTATTTCAGAACTTGTTGATGGTTTATCATAGTTAATAGAGAAAAATTTCTAAATTACATTTCATAATTTCTGAAATACAATTGATAATTTCTGAAATAAAGTTTGATAATTCCTGAAATACAGTTGTGAATTTCGGAAATACAATTAATAATTTCTGAAATACAATTGATAAAACTGAAAT
This sequence comes from Leucophora obtusa, assembly GCA_949987735.1. Classification (NCBI taxonomy): domain Eukaryota; kingdom Metazoa; phylum Arthropoda; class Insecta; order Diptera; family Anthomyiidae; genus Leucophora; species Leucophora obtusa. Next base: position 172,796,560 of record OX465295.1, on the reverse strand, counting down.
TCAATTGACTAGTTCTGAAATACAATTCATAAATCTGAAAAATAATTGATAAGTTCTGAAATACAATTGATAAAACTGAAATTCAATTGATTATTTCTGAAATACAATTGATAAATCTTAAAAACAATTGATACAATTGGAAATGGTGTAGAGCGTTAAAAATATGTAAATAATATTATTTTTTAAAAAAAATTCAATTTAATAAAAAAAATATAATTTTATAAAAACATTTATAGAAAATAAAATTATAATTTTATAAAAAGAAATTCTTTTGAATGGGGGAAATGTTTTTAGTTGATCTGTTATTTTTAAGTAAATAAATGTTATTTTAGTTTGACTCAAGATCATAAATTAATATCACTTTCTGTTTAAATTATTTTCAAATCAAAGAAAGATGATACAATTTTTACAAGAAAATTAGAAAGAATAAAAATTATTGAAAAAATTTCGATAAGACCAGCAAGGAGAATGCGCATTTTTATAAAAAAAATGCATAGCCGTGAAAGGTATCGAACTCGAGACCTTCGGAGTTTAAACCTTATTTTAACAAAATATTGTAATTTTTATAAAATCAGTGCTCTTCCAGTGTATTATTTTTTGAACTATTGTCAATATCTGTCTGGGATCTTATTTAATCCCAAATAAATAGAGATCTTACGTAGTACCCAAATATAATGCGGGATCTAATTTTAGCTGTCATTTTTCTGGATAGGTTTAGATGTCAATCTCCAAATATATTGCTGTTTCTAATTCGATCTGCAATTTATGGGATAAATTAAGATCCTACCAAATCCCCAAATATATCACTGGATTTAATTCGATCTGCAATTTATCGGAAAAGTTAAGATCTTACGCAATCCCGAAATATATTACTGGATCTAATTTTTGATCTGTCATTTTTTGGATATATTTAGATCTTACTTAATCCCCAAATATATTGCTGGATATATTTCGACCTGCCATTTTTCGTATCAAATTAAATCTAAGTTTATCCACAAATATATTGCTGGATCTAATTCCATCTGCCATTTTTTGGATCAATTTAGATCTAAGTTTATCCCCAAATATATTGCTGGATCTAAGTTTATCCACAAATATATTGCTAGATCTAATTCGATCTTCCAAAATTGAGATCAAATTAGATCAAAGTTTATCCACAAATATATAGCTCTATCTAATTCGTTCCGCCATTTTTCGGATCAAATTAGATCTAAGTTTATCCACAAATATATAACTGGATCTAATTCGATCCGCCATTTTTCGGATGAAATTATATCTAGGTTTATCCCCAAAGATATCATTGGACCTCCCAATTTTAAGATATAACTTGATCTTAGTTCATCCCCATATGGGATCTAATACGATATCATTGGATACACCCAATTTTGAGATCTAATTGGATCAGCTAGATATTACAGCAGATCTTAAACAATATCAAATTGGATATGATTAGATATTCCGCGAGATCAATTTTTTTACTCGGGTAATTATACAAGGCATATATAATTATATGTTGGGCCATATATATTTATATATAATTTTATATGGTACCATATAAACCAATTTGCAAATAATCAATGTCAGATATAATTATATATAATTATATATGAGGCCATATATTTCCATATATAATAATATGTAACTATATATAATTACATATAAACTTTTTTACTCGGGCTTTTATTTAAAATGTTTTTTATGACTAAAATTAAAAAATCTTATTCTAAACAAAAAAAAATTATAATTTTAAAATTTCCCGTTTTCCCGGGAAAAATATATTACTTTCCCGGGAATTCCCACCAACCTTTTCCCGGGATATCCCGGGTATTCCCAAACAACAAACCCTAAACAGTATATATCGTCATACTAAAAATACATTCTTGTAATTTCATATAACTTTCTATATAATTTCATACAAATTAATATATAGTTCAGTCCTGTCACATGTTCTTTTGTGTCAGTCCTATGACAGGTTCTTTTGCGTCAGTTCTGTGACATGTTCATCTGCACCAGTCCCGTGGCTGGTTCATTTGCGTCAGTCCTGTGAAAGGTTCTTTTGTATCAGTCCTGTGACAGGTTCTTTTGCTTCAGTCCTGTGACTGGTTCTTTTGCGTCGGTCCTGTGACACGTCACAAGGGGCAATTGACCCCCTCCTAGGACAAGCCCATGTTAAAGTTACTGGTCCTTTTTATGTAAAAGAACCGGTCCTCGTCCCCAAGGACCGGTCACGTGACGTTCCTGTGACCGGTTCCTTTTCCCATTCAATAATCAAATCATTATTTTATTCGACAAGGTCGACTTTATTAGTATTTGTCTATATGCGCTAGGTTGCGTTTTGCGGAGGTTCCGATTCTGTGGCCGAGAGTGCGTTTAATACTGGATTTTATAACCTGTTTTTTATTACGGATTGGAGTTTGACGAAAGGGCAATCAACATAACATACTTGTGATCAAAGGATCGAAGGTTTCATTGGTATTTTTTGCATCTTTTTTTTGGTAAAATAACACAAAATACTGGAAGGAGTTTTATTACACACAGAAAACAGATTCGTAGTTCCAACCGAATTTTTCGCCAATCGAATTTTTGAAGTTCCAGGTACAATCACTTTTATTTATTTTTAATACCATTGTAACTACCGAAATTTATTTACAATTTTTGAATTTTTGTTGTGTTAATAGATTACTTTAAAGTTTGTGGATTATAAATTCTATAAATAGAAAAATACGGTCCACAAAATTTATTTAAAAATTAAAATTTTTTTATGTCGCTAACTGGGATCGAACCGGCGACCCTCCGCTTGTCAGCCCATTGCTTTCCCTCTAAGCTAAGCTTATTCAGCTCTTCAAATTTGAATTTCTTCAGGTTTGAATATTTTGTCTATAAATAAAATTATATCAACAACAGAAAATCAGTTGTGTCTTTTAATTTGAAAAAAAAAAATATAAAAAAAAAATCTATATCGCGAACCGGGATTGAACCGGCGACATTCCATTTGTCAGCCCATTGATTTTCCTCTAGGCTAAACTCGACATAAACTTTTTTTGTCAAATTTCAAATTTGAATTTCTTCAGGTTGAAATTTTGAATATTTTGTTTTTTAATTAAATTATATTCACAACAGAAAATCAATTGTGTCTTTTAATTTGAATCAATAAAAAAATTATTTAAAAAAAATGTAATGCCTTGGTTTAGGTTTGAACTCAAATCTCTAAGGCTGTGTCTCTACCTCCTGCGACACAGATACTTACGTTTAGTTGTTGTCTAACTTAGAATTTAAACACGCATATGTATGAAACGAAAAATATGATAGATTCCAAAATTTTATTATGATAAATAAAATTTCTGTTCCTTGTCTCAATATATTATTACAATTACCAAAATAATGGAAATTAATGATTAAAGCTACACTCTATTAAATTCTGTTGAAATTTACCCAACTTATAGTAGGAAACTGAACTCCTACTATAAATTGGGTAAATTTACTCTATGTGCGTAATTGAAAAAAAAATACGCACATTGTGTTTAAGTTGGTGCACAAATAATTTGTAATTTTACATTGAAAGTGCGTAGAAATTAAATGAAATTTTGCAATTAGTGTGTTAATTTACTAAATTTGTGTGTAAAAAAGCACGTTTCACGTGTAAATGTACGCATAAAATGCGTAAAAATCCACAAAAAATGCGCAAAAATCCACAGAGAGTGCGTAAAAATAAAATATAATGCGTACATTTACAACAGGGGTGCTAACTTTAAGCACCACCCAAAAATTTTTTTTAATAAAATAACAAATTAATTTTTAGTACGTATTTTATTAATAATAATATCCGAGTCATTCTCTCATAATCGTTTATGGCCAAATTAGTCGTTTTGGGATTTTAAGGCATTTGCATAAAATTCATATAAAAATTTGTTATAACTATTGAATAGGTGCGATGACTCCTGCTCAACAAAATGCCTTCTTTGAAAGGGAGGCAGTAACAGTCAACAATAACGGAAGAAAACGCCTTAAGAGAGATATGGCCTACGCAGGAACAACTGAGTGCAATGACTCCTGCTCAACAAAGTCAGTAGTCATTGAGTACTGCCTAACTTGCAAAGAAAGCATTTTGTTGAGCAGGAGTCATTGCACTCAGTTGTTCCTGTGTATGCCATATCTCTCTTAAAGCGTTTTCTCCCGTTATTGTTGACGGTTACTGCATCCCTTTCAAAGAAGGCATTTCTTACGGCGTTTTCTCCGTTATTGTTGACGGTTGTTGGTTGACTGCCTCCCTTGCAAAGAAGGCATTTTTTTAAGCAGGAGCCATTGCACCCAGTAGTTCCTGCGTAGGCCGTGTCTCTCTTACGGCGTTTTCAATTTTGAAATGAGGTTTAGACTACCACATGCGTTAATAATAATTACCAAAAACAATTTCATGCTTATGTTGCTATTTCCAGAATCTAATGTGTTTGTGGAAATGTTGTAATTCACAAAAAATAATCCGTTTTAGCTTTTTCTTTTTATTATTTATAATTTTTTTTAAATTTTTTCCAATTTGAAATGTCAGAGTATTTATTACTATTATTGGATAGTATATTTACCAACTTTATGCGTAAAAATTTTATTCAACAAAACAATAGTAATTTTAGGCACAATGTGTTTATTTATAAGCACATAATGTCTAAAAATACTTTGTGTGTGTATTATTGTGTATGAAAGTGTGTATAAAAAAAGTTTACGCATTTTTTGTTTATATTTACCGCATTTTCGTAAAATTAAACAAAATTTTACCCATTTTATAGTAGTAAATTTACAAACATTTTTTAGAGTGTACTAAAGTTAATAAAAAATTTTAAATTGATTGAAAAAACTAATTCTTTGGATAGAGTGATCGATTTTATTGAAACACAACTGATACTAGATTTTTGCTGCCGATATTTTATTCGAATGACTAATTCTTCGATAAATTGGTGGTTGTTGGTATTGAAGGTAATGTGGAAGTTAGTATTTTTTCAGTATTGGTTAGAAAAGCCAATATTTTGGATAATGTGACAGTGTTTTGGTTCATCATATATATTTTCTATTCACAAATAAATATAACTTTCCTGATGATGAATTTTAAATAACTGCAATTAAAATTATTGAATGATGAAAATATTTCGTTGGTTCCGATAGAATTCCAACCAATTTATTTTCTGTGTGTAATACTAATTAGGGAATGCAAAATCCCGCACTTTTTGATTTCCCGGGAAAGCGGGAAATTTATCTTGAATTCCCGGGATCCCGGGATCCCGCAAGGGAAATAAAGTAGAAAATATTTTATAATAACCCAGCCAGCAAATTCGGAGCGGTCATATATAAGATTCTTAAATAGCTCATAGAAATGATTACACTGTGAGACAAATGGTAGGGGTCAGTGATCGGGAAGGGTTCAAAATACCGGGGAAAGTTATATCGGTAAAAAAGAAGTTATACGTGTCCCGGCATTTCGCTGGGTCAACCCTAGGAATCGAGATATATAGATTTGACCTTTGGTGTTCTTTTTTTGACATAACTCGAGAACCACTAGTCCGATTTTGCTCAAACAATTTTAAAAAAATTAAAAATTACAATTCCTTTAATCTGTTCATATAACGTTTTTCTATATACTCAACAGTTTTGCCGGTAAAAATAAATGTATGAAGAAAAAAATATTTTTTGCCTAAAATATTAGAAAAAAGTAATAAACAAAAGGTTATTGATTTTTATGGTAGCGGTAACAAACATTTATTTTTACCGGCAAAACTGTTGTGTATATAGAAAAACGTTATATGAACAGATTAAAGGAATTGTAATTTTTAATTTTTTTAAAATTGTTTGAGCAAAATCGGACTAGTGGTTCTCGAGTTATGTAAAAAAAAAGATATATCTCGATTCCTAGGGGTGACCCAGCGAAACGCCGGGACACGTATAACTTGTTTTTGACTGATATAACATTTCCCGTTGGTTTCATCCCATCCCGATTTTGACTGTCGCACAGTGTTATTGTTTTTTTGAAAACACTCTTTTTTTGGCAGAAAATATGGACCCTCAAAAAACAATCCAAAAAGTTGTCTCTACAACAGGAATCGGCAAACATATACAACCTTATTTTGTGTGAGTTGCAGCCTCTCTCTCAATGCATTGACAAAGAACGTTTGTATAATAATTTGAAAATTTTAAATGTTTATAATGGGAAATAAAATAAAAATTTAAAAGCAAAGAACAACTACAAAAACAAATATCAAAAAACACCAACACAAAAAAAAAAAATAAAAACAAAGGAACTTAAAAATAAATTACCAAAAAAATGCACCAATAAACGTTATGCAGAGTGTAAAAAATCTGGCAAACAAGCGATCTGACAACCTACTTCATTGAATGCTTGTTTGCGACTAAGTTATTTTTTTGTTCTATGTGTGAGCTTATGTAGGTGTGAGAGAGCGCCCATGGGCATCACTGTTGGTAAAAGTGGCACAAAGGTGCCATTTGTGGCACTATTGAATGTTCATTGGCACCATGGCACTCTTCATAGAATTTTGGCACTTTTTAAGAAAATTTCTATATAATTTGATAAAAGGTCGATATCGCTGGCTTTTCGTTAAAAGCCACGCCTACTTAGAATGAGTAGCAAAATTAAAAAACAAACGCTACATTAAAAATTTCTACAATTTTCTGGAGCAGCTTCCAGTTCTTCGGGGACAATTTAATCATTATTTTGATCTTTAAAAACAAAAGCAATGGGGATAAAATTAGAAAAACTTTAATTGATTCTATTGTATTCTCCGTCACTGGAATTTTTCAAAAATTTGTTATGGTATTCTAGTTTTTTTATGACAAGCAAAAGTTTTAAAACTTTCACCATACAATGGTGAAAGCTTTTTCTGCCAAAAATAAAATTATCAAAAAATTGTAATTTGTGAAAAATTACGATTTTTTCGATAATTTCATGAAATCTTAAATGATATGGAAACTTAAAAAAAATGTCCAGGAACCGCAGAACACGAGAGAACTAGTTCTAAGTACTTGGAGTTTCCTTAAAATTTTAGCATCAAATACCCTGAGCTTATTCCTAACAACTTTAGCCCCAAAAATCCCATGTTAATACGTAATATTTTGGAGGAATTTGCAGGAATGTTAGAATCGGTAAAAGGTTCCATGCATCTTAAAATAATACCTCAAAATATATTTCATATTTTATTTCTGTGAAGAAAAATTTTATAATTCTTCAAAAGAAAAGAAAATTTTTATATTTTAAATTGTTGACAATTAAAAATATTTGGTTATTATGTGCTTTTTATTACATGACAATTTTTTCAAGGTTTTGCTGTGACAATTTTTCTGAGAATACCAAAATTATAATAATTTCCATTCACACCAGTTTTGTGACAATTTTGTTATTGTTATAAAGTTTAGAATAAGGGTGTAAATGTATAAATATTTGAAATAAAAGCTGAACATATTATTTGAAACATTTGCATGTTGCTTAATTTTTTTTTTGTCACTTTCAAAGCTATTTTGGCACTTTTTTGGCATCATTTAGGCACCAAACGAAAATTCTCAAATACCATCACTGATGGGCATAGGTGTTGCCGACGCCTGCTCTACAATCTAAAAAGCTGTCTCAAAATGAGGGTTCATTTTTCGGACTCAAAAAAGATTCCAAAATTATTTAAATTTATGAGGAACATTTCGATTTTATACATTATTTTTTCTGAGTCATTTCCGATTACACAGGGGGCTCTTTTGGACGGACCACTTTCATAGGAAAAAGTGAAAAAATGTTTAGGTTTTTGGAGCTCATTTCTGAGCCATTAATGATCATCTTTGTTTGCTGGGAATTTAAAAATTTTTATAACCCAGCAAACAAAGATGATCATTAATGACTCAGAAATGAGCTCCGAAAACATAAACATTTTTCCACTTTTTCCTATGAAAGTGGTCCGTCCAAAAGAGCCCCCTGTGTACTCAGAAATGACTCAGAAAAAAGAACGTATAAAATCGAAATTTTCTTCATAAATTTAAATAATTTTGGAATCTTCTTTGAGTCCAAAAAATGAACCCTCGTTTTGAGACAGCTTTTTAGATTGTAGAGACAACTTTTTGGATTGCTTTCTGAGGGTTCATATATTCTACCAAAAAAAGAGTGTTTTCAAAAAAACAATAATCATTTCTATGAGCCAGTTAAAAATCTTATTTATGAGCGCTCCGAAATTGCTGGCTGGGAAATAAAATATCCCAGCAAACAAAGATGATCATTAATGACTCAGAAATGAGCTCCAAAAACATAAACATTTTTTCACTTTTTCCTATGAAAGTGGTCCGTCCAAAAGAGCCCCCTGTGTAATCAGAAATGACTCAGAAAAAAGAACGAATAAAATCGAAATTTTCCTCATAAATTTAAATAATTTTGGAATCTTCTTTGAGTCCGAAAAATGAACCCTCATTTTGAGACAGCTTTTTAGATTGTAGAGACAACTTTTTTGGTTGTTTTTTGAGGGTTCATATATTCTTCCAAAAAAAAGAGTGTTTTCAAAAAAACAGTAATCCTTTCTACGAGCCATTTAAGAATCTTATTTATGAGCGCTCCGAACTTGCTGGCTGGGATCTTAAAGATCTCAAATTTTCATGATTGTGAAAAAGCTCAGGTGGTTTTTCTTGGAATTTTCGTAGTGAGAAAGAATTAATTTTATATTAGAAATTATATAAGTCTTATTATATATTTTTATAAATTGAATAAACTAATAACAAATTTTTAGACTAAAAAGCAGGTCTGTCAAAAAAATAAATAAAAAAATTAATAATTAACTTTATTACTTTAAACTGCATTTTTTGAAATTCCGGGATTGCCGGTCTAAATTCCCGGGAATGCGGGAACTGAAAAATGCATAATTTCCCGGGAAATCCCGGGATGCATTCCCTAATACTATTACAACTAGAAATAAAAGTTATTCATACATATGGATGGCAAAACGACGATAAAATTATCGATAATAGCTGTGTTTGTGCGGTAAGCTATCAACATTGGCTTTTGTCATTCCCATGCAAATTTGACATTAGTAACGTTAAGAGTTAACACTAAATGTTGGCTAATGTCATATTTGTATGGGAATGACAAAAGCCAACATTGATAGCTTGCCGCACAAACACGGCTAATATAAACAAACACAGGGTTGCCACAACCATTAAAACTATATAAATTGGTTTTTAACCAGGATAACGTAACCTACAGTATGCAAAGCAGTGCTGTTAACACACCCAAAAGGTTTTTTCAGAATTATCGCCAGATAGTGAACTCTGCACAACTTATCCAACTTATTAAAGACACTATCAATCAGAACCTAGATGAAAAGTTAAAAACATTGGCAACAAAAGATGATCTGGAAGAAATAAAATTAGAAATAACAGCTGTAAATACGCCCAGGTAGAAATTGCCGACGTTACAAAAAAAAATTGTACTGGGAAAGCACTGTTTTTTACGAAATGCCGGTACTACTTAAAACGTGCTTTGCCAGTACTGTTTTCTGAAAATTAACGAGATTTTTTTAATTTATTAAAATTAACTATTTTATAATTTTATGTATTTTTGCATCTATTACACAATTATTTATGAAAGAGAGACTTCGCCATTCTTTTCTTGTGAAGTTTCGCAAGAATACATTAAAAATTTTGTGATGAACATTGAAAGGACAGTAAATTACTAGCAAACTACTAAATTGGTTATTAAACACCCAGGAAAAAGATTGGTTGGCTTTCGATCAAAACCATTAAAATGAATTTGCCAGGACTTTATTTTATTTGGAATTACCTATAATTGAATACTACATCAAAAATATTTTACTAGGTATTAAAAATAGGGAAAATGAACTAAAAAACAATCCTTTTAATAAATTATTGGTATCTCCAATCAATTTTAAAATTAGTATCAGTTTAGTAATTCTATGCAGTAGAAGCAGCCATTTATTTAGTGAATATACAAGAAAATTGGTGTTATCTATAACCTTTTTTAAAAAAATTTCAATATTCGAAAGTGGTAACTACAAATACGGGTATCCTAATCAAATATGACCTTAAATTCAAGTTTCTGTGGAACCAACCGAATTGTGGATTGTATTGATAACACACACAACTATTGATTGGTATTGGTAATCGAATTTTTTACTATATTTGTTTTCCAAGCAAAACATATAAATTCAAAATTAGACTTCAAAACTAATAAGTGTTTGTGGTGTAGTCGGTAGAGAGTTGGACTAGTGCGCCGGATTTCCGAGTTCAAATCCCGGAAAAGATAAAAATTTATGTTTTTTTTTAAATTAAAATAAAATATTCATATGTATAAACAATAATAAATATGGCTAAGAAAAAGAAAATTAAAAGTAGTTGTGGTGCAGTCGGTAAGAGTGTGAACTATTAACCTGAATGGCCGGGTTCAATACCAGAAAATTCAAAAAAAGTTTTTAAATTTCAATGAAATTTTGTGGAACATAATAATATTGATGTGGAACATAATATTGAAATAGACAACCGAATATTGGCTTTCACTACGAAAAATATTATCTTCTCTATATATAAAAGAATAACGTGAGTGACTGACTGAATGACTGACTGACTGACTCAACATCGCCCAGCCCAAACCGCTGAAGCTAGGAAGTTGAAATTTGGTATGTAGGTTCCTCTTTTGGCGTAGACGTCCGCTAAGACGGGATTTTTGTAAATTCATACCGGAACGGGCAAAAAGGGGAAAAGTCTCCCCCTTGGCGGCCTGCCAAAGGGCTAGAAAGCTGAAATTTAAGATATGTGTTCCTTGGAGTATTGGCTAACTTTTCTGGAAAGTACTTTCTGGAATTTTGGCCAGGGACGTTGTAAAAATGGGGGTTAAAAAGGGGAAAAATGCCCCCCTTGACGGCCTGCCCAAACCGCTGGAGGTAGGAAGTTGAAATTTGGTATAAAGGTTCCTCCACTATCGTAGACATCCACCAAGACGGGAGTTTTGGAAATTTTGGCAAAAAGGGGAAAAAGTCTCCCCCTTGACGGCCTGCTCAAACTGCTGGAGCTATGAAGTTGAAATTTGGTATATAGGTTCCTCGACCGGTGTAGACGTCCGTTGAGACGGCATTTTTGGAAATTCTTATCGGGAGGGGCAAAAAAGGGACAAAAAAAGTACCTTTTTCCAAAAAAGTACCTTTTTCCAAAAAAGTACCTTTTTCCAAAAAAGTACCTTTTTCCAAAAAAGTACCTTTTTCCAAAAAAAGTACCTTTTTCCAAAAACAGTACCTTTTTCCAAAAAAAGTACGTTTTTCCAAAAAAAGTACCTATATATATTTTCCTATTTCCAAAAAAAGTACCTTTTTCCAAAAAAGTACCTTTTTCCAAAAAAAATTCCTTTTTCCAAAAAAAGTACCTTTTTCCAAAAAAAAAGTACCTTTTTCCAAAAAATTTACCTTTTTCTAAAAAAATTTACCTTTTCCAAAAAAAGTACCTTTTCCAAAAAAAGTAACTTTTCCCAAAAAACATACATTTTTCCAAAAAAATACCTTTTTCAAAAAAAGTACCTTTTCCAAAAAAAGTACCTTTTCCCAAAAAAAGTACCTTTTTCTAAAAAAATGTTCCTTTTCCCAAAAAACATACATTTTTCCAAAAAAATACCTTTTTCAAAAAAAGTACCTTTTCCCAAAAAAAAGTAGCTTTTTCTAAAAAAATGTTCCTTTTCCAAAAGAAGTAACTTTTCCAAAAAAAGTACCTTTTTCCAAAAAACATACATTTTTCCAAAAAAAACACCTTTTTAAAAAAAAATACCTTTTCCAAAAAAAGTACAAATAAAGTACTTTGTAAAAACAAAGTATCTTTTTCCAAAAAATTTCGTTTTTCCAAAAAGTACCATTTAAAATAATATATAATTTCAAAAAATCTACTTTTTTTCCTCCCCCCACGGATATCTCCACTAAAACAAGGTTTCTTGATATTCATAGACGCATAGACGCATAGACGTGCGCTAAGACGGGATTTTTGGAAATTCCTACCGGAACGGGCAAAAAAGGGAAAAGTCTCCCAATAAACAGTCTCACAAATTGGAAAAGTGCCTGCCCAAACCCCTGGAGGTAAGAAGTTGAAATTTGGTATAAAGGTTCATCCACTGTAGTAGACATCGACTAATTCCCTATTTGATATCCCAAAAGCAAATTCGGAATGTGAGTTCTTCCTTCTGTGTAGGCGTCCGCTTAGACGGAATTTTTGAAATTCCTATCGGGAGGGGAAATAAGGGGAAAAGTCTCCTCCTTGACGGCTTGCCCAATCCCTTTTGGCCAACCTAAAATTTTAAATATGTATTCCTTGGAGTTGGACTAACTCACCGGTAATGTAATTTTTATATTTTGGAACGGGAACATAGTAAAAATGGTGGTTGAAAGGGACAAATGTCCCCACTAACGGCCTGCCCAAACCGCTTAGGCAATGCAGTTGAAATTTGGAATGAATGTCCCTCATCCATGGCAGATAGCCGCGAAGATGGAATTTTTGTAAATTCCTAAGGGGAGGGGCAAAAAGAAGAAAAGCCTCACCTTGGGGGCCTGTAAAAACCCCTTCGGCTAGAAACCTGAAACTTAAAATGTGGGTCCCTGGAGTAAGGGCTAACTTATTAGAAAGATACTATTTTGAATTTTGGACAGGGTCGTTATAAAATGGGGGCTCAAAAAGGGAAAGTGGCCCCTTAACGACCTGTCCAAACTGCTGGAACTAGGAAGCTGAAATTCGGTACTTAGGTTCCTCTTCCAGCCTAATTCCAACCGGGAGGGACAAAAAAAGAAAAAGTGTCCCCCTTGACAGCCTGCTCAAACTGCTGGAACTAGGAAGCTGAAATTCCCTGTCGATAGATTTTCGGAAATTCCTACCGAGAGGGGCACAAATAGTAAAAGTTGGCTAGAAACCTGAAATGTAAAACATATGTTACTTGGAGTATGGGCTCACTTACCGGGAAGGTGCTTTTTGGACAGGGACATTGCAAAAATGGGGATTAATGACGCGAAAAGTGCCGCTTAAAGGCCTGCCCAAACCGCTGGAGGTAGGAAGTTGAAATTTGGTATTAAAGTTCCTCCTCTATTGTAGACATCCGCTAAGATGAGATTTTTGGAAATTCCTACAGGTAGGGTCAAAAACAGGAAAAGTCTCCCCCTTAACGGCCTGGCCAAACTGCTGGAACAAGGGAGCTTAAATTCGGTATTTGGGTTCCTTCTCCAACGTTGACGTCCCCTAAGATGGTATTTTTGTAAATTCATACCGGGAGGGGTAAAAAGGGAAAAAATTCCCCCTTGACGGCCTGACCAAACTGCTGGATATAGAGACCTAAAATTATGTATATAGTAGGTTCCTCCTCCAACGCATACGTCCTCTAAGACGGAATTTTTGTAAATTCCTACCGGGAGGGGTAAAAACGGAATAATTCTCCCCCTTGATGGCCTAACCGAACCCTTCGACTAGAAACCTGTAATATATAATATGTTTTCCTTGGAGTATGGGCTAACTTATCGACAAGACATTTCTAGGACTTTGGACAGGAACGTGGTGGTTCAAAAGGGGAAAATCTCCCCCCCCCCCTTAACGTCTGCGTTTTTAGCTAGAAACCTAAAACTTAAAGAACAAGTGTATATGAAACACTAAAATTAAGAAACTAAATAGGAAACGAGTGGAATTGAAACACTACACAAGTGGAATGAAATGGATATAAACGTTGAACGAGTGGAATTGAAATTATAGACAATGCAAATGGATTGGAAGAGGGAATTACCTGTTCAAACACCATCCACGGAATATGAAACTTATGTAGCATTGAAACATACTCTCGAAAAAGTTAAACAAATTTTCTAAAAGAGAAAAAACCTTAGAAAAGGAATGGAACTTATATATTCCGATATTTAAACTTCATGTAACGAAGCACCGGTGGAAGAAACCGACGCAGTAAATTTTCCAACTGAATTTGTGAATTTACTTGAATTCCCAGGTCTACCTTTACATAAACTGGAATTAAAAAAAAAACTTTAAGGCACGCTAACAACGTAGCGGGCTTTGCCCGCTATTTTTAATATTATAAAATGCTTTCCAACCCTGCTTTACGTTATTTATTTTCATTCAAAACACAAATGAACAAAACTACTTACGGGTCTATCTACCTAAGTTCGCACTTTACCAAATTATCTTAACATACACATGTATATTGCAATTTATTATGGATTCATTACTAACAATCCACTTTCATGAGAAAATGTGATAAAATATTTATTTATTTATTTATTTATTTATTTATTTTAAACCCATTGTTGTGCAGAATTAATTATTTGTGGTGACTGGGTGAAGGCTTTTACTATATAAAAACTGTACTTTAAATAAAAAGCGAATTTAAAAAAAATTGACTTTAAGGCACAGACCTGCTTTTTAGTCTAAAAATTAGTTATTAGTTTATTTAATTTATAAAAATATATAATAAGACTTATATAATTTCTAATATAAAATTAATTCTTTCTCACTACGAAAATTCCAAGAAAAACCACCTGAGCTTTTTCACAATCGTGAAAATTTGAGATCCTTAAGATATTTTATATATAAAAATTTTTAAATTCCCAGCAAACAAAGATGATCATTAATGACTCAGAAATGAGCTCCAAAAACATAAACATTTTTTTCACTTTTTCCTATGAAAGTGGTCCGTCCAAAAGAGCCCCCTGTGTAATCAGAAATAACTCAGAAAAAAGAATGTATAAAATCGAAATTTTCCTCATAAATTTAAATAATTTTGGAATCTTTTTTGAGTCCGAAAAATGAACCCTCATTTTGAGACAGCTTTTTAGATTGTAGAGCAGGCGTCGGCAACACCTATGCCCATGGGCGCTCTCTCACACCTACATAAGCTCACACATAGAACAAAAAAATAACTTAGTCGCAAACAAGCATTCAATGAAGTAGGTTGTCAGATCGCTTGTTTGCCAGATTTTTTACACTCTGCATAACGTTTATTGGTACATTTTTTGGTAATTTATTTTTAAGTTCTTTTGTTTTTATTTTTTTTTGTGTTGGTGTTTTTTGATATTTGCTTTTGTAGTTGTTGTTTGCTTTTAAATTTTTATTTTATATTCCCATTATAAACATTTAAAATTATCAAATTATTATACAAACGTTCTTTGTCAGTGAATTGAAAGACAGAGGATGCAACTCACTCATACAAGCACAAAATAAGGTTGTATATGTTTGCCGATGCCTGCTCTAGTTCGATGTTTCTATTTTTTATTTATTTAAATAAAAACCATTCATATTAGATTTCAAAATTTTGTTCTTGCAAACAGGATAGAAAACTGCTTTTTAAACTTCGGAGAATACAGAATACTCATTTATTTAAAGTGGGGATCAGTATAAACTCTGATGTTTTGCACATTAGCAATCAAACTAACCTTAGTCATAATCTTTTATGGTTATGATCTTGCGCGGATACTGATGAGGGGGAGTAACGTCCTCCGAAACAGCTGTCTATCTTGTTTGCTAGAACAAAATTTTGAAAACTAATATGCACGGTTTTTATTTAAATAAATAAAAAATAAAAACCTCGAACTAGAGGCTGAATAATATCTGCCCTAACTAACATAATTGTAAGTTTTTTTTAATACAGTATATTAATGGAGAATATTTTTAATTTAATTATGAAATATTATATCTCGCAAATGGTGGCCATTTTTTGCTTCGCATATACGTGCTATTTCCAAAACATTTTCCATAACCTTTCACAAAACTTCAGGCGTTATGTTGTTGATTTCGTTGCGTATATTGTTTTTTAATTGCTGGATGGTTCTAGGCTTGTTAAGGAGTGAGATCATAAAAATGTTAACACACATTTTTGCCTATAACTTTGGTTTAAAGCTTCTCATATTTTTTTCGGCAGCTTACATTTTAAAAATATGTCAGTTAATAAATTAATTTACATCATGAGTTTTAATTAGCAATTTTTTACAAATTTTAAATATTTTCAACAAAACCAAACATGGACATACAAAAAAATTGCCAAAAAAAACTAATGTATGCCGCCAAACAGTTTCAAACGTGGTAAAAAGGTATCTGGAACACCTAACAATTGAAAGGAAGCCGGGAACAGGAACAACGACAGGTTATCGTAACATTGGTAAGGCATATAAAGTTAAAAGCATCCTTAAGAGAGCTGCTAACACATCTGGCAGAAAAACAGCTCGGTTAGCCAAATGCTCGGACTTTTTTGTACCTAAAGTGAAACGTAAGGCAGGACTAAAGTCCTACAAAGTTCAAAAAGTTCCCGATAGAAACGCATTTAAAAATTTGAAAGCCAAAACCAAAGCTCGAAAATTTAAATCAAATTTTATACAAAAATACAACTGTTGTGTAATGGACGACGAACCTTATGTCCCGGCTGATTTTTCGCAGCTCCCTGGTCAAGAATTTTATGTTTCCGATGTTGGAGGAAATGTTGCGGAAAAATTTAGGTCGAAAATGCAAACGAAATTCCCTAAAAAATTCCTAGGATGGCAAGCCATATGTAGCTGCGGCCAAAGAAGACAGTCATTTGTGACATCTGTCTCTATAAACAGCGAAATTTATATCAAGGAGTGTTTGCAGAAGAGACTTCTTCCATTTTTTAGTCAGCACAATGTATCCACTTACTTTTGGCACAATTTAGCATATTGTCACTACAGCAAGAAAGCGTTGGAGTGGTATAATGATAATAATGTGGTTTTTATACCAACCCGTGTAAAAAAGATCAGATCTGGCCAGATCTAATTAGATTTCAAAATTGGGGATACATTTGAGATCTAATTAGATCTGATCAGATCTAGGCATATCTGGCCAGATCTTAGTAATGTTACAATTATGAAATATTAATTTGTCCCCAATTTTGAGATCTAATTAGATCTGATCAGATCTAGGCATATCTGGGGCAATTGTCCAGATCACTTTAGATTTGAACAGATTTGGCACTAGATCTGATCAGATCTTGCCATATGGTATTATCACATATGCCATATCTGATCATATTTGATGAGATTTGGTACAGGATCTAATTAGATTCAATCATATATATTTAGATCCAAAAATATCTGATCAGATCTAAACTTTCTTACACGGGAAGAGAGGCAAATCCACCAAACTGCCAGGAGCTCAGGCCAGTGGAGAGATATTGGGCTCTTGCTAAAAGAGAATTAAAGGCACAAAAATGGCCTCCCAAGACTTGCAAGATTTCAAACGTAGATGGACCACCTGCTCTAAAAAGGTGACAGAAACTACCATAAAAGCCTTAATGGGAGGGTTTCCGGAAAAAGTCGATAACTTTGTTCGTAGTGGTTAGAATTCCATGCGTTTTTTTTTTTCTGTATTAAATTTTATTTAATAAAAATGTGGTTTGAAGTCTTAAAATTCAGTGGTTTGTTTTTTATTTAACTTTATGTGTGTTAACATTTTTATGATCTCACTCCTTAATATAGGCCCTTACCGAGTATTAAATAGTATTTTAAATTTAAAGTCGACTTTATTTTTAATCATACGGTTTTGTTCATTTTGTGTATGAAAACCCTACAAAAATATTTGTATTTTCAAACATTTTGATTAGTTTAAAATAAATTAACCAATCAGAATGCTCCAAAAATAAACCAAGTCAAGGCATACTGCCACCCAATATTTTAACTAAAGTCGACTTTAACGAAAATATACGTTTGGAAAATATTGATAGTAAGGCTGATAGCCTTTTCCTTTAAAATAACCCCAAAGGAAATAGTTTGAAGCGGTTAAATCCGGTAAACGCGGAGGCCAATCGCTTGCATTCGAAAGATGTCGCGTAAGAGCCAGTGTCTCCCTTGCAGTGTGCGCTGATTGAAATCGCTTGTACGCGAAAGATGTCGCGTAGAAGAGCCAGTGTGTCCCTTGCAGTGTGCGCTGTGGTGTCATCCTGTTGGAACCATACTTATGGCTTTCCACGGCAGGCCTTAAAAAATTTTCCAACATTGTCCAACATCGAACACCAGTGGTGGAAAAGGCGACAGCGTGTTCATTTAAAAAAAAATATGGCCCACTTATCCTTTCCGGCGAAACACCCACTTAAGTGGGTGTAATTGTCGCTGTTGAACTACTCTTGGATTTTCAGTAGCCCATATCCTGCAGAAATGAGCTTCGTGGCTCTTAATTAAATTATGAATAAAATCAGGATTTTTTCTCCTTTTTTAGTTTAGTTTAGTTTATTTATGGTTTCAATAGCTAGCACAACAAGAATAAATCTTATAAATTACAGTGATAGCAAATCAAAATTTCATATTAATATTAGTTATTCAATAACATTTATAATTAAATTAAAATTTAAAAGTAAACATAGTTAAATATAAATTCAAAATAAACATAAAACATAATAAAATAAATATATTTTATTAATTTTAAACAAATTTAAAAGTTCCTTTTTAAAACATAATGTGTTGCTAAGCAATTGAACATATGAGGGCAAATCATTCCAAAGACCGATTGTATAATTGAAAAATTGTCTTGTAGACAAAAGATATTTATATTTTTGGCAAATCAGGTTTCTTCCACGTGGAGATTTGGCAAAAGTAAGTTTTCTGTAGAGAAATTCAGGTTCCTTTATATAAATTAACTTATGCATCATCATGAGACTTTTATATTTTAACAAATCTTTGAAACACATATTATTTAACTGATATGAAAATGATGAAATACTATCCCTTCTACCACGATTAAATACATATCTGGCTATGTTGTTGTACGTGACCTCAAGTCGATAATAGTCAATACAGTCACAATTGGCAAATATTTCACACCCATATAGTAGAACAGGTATTAAATATGTTTTAGCCAGAATCATCCGTATTTCAAAGGGCGTCGAGGCTTTAACAGTCCACAGGTTTCTCAACATTCCATGAACTTTCCCAGCCGAAATGTTAATATGATTTTTCCAAGAAAGTTCAGTATTAAACGTTATTCCCAGATTTTTTGATGATGTAACAAGTTCGATTTTATTGTCATTTATCATCAACAGATCATCATTAGCAAGTCTTTTCCTATTATTTTTTGATAAGAATATACATTTTGATTTTTTTGGGTTTATACACAAACCATTTGCAGTCGCCCAATTATGAAATAAATTGCATAATCAAGTCGTTGCTGGTAATCTGTAGGTTTCAATTCTTGGACAAGCTGAATTTTTGTATGGAAACATTATTATTGTATGCAAAATTCTCTGCAGCGACCTTCGTGAGATCCCAAGTTGTGATGAGTGTCCCCTGGTCGATGTGTCTCCATCTTTCCGAATACTCTCCTGTACCCATCCTGTATCTGCACATTAAAATAACAACGATATGCACTCTGTGTCAAAACAATATACCGTTGATTTGAAAAATAAAGTGCAACGACTTGGGCACGTTGTTCAATTGTAATCTGTTCCATTTTAAATTCCCCAAATCTTTCTTCCAAAATACTGAAAAAAATAAAAAAAACATAACAAAAAAGTTTTTAGGAATTCAATCCCCTTTGGTAATTTTGGGCCACCCTACTATAGTGTAGAGTATTTGAAATACTTGGCTCTTAATACAATGTTAACATTGCACTATTGTCAAAAATTGCAGAGTCGAGGCAAAAAAAAATTTCCCGACAAGCTAGCGTCACCAAATTTAGTATGAAGACTTCCACTGGCAAAATCTATCATTTTAGATAAATAGGTAAGTCGACATCCCTTAAGTTGAGGCCCATGGCCCTAAGGAGCGCGCCCATAAGAGGGTTTTGGGAAAAAACTGAATTGTTCACAAAGTTATATTTACTAAAACTATCCCCATATACTCGTACTTTGCTACAGAGATTTGTATGAATCGTAGAAATATTTTTGAAAAAGTTGTGCTGGTCGAGCCAGTTAATAGAGATATTTATCAAAATATATATATAACAGTTAAAAACACACACCTCAAGTATTAGAATCCATATTCACAGGCTTTTTTTTAATAAAAATATAATTTGGAAAACAATTTTTAATTTTATAAAAATTTTAGTGCTTCACCACTGATAAATATTGTAATACGAATTACAAAAAATTTAAACATTAGCAGCTTTTTATACACTCACAATATATTTTCCATAACCGATTGAGGTTTATTTGAAAAGTAATAAGTAAAGTTTGTTTCAATTGAAATACATGAAAACATATGGTTTGACTTTTTTTTTATCAGTCAATAAAAAACAAACTACAAAAAAATACGTATCATCTGTAGGAGTTGATATTTTTGTCAAATGTTCTATTTTTAGTTATCTATTTTTAGAAAAAATAATTTAAATAACTTCGTTGTTTTCTGTTTAAAAAAAATTTTAATATTTTCGGTTTTCTTTTTTGTTAAAATAGTTTGTTTATATACAAAATTATTTGAATTCAAATTACAGGAAATTCTTTACTCATACACACAAAAATAGTCAAAAAATATGAACGTGTGTATTGTGTGTGTAGTGTTTTGAAAATTCAAACAAAAAAACTTTCAAATATGAAAAAACAAACTACATAATCGTTTTTTTCTAGCGTTTTGTCAGTTAAAAATTTAAGATTGTTTTAAGAGACTCTTGGATGGATTGTTTAAACAATGTTTGAAAATAGATAGCAAAATGTTTGACCCCTTACTGTAAAATATTTGAAACAAGTTTCTCTGATAGTAAATATTAATACTACTAAACAACAAAATTTATAACTTAACAAGAATTGAAAAAAACAATATTTACTATTTTCTCATTAATATGTATGTTTTTAAGGATGTATTGTTTCTAGCCAAAAAAATTATATATAATCATATGTAGCATATATTACAATATATAATTAGACAAGTCGTTATGTATATCCATATATAATTATATATGACGTCTTTTTCCAAAATTTTTCCTTATATTATGCCATATATAATTGCATCTAATTAGATATCGGCCTTTATAATATTAGATATGGTATATATGATTATATATTACATAGCATGGCTGATCTTATTGCATATATAGTTGTATATAGAGCTATATCTTAATATATATGGCGGCATTTTAGGAATATATCATTATATATGGTATCATTTAAACAATATATAACTATATATGGTGACAGTTAAACTATATATTATCATATATGGTGGCATTTAAACAATATATGTGACCTTCTCCGAGAAAAGGGACCTAGTGTGTCAAAAAACGGGTTTGGACTTAAGAGTGGATTTTAATGTTTTTCTCATTTTTATCGATTTTTCCAAGTTCGTTTTGTACGTTTTTATGGGGTAAATAAATTTTTATCAGAAATCTAACTCATTTCATCTTATTCTACACACTTTTAGGTACCAGAATCCACTCTTAAGCCCAAACCCGTTTTTTGACACACTAGGTCCCTTTTCTCGGAGAAGGTCCCATATGGTCATATATGGTACCTAGGGAATGCATCCCGGGATTTCACGGGAAAAGAAGCATTTTTCAGTTCCCGCATTCCCGGGAATTTGGACCGTGATTTCAAAAAATGCATTTTAAAATAATAAAGTAAATTATTTCAAATTATCTTATGCAAAATTTTTCAACCTTTTGAAAATAGTACTTTTAGCACAACTGGAAAAATTCAAAAAGTAAACAAAATGATTGAGTGAAAGTAGTAAGATTTTCGAGTAAACGAACACACTTTGTGTACTTGATCGAACTGTTTAAGTTCCTTGTAAAACTACTCAAATAGTGTTTATATAAAAATTTTTGAATCGCACTTATTCTGTACAGAAATAAAGACAAATTTGTCCATTGATTTTTAAAAATTTTCAAGTACGTTAAAATTTGGGCACATAATTTTTAAAAAATTTTCCAATTGAATGAGGGAAATGTTTAGTTGATCTCTTATTTTGTTAAATGAATTTTTTTTAGTTTGATTAATATGACTTTCTGTTTAAATTATTTTCAAATTAAAGAAAGTTGATACAATTACAAAGAAATTACAAAGAATAAAAATTTTTGAAAGAATTCCATATGGCCAGCAAGATAGAATACGTATTTTCGGCTTTCGCTACAAAGCCAGTGTCATTTGCCTTGACTGGGTTAATAATTGTTATATTTCGTTAATGTTAGTCTAAGTTAAGTTGTTAACATATTCGATTTGCTTTCAACTGTGACATAAGTAGACAATTATCAATTGTTAACCCATTCTAGACAAATGACACTGATGATGGCCTTGTAGCGAAAGCCCAAAATACGTATTCTGTCTTGCTGGCCTTATCGAATTCTTTCAAGATTTTTTATTCTTTGTAATTTACTTGTGAAAATTGTATCATCTTTCTTTAATTTGAAAATAATTTAAACAGAAAGTGATATTAATTTATGATCTAGAATCAAACTAAAAAACATTAAATTTTTCCAATTTTCTAAAATTATTTTCTATATTAATTTTTTATTTGATTTTTTAGTCTAAAAATCAGTTTTAGTTTATTCAGTTTTTAAAAATATATGTATTTATAATTAGACTTATATAATTTTTAATATAAAATACATTTTTTTCCGATCATAAAAATTTGAGGTCTTTAAGACATTTTATTTATAAAAATTTTAAAATTATTATAAAATATTTCCTAATTTAAATATTTCTCTTGCGGGATCCCGGGATTTCAAGAAAAATTTCCCGCTTTCCCGGGAAATCAAAAAGTGCGGGATTTTGCATTCCCTAATGGTATCTCATGAACAAAATCTTTAATACAGTTGCAGATATGGTAATATATGCTATTAAATATAGTGCCATATATATTTATATATGGTGTTATTTAAGCAATATATTAGCATATGTGGTGCCATTTAAACCATATATTATTATATATGGTGCCATTTAAACAATATATGGCCATATATGGTACCTCATGATCAAAATTTTTAATACAGTTCCTGATATGATAATATATGTTACTATATATGGTGCCATATATATTTATGTATGGTGTAATTTAAGCAATATATTACCATATATGGTGCCATTTAAACCATATATTATCACATATGGTGCCATTTCAACTATATATGCTCATATATGGGACCTTATGAACAACATTTTTAATACAGTTCCATATATAATAACATATGTTACTACCCGACTAAAAAAGATGGTATATAATCATATATCACCATATATAAATCCATATCTAATTTGATCCGAATATTGGTGTTATTGGATTGAATGCGATTTAGACCGCTTTTAGGAAGCAGATTGTCGTTAAACTTAGAATAACGCAGTTTGTAACTGAAATCCTTCTTTTGAATGTGGTTTATTTTGTTTTATTTCAATAAAGACCAAAATTTAAAACTAGAAAAAGTTGTTTAAAAAATTTTTTGCTAATAAACTTGGAAATAGCTGACAAAATAAATTTTCAGTTTAACACAACATTACAAAAATTTGTCAGTACAACTTTTTCTAGATTAGAGTTTTGATCTCTCTTATAAAATGTGTGGTTTATAAAATAAAAAAATTAACTTTCAGAATTAATTTTTTTTTGACGGAAAAAATAACTGAACTTAAACCATATTTATTTCATCTTATGTTTGTCTAATTTTTACTTTTAAATTTAAAATAAAAATAATTCTTTCGACCTTTAATTCCACAATGAAAAAAGAATGTTTTTTATTTATTTCTTTAAAATTATTTTTATTTTAATAAAAAGTAGTTTGCCAAATAATTGAAAAATAGGTGTTAAATTCAATTATAAACATTAATTTATATGTTAAAGTACAAAATTCAAAACCAGATCCACAATTTCTAAGTTTTTTTTCTTAATTTTTATAGTGCAATTAAACTTTATAAAATTTTGTATAATTAGATATTATGTCAGATATAATTATATATACAATTATAAAAAATTTCTATTCATTTTGTTATAAGATTGTTTGTAGAAGCCTATACGCCATTATATATAATTATATATAAACTATATCGCAGATCTCTTTATATATGGCTGGAGACCAAATCGAATATGATTACATATAACGTCAAATCAAACATATTTATAAAACCAAAGTGTTAATATGAACCTATATGGTTATATAAAGCCACGCATACAAACATTTATAATTATATCAAATCATATGAGATTATATGAAAACTTTTTTAGTCGGGTATATATAGTGCAATATATATTAATATATGGTATTATTTAAACAATATATTACCATATGTGGTGACATTTAAGCCATACATTATGATATATGGTGCCATTTCAACAATATATGGTCATATATGGTACCTTATGAACAACATTTTTAATACAGTTCCAGATATGATAATATATGCTACCATATGTAGTACCATATACTTTGATATATCGTATCATTTAAACAATCCGAATAAAAATAGTTACATATAGTCATATATGTGATTAAGTTATATCTGTATAAATATACAGTTTCATCCGAAGAATGGCCCCATATATTTTTATCAATTTTTATCTAATTGTATTAGTTTAGATCTGACCTGATTAAATTAAGTGTTAATTAGATGCAATTGTATCCGATTTTTGACTTGATACAATTTTATCGGTTTATATGTAATGGTGTCAGGTTTGATCGTAATTGGTTCAATTTTATATACATAAATAAAATATACCCTAGTAAAAATGATTTTTATATATTCATATATGATTTTTGTACAATCATTTATGATTTTATACAATTACAACTTATCGAGTATTGTGAAACATATATTTTTATATGATTATATCAAAAGATATTTAATTATATAATATTATATTAACCAGATCCACCATTTTTCGTATCAAATAATATATTTTTTATATAATTATATTAACCCATACATGGTTTGATACGAAAAATGGTGGATCTGGTTAATATAATTTTATATAATTAAATATCTTTTGATATAATCATATAAAAATATATGTTTCACAATACTCGACAAGTTATAATTGTATGAAATCATAAATGATTATATAAAAATCATATCTGATTATAAGAAAATCATTTTTACTAGGGTAATTGTATTCAACATTTACCTTATACAATTGTATTAAAGTATTAAACTGATATCAGGTCAAAATTGGGATATAACTATATAATTTTGTATACAAATATATCTATTTAGACCTAAACTGATAACATCTGATATAAACCAATAAAATTGTATCAGGTCAAAAATCAAATACAATTTCATCTGCTTAACACATAATTTAATCATACAGATCTAAACTGACACAATTAGATAAAAACTGATAAACAACTGATACAATTTTATCGGGCCATTTTTTGGATCAAATGGTACATGGATCATTCTAAATTATATATTACCATATAAAGCTCCATATAATTTTTTTTAATAGGGAACATACCATATATGGTGCCATTTAAACAGTATATTGTCATATATCGTGCCATTTAAACAATATATATATATATATAAACAATATATATATATATATATATATATATATGGGGTGCGCATAGTTCAGAGACATGGCCAAAAATGTTCCCAAACTATGCTGTATATGAGTCAGAAATGTCTTGATACTATGCGCAGGACCTAGGAAGAGTTTGAGGACAGTCACCAAACTAACCAGATGTCTCCATACTAAATACTTGATCGAAAAAATGTCCCCGTACCATGCGCTATGCATACATATATGTATATGAAATTCAATTGACTAGTTCCGAAATACAATTCATAAATCTGAAAAATAATTGATAAGTTCTGAAATACAATTGATAAAACTGAAATTCAATTGATTATTTCTGAAATACAATTGATAAATCTTAAATACAATTGGAAATGGTGTAGAGCGTTAGAAAGATGTAAATAAAATTATTTTTTTTTTTTTAAATTCAATTTAATAAAAAAAAATATAATTTTATAAAAACATTTATAGAAAATAAAATTATAATTTTATAAAAAGAAATTCATTTTATAATAAAAATGCATAGCCGTGAACGGTATCGAACTCGAGACCTTCTGAGTTTAAACCTTATTTAACAAAATATTGTAATTTTTATCTCTGCTCTGCCAGTGTATTATTTTTTGAACTGTTGTCAATATCTGTCTGGGATTTTATTTAATCCCAAATAAATGGAGATCTTACGTAGTACCCAAATATAATGCGGTATCTAATTTTATCTGTCATTTTTCTGGATAGTTTTAGATGTCAATCCCCAAATATATTGCTGTTTATATTTTAATACCGAAATAAATTGCTGGATCTAATTCGATCTGCAATTTATGGGATAAATTAAGATCTTACCAAATCCCCAAATATATCACTAGATTTAATTCCATCCAGAGATGGGCTAAAATCATTACCAATACATTTTCATTACCATTACTTGATGTAATGATAATGGAGCTTTTTTTATCATTACCATTTTTTGAAGAAATGGTAATGTTTTTTTTTTCATTACCATTGCGTTCAAAAATGGTAATGAATATTTTTTTTAATTTTCATTTGTTTTGAAAATTAAAATGAACCTTTTTTTAATTTTCATTACTTTTACCTAATGTTTACATAGTAATGAAACACCCATTTGTTTTTCATTACAATCCGTTTTTGTCGAAGTTTTTTATTTTAAAAATATGAGGTATACAAATTACTAAAAGCATTTTTTAGTTCATAATCTGAGGCCTATGGTATGCATATTTGATACCAAAGTTTTGGTGTCGAGTTGATAAAAAAAATCGCGAAAAAAATTGCATAAAGGAAAATTCTGGCATCAATATAATTTGTTTGCAAAACATAAATAGCTGATTAAGTTTTTTAATTCAATTCTAGTACCATAGTCTTTTTTCGCGATCCGCCATTATTTTGCAATTTTGTAAGTGCGGTTTTTTTAAATTTATAATCTAAGGACTATAATACCAATGGCCTTGCAACTCTCTCAATATTTTTTATTTGAAAAAATATTATGCGGCTTGGAATAGGAACGAACTCCGACTGGTTAATCAGGGATGGAAAAGGCTCACTTAATCGGGCTCTTATACCAAAAAATGTTAGGTCGCTCTTGCATATTTAAAAATGTAAGTAACTAAAAAATAGCTTCCTCTTTGGCTCGTTAAAAAAAATTAAAATTAAATATTTAGATATTAGCAAATATTAGCACAAATTGCGAAAAAAAAAACATTTGCAAAAACCGAAATTTTTGCAACATTATATTCGTTTGTAGAATGTCGATCGCTGATTACCTCTTTTAATTCATTTTCTGTACTATAAAGCCTTTTTCGAATTCCGCCCTTATTCTGCAGCTTTTTAAGTGCGTTTTTTTTTAAATAATTAACCTACGGATTAAATTTTTGTACCATAAAGTCTTTTTTTCAAATTCCGCTATTATTTTTCAATTCTTTACGTGCGTTTCTTTTAACTTATAATCTAGGGGGTATAATACACATTTCATATAACAAAGTTTGGTGGCTAGTTCCAAAAAAAAATCGCGAAAAATAAAATTTGCAAAAAGGAAAATTTTTGCATCAATATATTTGTTTGCAGAATCTAAATCGCTGATTACGTTTCCTAATTAATTTTTTGTACCACAAAATCTTTTTTCGCGTTCCGCTTTTATTTTGCGATTTTTTAAGTAAGTTTCTTTTTCATTTATAATCTAGGGACTATAATACACATTTCATACAACAAAGTTTGGTGGCTAGTTGAAAAAAAAAAAAAAATCGCGAAAAATAAAATTTGCAAAAAGGAAAAATTTTTTCATCAATATATTTGTTTGCATAATGTTAATATCTGATAAAGTTTTTTAATTAATTTTTTGTACCATAAGGCCTTTTTTCGCTTTCCGCGATTATTTTGCAATTTTTTAAGTGTGGTTTTTTTAAATTTATAATCTAGGTCATAGTACCAATTTTATACACAAAAGTTTGGTGCTTAGTTTGCAAAAAAAAATAAATCGCGAAAAAAATATTTGCAAAAGGAAAATTTTTGCGTCATTGTATTCATTTGCAGATTGTTAATCACTGATTGAGTTTTTTAATTATTTTTTTCTACCACAAAGTCTTTTTTCGCGTTCCTCTATTATTTTGCAATTTTTTAAGTGCGGTTTCTTAAATTTATAATCTACGGAGTATAATGCCCATTTCATAAAACAAAGTTTGGTGGTTAGTTGCAAAACAAGAAAATTTTGGCATCGTTTGCAGAATGTAAATCTTTTGATTAATTTTTTGAACCTCAAAGCCTTTTTTCGCATTCCGATATTATTTTGCAATTTTTTACGTATGGTTTTTTAAAATTCATAATCTAGAGCTATAATACTGTTGGAATAGTATAATTCCATAGTATAGTTCCATTCTTGATTTTTATAACTAAATTATTATTTTCCATCCCTGGTTACAATCGATGTTTTGAGTCATACAAAGAGCGCACATAATGACCCTGCAAACATTTAAAAGATACCTTCTAAGAAGATATTAAAGCGATATCTACTATTTGTCATTTGAATGAAAATAATCAAGTAGTATTTACTTTGAAATTGTCTTCCTTTTATCAATTGGATAATAATTCGGCGATATTTGAAAAAAAAAAATTCAAAACTTTTATCTTTGTCATAACTTTTAATGACAATATTGCGGCAATATCACCTTTGAATCATTTGGAAGATAAAGCAAATTTGTTTGAAATCTTTTATCAATTTGGAAAAAATTAAAACTAAATTTGTACAAAAACAATCAAAAGATATATAGGAAATAAACTCGTTAAAAGTTAAGATTAATTGCGCGGGAAAAATCGGCTAAGATGAAATCAAGATAATTTATAAGTTGGTCAATGGATTATGTATGCAGACATAAATTTAATAATGAAAAAATTAAATGGTTTCTTTATTGTACCGGGAGTTTATTTAGCGATATCCCTTTTATCTTCCATATGAGTTATTGCTTTCATATTCCCTGGAAACATTGTTTTAGTGCAACAGTTGTTTCCGACGGATGAAACTTCCGGAATACGAAATTGATATTGCCGGCAATAAATGTTTTCTTCCTGGCGATATGTTCGGAGAATCTTCTTCGTATTGCCATGTTTCCTGTTCCAAGGCACATAATAGAACAATTGCTTTCTCAGTGATAGAGAGTCCCCCAATCTCTTTATTACCCGAGTAAAAAAAATTGATCTCGCGCAATATCTAATCATATCCAATTTGATATTGTTTAAGATCTGCTGTAATATCTAGCTGATCCAATTAGATCTCAAAATTGGGTGTATCCAATCATATCGTATTAGATCCCATTGTATATATGGGGATAAACTAAGATCAAGTTATATCTCAAAATTGGGAGGTCCAATGATATCTTTGGGGATAAACCTAGATCTATTTTGATCCGAAAATTGGCGGATCCAGCTATATATTTGGGGATATTTTTAGATCTAATTTGATCCGAAAAATGGCGGATCCAATTAGATCCAGCTATATATTTGTGGATAAATTTATATCTAATTTGATCTCAATTTTGGCAGATCGAATTAGATCCAGCAATATATTTGTGGATAAACTTAGATCTAATTTGATCCGAAAAAGTGGCAGATCGAATTAGATCTAGCAATATATTTGGGGATAAACTTAGATCTAATTTGATCCGAAAAATGGCACATCGAATTAGATCCAGCAATATATTTGTGGATAAACTTAGATATAAATTGATCTGAAAAATGGCAGATCAAATTAGATCCTGCAATATAATTGTGGATTAACTTAGATCTAAATTTATCCGAAAAATGGCAGATCCAATTAGATCCAGCAATATATTTGTGGATAAACCTGGATATAAATTGAATAGAAAATTGGCAGATCAAATTAGATCCAGCAATATATTTTGGGATTTAGTAAGACCTAATTTGATCCGAAAAATGGCAGATCGAATTAGATCCAGCTATATATTTGTGGATGAACTTAGATCTAATTTGATACGAAAAATGACAGATCGAATTAGATCCAGTAATATATTTAGGGATAAACTTGGATCTAACTTTATCAGAGAAATGCCTGATCGAATTAGATCCAGCAATATATTTGGGGATAAACTTGGATATAAATTGATCCGAACATTGGCAGATCAAATTAGATTCAGCAATATATTTGGGGATAAACTTGGATCTAAATTTATCAGAAAAATGGCAGATCGAATTAGATCCAGCAATATATATGGGGATAAACTTGGATCTAAATTTATACGAAAAAGTAGATCTAGGTATATGTGACCTTCTCCGAGAAAAGGGACCTAGTGTGTAAAAAAACGGGTTTGGACTTAAGAGTGGATTCTGGTACCTAAAAGGGTGTAGAATAGGATGAAATGAGTTGAGGCACCTAACCATACGAAATCGCATCTCCCAACTGAAGGTGTGTTTAAACTGATAATGCGTTATGAAACTTTAAATGCGTTCTTCTTAAAACTTAATTTTCACACACTAGGTCCCTTTTCTCGGAGAAGGTCACATATATATTTTAGGATTAAGTTGTATCTAACTTTATCTGGAAAACGGCAGATCGAATAAGATCGAGGATTATATTTGGGGATTATGTAAGATCTAAATTTATAAAAAAATAACAGATGAAATTAGATCCAGTAATATATTTCGGGATTGCGTAAGATCTTAACTTTTTCAATAAGTTGCAGATCGAATTGAATTCAGTGATATATTTAGTGAATTGGTAAAATCTTAATTTTTCCTATAAATTGCAGATCGAATTAGATCCAGCAATTTATTTAGGTATTAAAATGGCAGATAGAATTAGAAACAGCAATATATTTGGGGATTGACATCTAAAACTATCCATAAAAATGACAGATAAAATTAGATGCCGCATTATATTTGGTACTACGTAAGATCTCCATTTATTTGGGATTAAATAAGATCCCAGACATATATTGCCAACTGTTCAAAAAATAATACACTGGCAGAGCACTGATTTTATAAAAATTACAATATTTTGTTAAAATAAGGTTTAAACTCAGAACGTCTCGAGTTCGATATGCATTTTTTTACAAAATGAATTTCTTTATATAAAATTAAAATTTTTTTTTCTATAAGTTTTTTTATAAAATTATAAATTTATTTTTTTATTAAATTGAAATCTTTGAATAAAATAATTTTATTTACATCTTTTTAACGCTCTACACCATTTCAATTGTATTAATTGTTTTTAAGATTTATTAATTGTATTTCAGAAATAATCAATTGAATTTCAGATTTATCAATTGTATTTCAGAACTTATCAATTATTTTTCAGATTTTTGAATTGTATTTCAGAACTAGTCAATTGAAGTTCAGTTTTATCAATTCTGTTTCAGAAATTATTAATTGTATTTCCGAAATTATCAAACTGTATTTCAGAAATTATCAATTGTATTTCAGAAATTATGAAATATAATTTAGAAATTTTTCTCTATTAACTATGATAAACAATCAACAAGTTTTGAAATAGATTTGATTATTTCTGAAATACAATTAATAATTTCTGAAATACATTCCATAATTTCTGAAATACATTTAAAATTTGTGAAATGCAATTAATAGCTTCTGAAATACAGTTAATATTGTAGTTGAGTTACCATTTATGACCATATATTGTTTAAATGGCACCATATATGACAATATACTGTTTAAATGGCACCATATATGGTATGTTCCCTATTTAAAAAAATAATATGGAGCTTTATATGGTAATATATAACTTAGAGTCATCCATGTACCATTTGATCCGAAAAATGGCCCGATAAAATTGTATCAGTTGTTTATCAGTTATTATCTAATTGCATCAGTTTAGATCTGACCTGATTAAATTATGTGTTAATCAGATGAAATTGTATCTGATTTTTGACCTGATACAATTTTATTGGTTTATATCACATGGTATCAGTTTAGGTCCAAATAGATATATTTGTATACAAAATTATATAGTTATATCCCAATTTTGACCTGATATCAGTTTAAAACTTTGATACAAGTTATATAAAATTGAACCAATTACGATGAAACCGATAAAATTGTATCAAGTCAAAAATCTGATACAATTTCATCTGATAAACACATAATTTAATCAGGTCTGATCTAAACTGATACATTTAGATAAAAATTGACAAACAATTGATAAAAATATATCGGGCCATTCTTCGGATGAAACTGTATATTTATACAGATATAACTTAATCACATATATGACTATATGTAACTATTTTTATTCGTATCATATCTGGAACTGTATTAAAAATGTTGTTGAAATAGCACCGTACATCATAATGTATGGTTTAAATATCAATACATATGATACCATATATCAATATATATTGCACCATATATAGTAGCATATATTATTATATCTGAAACTGTATTAAAAATGTTGTTCATGAGGTCCCATATATGAGCATATATTGTTGAAATGGCACCATATATGATAATATATGGTTTAAATGGCACCATATATAGTAATATATTACTTAAATAACACCATGTATAAATATATATGGCACTATATATAGTATGATATATTATCATATCTGGAACTGTATTAAAATTTTCATCATGAGGTACCATATATGGCCATATATTGTTTAAATGGCACCATATATAATAATATATGATTTAAATGGTACCATATATGATAATATATGGTTTGAATGGCACCATATATGATAATATATGGTTTGAATGTCACCGTATATGATAATATATTGCTTAAATAGCACCATATATAAATATATATCGCACTATATATAGTACCATAAATTATCATATCTGGATCTGAATTAAAGATTTTGTTAATGAGGTACCATATATGACCATATATTGTTTAAATGGCACCATATATGATAATATCTAGTTTAACTGTCACCATATATAACTATATATTTTTTAAATGATACCATGTATAATAATATATGGCATAATATAAGGAAAAATTTTGTGAAAAAACGTCATATATAATTATATATGGATATACATAACGACATGTATAATTATATATTGTAATATATGCCATATATGATTATATATAATTTTTTTTACTCGGGTATGTATACTCTTTGATAAAACAAAAGTTGCGAAAAAAAATCGCAAACAAAAAAAATCCAAAAAGGAAAATTTTTGCATTAATATATTTGCTTGCAGAATGTAAATCGCTGATTAAGTGTTTTAATTCAATTCTTTTACCATAAAGTCTTTTTTCGCGTCTCGCCATTATTTTGGAGTTTTTTAAGTGCGGTTTCTTAAAATTTATATTCTAGTGACTATAATACCCGTTTCATACAACAAAGTTTTGGGGCTAGTGAAAAAAAAAACGCGAAAAAATCGGGAAAAAAAATTTACAAAAAGGAAAATTCTTACATCAATAGATTTGTTTGCAGAATGTAAATCGCTGAATAAGTGTTTTAATTAAATATTTTTACCATAAAGCCTTTTTTCGCAGCCCGCCATTATTTTGGAGTTTTTTAAGTGCGGTTTATTAAAATTTGTAATCTAGGGACTATAATGCCCGTTTCATACAACAAAGTTTGGGAGCTAGTTAAAAAAAAACCGGGGAAAAAATCGCGAAAAAAAATTAAAAAAAGGAAAATTCTTACATCAATAGATTTGTCTGCAGAATGTAAGTCGCTGATTAAGTGTTTTAATTAAATTTTTTTACCATAAAGTCTTTTTTCGCGTTCCACCATTATTTTGCAATTTCTTAAGTGCGGTTTTTTCAAATTTATAATCTAGGGACTATAATTCCTATTTCATATAACAAAGTTTGGTGGTTAGTTGCAAAAAAAAAACGAGTAAAAAGGTTAAAGTCGGGCATGCCGACTATAGAATACCCTACACCAGTCTGGGTAAAAGCCAACTAATGTCACCAAAATCAATAGGCTGCGTTATTGGGCCAATATAGGTCTGTGTACCAAATTTCATCAAAATATCTTAATATTTGCGACCTGCAGCGTATAAACAGTATAATTTTGGTAGGACCCTTATATGGGCACTAGGTCTAAACATGGACCGATGTTCATCAAAATCAATAGGCTTCGTCCGTGGGCCAAAATAGGTCTGTGTACCAAATTTCGTCAAAATATCTTAATATTTACGACGTGCATCGTATAAACAATATAATTTTGGGGGGACCCTTATATGGGCACTAGGTCTAAACATAGACCGATGTTCACCAAAATCAATAGGCTTCGTCCTTCGGCTGCCATAAGTCGGTGTACCAAATTTCATCAAAATATCTTAATATTTGCGACCTGCAGCGTATAAACAATATAATTTTGGTAGGACCCTTATATGGGCACTAGGTCTAAACATGGACCGATGTTCACCAAAATCAATAGGCTTTGTCCTTGGGCCAACGTAGGTCTGTGTACCAAATTTTATCAAAATATCTTAATATTTGCGACCTGCAGCGTATAAACCATATAATTTTAGTAGGACCCTTATATGGGCACTAGGTCTAAACATGGACCGATGTTCACCAAAATCAATAGGCTGCGTTACTGGGCCAATGTAGGTCTGTATACCAAATTTTATCAAAATATCTTAATATTTACGACCTGCAGCGTATAAACAGTAT
Organism: Leucophora obtusa; assembly: GCA_949987735.1. Taxonomy (NCBI): domain Eukaryota; kingdom Metazoa; phylum Arthropoda; class Insecta; order Diptera; family Anthomyiidae; genus Leucophora; species Leucophora obtusa. Next base: position 172,762,009 of record OX465295.1, on the reverse strand, counting down.
AATTTTGGTAGGACCCTTATATGGGCACTAGGTCTAAACATGGACCGATGTTCACCAAAATCAATAGGCTGCGTTATTGGGCCAATATAGGTCTGTGTACCAAATTTCATCAAAATATCTTAATATTTACGACCTGCAGCGTATAAACAGTATAATTTTGGTAGGACCCTTATATGGGCACTAGGTCTAAACATGGACCGATGTTCACCAAAATCAATAGGCTGCGTTATTGGGCCAATATAGGTCTGTGTACCAAATTTCATCAAAATATCTTAATATTTACGACCTGCAGCGTATAAACAGTATAATTTTGGTAGGACCCTTATATGGGCACTAGGTCTAAACATGGACCGATGTTCAAAAAAATCAAACTTGTTCGTCCTTGGGCCAACATAGGTCTATGTACCAAATTTCATCGAAATATCTTAATAGGTGCGACCTGTAGAGTGCGTACAAGATTGCATGGACAGACAGACAGACGGACGGACGGACGGACGGACGGACGGACAGACGGACATCGTTAAATCGAAATAAAAAAAAATTCTGAACCGATCGGTATACTATAAGGTGGGTCTACGACCAATATTTTTTGGTGTTACAAACATCAGCACAAACTTATAATACCCTGACCACATAGTGGTGTAGGGTATAATGACCACATAGTGGTGTAGGGTATAATAAATCGCGAAAAAAATTTGCCAAAACGAAACTTTTTGCATCAGTATATTTGTTTGAAGAATGTTAATCGCTGATTAAGTTTTTTAATTGAATTTTTCTGCCATAAAGTCTTTTTTCGCGTTCCACCACAATTTTGCTATTTTTTAAGTGCGGTTTTTTTTTAATTTATAATCTAGAGACATACATCAAAGTTTGGTGGCTAGTTGCCAAAAAAAATTGCAAAAAAAAATTTCAATAGAGGTAAATTTTTTAGTATAGAACAAAGAACAAAACGTTCTTTACATCATTATGTTAAGTAATGGTAATGAAATTTCATTTGTCTACCTAGTGTAGAAAAAATGAAAATGATTTTTTGTTTTTACTACCATTGCGTATTGTAATGAAAATTATAAAAACGTTTCATTACATGTAAAGAAAACAAATGAAATTAACATTTTTTTCATTGCAATTACATTTTGTAATGGTAATGAATTTTTTTTTAAATTTTCATTTTATAGATTTAATGGTAACGAAAACCCGCAATGGTCATTACAAAGTAATTAATTACTCCCATCTCTGATTCCATCTGCAATTTATCGGAAAAGTTAAGATCTTACGCAATCCCGAAATATATTACGGGATCGTATTTGATCTATAATTTTTTGGATAAATTTAGATCTTACTTAATCCCCAAATATATTGCTGGATCTAATTTGATCTGCCATTTTTCGGATCAAATTAGATCTAAGTTTATCTACAAATATACTGCTGGATCTAATTCGATCTGCCATTTTTCGGATCAATTTAGATCTAAGTTTATCCGCAAATATATAGCTGGATCCGCAATTTTTCGGATCAAATTAGATCTAGGTTTATCCCCAAAGATATCATTGGACCTCCCAATTTTGAGATATAACTTGATCTTAGTTTATCCCCATATATACAATGGGATCTAATACGATATGATTGGATACACCCAATTTTGAGATCTAATTGGATCAGCTAGATATAATAGCAGATCTTAAACAATATCAAATTGGATATGATTAGATATTGCGCGATATCAATTTTTTTTACTCGGGTAAGGATAAAATATTGGGAGTGTAGGGTAGAGGGGGAATCCTTCGCCAGTGGGGCACATACACTAATCCCATTTTTCTTCGCTATTAAGGGAGATAAAAAATTGGAAAAAATATATTTGTGCATTTTTCAATTACCTCTCCTTGACATCCACTTTGATGAATTTATATCACATGTGGTCGTAGACAGACGTGTTTTTGTGTTTTTTGGGGTGCCAAAAAAATAATAGGAAGCAACTAAATTTTGCAATAATTTCTCAAATCGTGTGATAAGAAAATAATTTTTCATTATATTAGACCTACGATCCTAAGGTTTCGAAAAATAATAATTTGATTTTAATAAATGCTTAAAAAATGTGTAAAAATATTAATTTTATGTTAGTGCCTGTTTCTGGGGCACAATCACCAGATGGCCCCTGGAGCTACAAAGAGCACCAATTCCCTGCCTAAAATGCTTTATAAGACTTTTCTATATTTTTAATAGTAATCGTGTGTTCATTCTTAAATTTATATTAAATATTTTGTTTTTTGTAATTTTGAAGAATGATTATATTATAATTTTAAATTATTTTTTTTTTTATGTAGTGGGAATTTATTGATTAAAGTAATCACATATCTTAAAGAACTCATTATAAATTATTTATTTCAGTTATTAAAAGATCGACTTTGCTGCATTAACAAATTTTTTTGTTGAAATTGTATCTAGCTCTTTTGGCGAATATACCCCAGGTTTGGGGCAGTTACGCCGAATTGAGTTACTTTGAAAATCATTAAAAAAAATAATAGAAAATATGCAAATAATTAGAATAAAAATCATAGAAATTAAAGCCAAGATATGTAGATTTTCAATTTGAAAGTAATTTTTGACAAGAAATGACATTGCTTTGAAAAAAAAAGTGGCGAAGGATCCCCCCTCTACCCTACATAAATAATTTTTTTATTGGTTTTTTTTCAATATATTGAGAATGGAACCCTATAAAGATCTTTTTAAAATCTAAGGTTCAAAAATAGACTTTTTGGCGGCAAACATGGAAATTCGGCCATTGTGCATTATAACAATTTAAAAAACTTTCATTGCATGAAAAGTTTCGAACAGATTTACTGCCTGTTTTTATAAAAAGAATCAGAAGAATTCGTGAAAACATTTGTGTGAAAAACACAATCTTAAAAACGTTTTCATCTAAAATTGTTTAGCCGTATACATTCTATATAGCTGTCCCAACAAATTTGTGCAAAAATTTTGAAAAAAAAGCGTTTTTAAATTAGTGTTTCTCATACAAATTTTCTAATGAATTCGTCTGATTTTTTTTATAAAAACACCCAGATAATATTTTTATGTCCGAAATAGTTCCTTATTCATAATTATAAACCGTGTCTTTAATTACTCCGTTAAAAAAATATAAATTCTTAAAAATTGTAAATTTTGATATAACATGTGCAAAAAATGTAAATATTTATTTAAATCTTACGACTTGTTTGTTCTTGTCTATTTTTTATTTGCTTAAAAACTTAAAAAGTTTATACGTTACTGACACAACATTTCTCATTATTTAGTTTATTTAGAGAATTAACAAGTGTGAAAGATAAATATAAAGTACACACACGGAGAAAAAATATGCCATTTTCCAACTGAAATTCGGTAACATCTACTAAAATAGGTTGGTGCAACTGGATATTGGTTATCACAACAAAATTCGGTTTATACAACTGAATTTTAGTTGCAATACCCAAAATATTTAAGAATCACATTCCAATATGGTTTCACCAACCGAAATTATTGGTTGTAGCAACCAAAATAGGCTTAGCAATTCGGTTGGCAATTTTTTTTTCCTGTGTGCAAGAATACCCAGCAAAATATTGGTAATGACACCTCATTGCTGTCTGCATTACCAATAATGATATATCATTACCTTTTGCATTATTTTGTAATATAAAATAATGACTTCCTAATAACGGCCTATTGTAGTCATTGTTTTTAAATATAAAATAATGACTTACTCACAATAGTTTAAATAAGTACTTTTTAAAAAGTTAAATTTTATACATTTATATTTATTACTTGTAAATATGTTTTGTGTTCAAATTTTTATGACGAGTTCTAAAATTACACACTAGCAAAAACTTTAATTTCTCTGAATGTATTTCCTGAAGTTAATAGTATTTGTGTAACCCCTTATTTTTAAGAATTAAGTAAGCAGTCGGATAACCACTTATAATTCAAATTTTTGTAAGCATGTTTGTAACCACTTATTATTCAGAATCTCATAAGTACTTACTTCTCATTTTTTCGTAAGCGAGCGGGTAAGCGTGACTACTTATAAAAACGACCACGCCAAACAAAAATAATGAGTTTAGACGCCAAAAAATAAGTTGTGCGGAGCTATGAATTTCTATTATATAACCACTTATTTGGTAATGAAATATTTTGCTGGGTAGGAAAGTAAAAATGTGTAGTAAACAATTGCATGAATTTATAAATATCACAAGTGATAATATAAAATAAATTCTACACTTACAGAAAGCTTCGGTTGGAACGAGGTTGCTGCAACCGAATTTGATTGCGGTAACCGAACTAAGTTTAAATTCGATTGTGGCTACAGACTTATGTTATATTAACGGAATTTTGCTGTCACAACTGAATTTTTCATAAACTCGGCTGCAACAACCGAATTGTTCAACAATTCGGCTACAGCCAAAGATATATTCTTTTATTCGAAAAAACAGTACACCCTTAGAAAAATTTGATTGGAATTGAGGTTGATTTGGTTAAAAACAGGTCACTGCAACCGATTTTTTTTTCAATAGCGTCGTTGCAACCCAATTTGTCTGTAACTCAGTTGTGCACACCGAACTGTTCCCATCAGTTCTGCTAAATATACACTCAGATTAGTAAAAAAAAAAATGTAAATTACTGATATTTTTTACTAACTTTCGTTGTTGATTTCAGCAAAACATTTTACTAATTTTTCAGGGGGGCAAGGGAAATTAATTCAAAATGCCAACTTCACTCACAGTCCACCTTGGACATGGTGTCCGCTGTTAACACTGACGAGGCTCTGAGAACTGAGTATGGGCGGTATAACCCGGTTGCCACGGCAATCGCCGGAGAACCGCGATGTATTTGGATGTATTAAAATTTTGGATGTATTAGAATTTTGGATGTATTAGAATTTTCGAATTTATTCGGGCAAGAATTGCAACTTCGGCTTTAAGCGAGAATTATTTACTATAAATTTTCTTTTTAATTCAAAAAATGGATACTTAAGGAAATTTTAGTTACAATTCGTTGATTTTTGGAATTCTTGTTTAGTTTATATTTGGGACTACTGATATATTCTTGGTTTGGAAATAAAACTTATAAAATTTTATTATATCTCCAATGAAAAAAAGGTAATAACTGGAGAACCGTTTGCACTTTTTACTCCAAATTTCAAGTACGATGAAGTAATTATTTATTTTTTAATTGTTTTTATTAAATTTTTTTTAGATTTTACAGTTGTTTATTTCTTCACCCAGAAAACAATCTCAGTTGTGACCACTGAATTTGTTGCCAATCGAATTCGTGCGGTTACGACAACTATCTTTATATTAAATTATATTTTTCGTCGTGAAAGCCGGTTGTCTAATTCAATATTATGTTCCACACAAATATTATTATGTTCTACAAAATTTTATTGAAATTAAAAAACTTTTTTTGAATTTTCTGGTATTGAACCCGGCCTTTCAGGTTAATAGTTCACACTTTTACCCACTGCACCACAACTACTTTTAAATTTCTTAGCCACATTGCCAACCGAATTGATTCGTTTGCTGCAATCTCGTAATTCGGTTGCAGCAACCGAATTCAGTTGGGACAACCCAATTCAATTTCAATTCGGTTGCGACAACCGAATTATCGGTTGCCTCAACTGAATTCGGTTGGGGCAACCGAATTACGAGGTTGCAGCAACCGACCCAATTCGGTTGGAAAAAATTCGGTTGTCACAACGGAAATTTTGAGAGTGTACTGTTTATACATATGCATATTTTATTTTAATTAAAAAAAATCTAAATTTTTGTCTTTTCAGGGATTCGAACCCGGAAATCCGGCGTACTAGGACAACTCCTCACCCACTACACCACAAACACTTAATAATTTTAATGACTAATTTTGAATTTATATATTTTATTTGGAAAACAAATACGGTATAAAATCCGTTTACCAATACCAATTAATTGTTGTGTGTGTTATTAATACAATTCACAATTCGGCTGGTTCTACAAAAACTCGAATTTAAGGTCATATTTGATTAGGATACCCGTATTTGTAGTTACCACTTTCTAATATTGAAATTTTTTTAATAAAGGTTATAGATAACACCAATTTTCTTGTATATTCACTAAATAAATGGCTGCTTCAACTGCATAGAATTACTAAGCTGATACTAATTTTAAAATTGATTGGAGATACCAATAATTTGTTAAAAGGATTTTTTTTTTAGTTAATTTTCCCTATTTTTATACCTAGTAAAATATTTTTATGTAGTATTCAATTATAAGTAACTCCAAATAAAATAACGTCCTGGCAAATTCATTTTAATGGTTTTGATCGAAAGCCAACCAATCATTTTCCTGGGTGTTAGTACACTTTTTTGCTAATTTCAGCAGATTGATTTTAAATTGCAGTTTACAACAATTTACTGAAATTTAGTAGTGTCTATGAATTACATAGTACAACAAAATAATAAAAATTTGATGCATCGGGATTGCGACACATCATTTCTAATAGACTTTGGGACGCAGATCACGAATATGGCCCTAGAATTTTAAAGAATTTAACTCCCACTGGAGCCTAGGGCGCCAAAAAGTTTAGTTTAGGAAATATTTCCAAAAATATTTTTGTAGGAAAATTAAATTTTTTAGTAAACTTTTTGCAAAAAAATATAAAATTGAAAGTAATAACAATAGCGCGTTGGACTGTTACACGTGAGGTTGCGGATTCGAGCCCCACCCAAGGCAACTTCAATTAATGAAAAATAATAATATGTATGAGTTTTTTCTATCCCTCATGCATGTCGCAGCGTCCTCCTTCGGTGTTCCCATAGCACTTAACCCCACCGAAGTAAAATAATATAACAGGGCTATGAACTACAAGCTTTAACAAAGTTCGCCAACTCAACATCAGATGGCGCGCAACAACTGTTCTAAAAATTCAACATCTCGCGCAATTACAGTGTTGCCATATTTGAAGCCCTTCATCTTTCACCACCTTTCACTTCTTCTCTATCCCCTTTCCAAAGGAAGCCACACGTTAATTAATAGGAAGAATTTCCTGAGTGTTGCTTCTCTTTAAAAAAAAAAAAAAAAAAAAAATATATTTTTGCAACATTTTAAAATGATGAAATATACCCTTTAATTTGATATATTACACGTTTTGACAGCTGCGATAATATTCCCCATATATGCATTTAAAGTTGAAATTTTTCTTTTTTCACGATTTCGTTAATAAATAATCTGCGATAAAGGATTATCTAATATTTGAATTTGTATCTTTAGCAAGCATCTCATGTTACTTGATTAATCAAAAAAATCGCATTTTCTGTATTAATTTTAAGTTAATATTGACGAAACTTGAAAAAGACTGACCTTATTAACACCTAAAAATTAAGGAGTTCGTGACAAATCTTAAAATATAAAACCCAGATAAAACCTTTTAGAAATATAAAACATATATTTTCTCATCAATTTCAACAAAGTTTTAGATAACTGAAGTGCAAATTTCGAAAAAATAAGCATTTTAAAATATGCATGTTAAAAAATGTACTTCATTTCCTTTTTCATAGTAAATTCATATAAAATTTTTTTAAAATAAAAAAACGTAAAATGTGTGTTTCAGATTGAATTTTCTGCAAATATTGATACAGAAGTTGTGATTCTTTTGATAAAAAGAATTTAGTGGAATATGAATTTACGTCTTATGTAAATATTTGGCAAATCCGATTAGATTTAGATTTTACTAGATTTGCAAAATAGGAAAATAAGTGAAGTTTTCACTTTAATTGAAATTATATCCTAGATCCTTTATCTAATCAAAATAAGTTGATATGTTTCTAAAAGCCTATATATTTTTAAACAATATTAAAATTATCCGTGGTTTGGTCAGGTATTTGTCTTTTTTCTAGAAGTAAAATTTGCAAATACACATAGTTACAAAAGTATACATACGGGAAACAAATTTCTGTTGTCTTGAAGAAAATATGATTTTACTTTCTTTTTACTTGCATTTTTTATTTAAAGTAAAACATAAACCATTTTTATCATATTCTAGAAAACTTTTGTTGTTTTTGTTAGCAAATAACTACAAAAAACATATAATTTGTCATTTTTTAAAGTTACATAAATATATATACCCCCTATAAAAAATTATGTATCCCCGAGTAAAAAAAATTATATATAATCATATTACAATATATAATCGGACATGTCGTTATGTATATCCATATATAATTATATATGACGTTTTTTCCCAAAATTTTTCCTTATATTATGCCATATATAATTTCATCTAATTAGATATCGGCCTTTATAATATTAGATATGGTATATATGATTATATATTACATAGCATGGCTGATTTTATTGCATATATAGTTGTATATAGAGCTATATCTTAATATATATGGTGGCATTTTAGCTATATATGATTATATATGGTATCATTTAAACAATATATAACTATATAAGGTACCAGTTAAACTAGATATTATCATATATGGTTGCATTTAAACAACATATGGTCATATATGGTACCTCATGAACAAAATCTTTAATACAGTTGCAGATATGATAATATGTATATGCTACTATATATAGTGCCATATATATTTATATATGGTGTTATTTAAGCAATATATTACCATATATGGTGACATTTAAACTAGAGATGGGCGCGTGACACGAATTTTTGAGTGAGTTAAAATGATGACACTCACGTGAGTTGTGAGTCAGTAAATTTTTGTGCGTGAGTTTGCGTGAATATATTTTTTTCGCTTAGTTTTTTGCCCGTTTTATTATAGTTGTACAGTTTTTTCTAATTTTTTAGATTTTGTTAAGGTGGCAGTACTACATAAGTGGCAATACCATATCTAATTTTTATTCTCTTGCTTTGTGTCTAGAATCAGGGCTGCCAGATGATTTTGATGAAAAATTGGCACTTTTTCTCAAAAAAATCGGCATTTTCGGCACTTTGATTTTAAATGCTCGGCAAAAAATCGGCATTTTCAAAAATACTCATTATGTAATATTTAGGTTACTTTATATAAAAAAAAAATATGTGAAAAATACATTTCGTGTAAAATAATATGTTTTAAGTTTAACAATTAAATAAAAATAAAGGCTTAAGAGATAAATGAAATGATAATAAAAAAATTTTAGTTCTAATTTTATGAATATTTTCTTGATACATATTCAGATATTTACTCACCAATACTATGTACATAAATTAATTTTCCAGCTTTTAAAAATAGTTCTTCTCCGAACTTAAGGTACCCGTACACCTTGAAATATTATGCAAATATTGGATCTTTTTTAATCACTGGATTTATTTTATTTCGTTTAAGTATTCACGTTTTGTTTTTTTAATTTTTCAAAATTTAATATATTTCTCAAAATCTAATACTTATTCCCTAATATAGTGTGAAAGAAAATCATAAAATTTTGTAAAAATGTGAAAATCGGGATTAAATTAAATTAAATCCAAAATAGATTTATAAATAAAATAAATCCGTTTTGGATTTAGCTTAATTTAATTCCACAAATTGCGTTTTCGAAAAATTAAATTTTTTTCTTTTACATTATCTTAGCGAATAAGAGTAGAATTTGGATAAAAATATTAAATTTTGAAAAATAAAAAACAAAATTATTATTAAGGCTCGTATATTCATGCATTTATAATCGTGTTTTATGTACATAAGATGTATGTATGATTAAATTCGAAAAATATGCACTTAAAATTTTAAAAATATGCATTTAAAATTTTAAAAATATGAATTTGTTATTGATTTTTCAATTCAGTTTTAGTATTACATATTTGTCTTTAAAAGTAGTTCAAACATAGAAAATTGCCATTAATCATCGTCAGAAATTGATTTATGTTTGATATTTTTGTATTCGGGATCAAAAAAATTTTGTAAAATATTTAGAAATCAGAATAGAATATTTTTCTACCTAAAGTGCAAATCCTAACATGATTTGTAAATCACCAAAAATTAAAATTTCATGTTTTTGAGTTTTAACAAAAAATCGGCATTTTTCGACCAAAAATCGGCAAATCGGCATTTTGCATATTTTTTAATAAAAAATCGGCAAAATGCCGAAAAATCGGCAATTATGGCAGCCCTGTCTAGAATAGCCATGTATTTGTGCGAATAGAGGACAAAAGACATGTAAAACAACAATATTGTTACTTATTATTGTTTTGCTTGTGTTTTGTCTTCTTGTGCTCTCAAATATATTTATAGTGTATATATATATGCTGTGTTTATTTTTCATTCTGCTTCAGTGGTGCCAGACCTTTTTCGTCAAAAATGTAAAAATAAATCGTTAAAATCGACAACAATTTCACGAAAAATCGTCATGAGTTAAATATCATAAAACACTAGTCTCATCTATTTTTTCGAAATTCAATTAAACTGATTGCCTATATTACGCTCTTAGGACAATTCACAGCTTTTATAAATTCGAATTTTTATTTTTTTCTTCATCTGTAAAAAGTTGTTAGTTATACTACGATTAGTTACAGATAAACCACCTCATCATGTATTATGCGGTTTAAATTCTTATAAATGATTTATATAGACTTTAAGTTCGTGATTCCGAACTCTGTTTTTAAAACTTTCAGTCACGTCATAATTGTTCTATAATTTACAAATATGTCAAACACAGCGTATTTCGGCATTTTTAACCACTATTTTCTAAAAAAAATGTATGTGATTGAAACATATGAAAAACAGATATAGAATCAGCTTGTCTAAATCAATAGAAATGTTGTACCAAGGTTTAAATCCCTGAAAAAATTCATTGCGTAAAGCTGTGTAAATTAAAAATTAACCTAGTTCCAACTATTGTTTGTTAATTGTTTTGAACCACGAACATAATTTTCCACTCAGACAATATTCGAAAAGAAAAATTTGTGGTTTTTATAAACGACTTATAGTTTTGCTTAAAACTCGTTAAAAAGTCAGTAATTTTCCTAAATCGTCAAAACATATTGGGTTTTTATTCAGAAATCGTCATTTGTAAAGTTGACTAAAAAAGTCGTTAAAATGAAGTAAAATCGTCACATCTGGCACCACTGTTCTTCTTTGTGTTTTGTTCTTTGGTTTGTAGTAGCCATTTCAAAATAATATTTGCCAAACTTCTACAATTTCAAAAGGAAAAGTGAAAAATTAAATTTAAAATGAACAAAAAAAGAAAGAAATTGAATCCGATATAAAAAAAATAAAAACAAATATACATTTTATACACCCACTGGTGGAAAGAGTGACGTGTTGAAAAAATTTGATTTGATTAAATTGGGAGAAGTTGTTGATTTTGCGCCTTGCAATAAATGCAATTCCCTTTTAGCATACAAGGCAAAAGAAGGCAATGAAAGTCTGTTAAGGCACACGTGCTCAAATGCATCTGCAAAAAAAAATTTACTCATTTACTTGTAAAAAAGTCTCTGATAGTACAAAACATGAAATAGTGCTAAAACAGTTAAATTTTATAAAAAAGGATCTGAGACCACTATGTGTTACTGAAGGTAAGATTGATTTAACTTGTATATTTATTTTACTAAATGTTATAATCCACAGGGATGGGATTTCGAGATTTGGCCCAATCTATATAAAAATAAGTGTACATTTTGATGTCACCACTAACTGAGGAAACGGGTCAATCGATTTCAACCAAAATTTCAGAGTACATTGAGGAAGGTCTGTAGATCGTTTATGTGAAGTTTGCACGAAATTGGCCCAGTAGTTCCGGAGATATGTCATTTAGATTTTCCTATATATTCCCTACATATAAAATTTTCGTGTTGCTTTGACAACCAGGCCTTGGAAATTGGCACCAGGCAGCACTTATAGGATTAATTTGTGTAAATTTTTTTTTTGTGGAAACACTTTTTTTTTTGGAAACATTTTTTTTTATGGAAACTTCTTTCTTTTTGTGGAAAAAGTTTTTTTTTTGAAACATTTTTTTTTTTGTGGAAACTTTTATTTTTGAGTAAATTTTTTTTTTGTTTTTTTGGGCAAACTTTTTTTTGTGCAAACTTTTTTCTTTGTGCAAACACTTTTTTTTATGGAAACATTTTTTTTTTTTTGTTGTGGAAACTTTTTTTTTTTTGTGTAAACTTTTTTTTGTGCAAACACTTTTTTTGTGGAAACACCTTTTTTTTGTGCAAACATTTTTTTTTTGTGGAAACACTTTTTTTTGACATCTATAAGACGGGATTTTTTGACATTTTAACGTAGAGGCTTAGATCTGGCTTTTACGACCTACACAAAAACCCATCGACTAGAAATCCAAATGTATGTACTTTGCGATGTGGGCTAATTCATTGAAAATATACTTTTCAAAATTTTCATTTGAAGTATGTGGTTTAGAAGGCGTTAAGTGTTCTTCTTAATTAACTGCAAAACTTTTGTGAGCTAAAGATTTGATACTTAAGATATAGGTTGTTCTCAATATGTACAGATCGGTAAAATATTGGTATAAGTACCAATGAAGAAATGAACAGGGTATAAAATGTCTCCTTATGTCTGTCCATTATTTTGTTCTTAGAAGCATAACATTTTAAATACAAGTATTTCCGTGCTATAAACAAGCGCCCAGAGAAGGGTCTTTAAAAACTTCGGAGAGAAAGAAGGTAGAAGGTTCCTTCAAACGGCTTGACTTATCACTTGGTCCTACGGACTTGAATTTATTTTCTCCTGCAATTAGTAGGTGAAAAGTAAACAAAAAAGTATAACTTGTCTGATTCTAATGCTGTCATTTATAAGATATTATGTCTTGTTGTATTAGAAAGCCAAAATAAATAAATACAAATACAAAAGTTTAAATTCGTAGGAGAAGGAGGTGTCAAATATCACATCTCAAAAAAATATAAAATTTTTGTTTTTAACAAATTTCCATCTCTTCCTTCCATATCTGTTTTTAAATGTTAATATTACATATCATTTCGTAACAATTCGTTATTGTAAATAGAGTTTTTAAAAGATTAAACCAAGAATTGCTTAAAACTGAAACGTGAAAAAATATCAATGTAGACTTCGAATCGGAACATAAAAGTCTTTTAGAACCAAGTATTTTTTAAGCATCCCAAATTTCATGCTTTTATATAGTTACATTTGCTTAGAAGATACCAAAAGTACTAAGTCTTGCACTATTTACTATACGAATTTTTAAAATCGCTTTTTGACGGTAACACCTGGTGTGTTTACGTGTTTACATCATGTTAAATAGCGAATAAGAGTTTAATTTGCTAAGAAGATACAAAACTTATTATTGCACCTATTTTAATTCCCTTTAAATACTAATTACAAAGTCATAAAAAGTACCATAGTATATACATCAAAATGTTTATGCCTTTTTGTATTCTTTATTTCCGAATATCCAAAATCCCTTATAATTTAATGTAATATCATTCGATGTACCTAAATGTTCAATTTTGAGTTTCCAAGTTTATCCGAATTTCGAAAAGTCCTTCTGAAGGTGGGATTCTTTAAAAAAAACCCCTAAACTCGAATATAAATTATATTCACTCTTTTCTCGAGAAAGGCTTTTGGATTTTGAAGAGGATTTTATGCAGATATAGAAAAATATTAGATTCCCGTATAAAAAAATTGATATGGTACTAGATATAATTAGATCTGGCCCCATATATGATCAGATCTTATTTGATCCGAGAATTGGATGGATCTAAATGGATCAGATTGTATCAGAACTGATCTAATCTGATCCAATTAGATACAACCTGATCCGAAATTTGTTCCATATATAATGTGATCTAATAAGATCAGATTAGATCAGTTCGGATATATTTAGATCTCAGAATTTTAGATCAAATTGTATATAATTATATATGCATATTGGTTTTGACTTCCCGACCCGAGTAAAAAAAATTGATCTCTCGCAATATCTAATTATATCCAATTTGATATTGTTTAAGATCTGCTGTAATATCTAGCTGATCCAATTAGATCTCAAAATTGGGTGTATCCAATCATATCGTATTAGATCCCATTGTATATATGGGGATAAACTAAGATCAAGTTATATCTCAAAATTGGGAGGTCCAGTGATATCTTTGGGGATAAACCTAGATCTATTTTGATCCGAAAATTGGCGGATCCAGCTATATATTTGCGGATATTTTTAGATCTAATTTGATCCGAAAAATGGCGGATCCAATTAGATCCAGCTATATATTTGGGGATAAACTTAGATCTAATTTGATCTCAATTTTGGCAGATCAAATTAGATCCCGCAATATATTTGTGGATAAACGTATATCTAATTTGATCCGAAAAAGTGGCAGATCGAATTAGATGTAGCTATATATTTGGGGATAAACTTAGATCTAATTTGATCCAAAAAATGGCACATCGAATTAGATCCAGCAATATATTTGTGGATAAACTTAGATATAAATTGATCTGAAAAATGGGAGATCAAATAAGATCCAGCAATATATTTGTGGATTAACTTAGATCTAAATTTATCTGAATAATGGCAGATCGAATTAGATCCAGCAATATATTTGTGGATAAACTTGGATATAAATTGAATAGAAAATTGGCAGATAAAATTAGATCCAGCAATATATTTTGGGATTTAGTAAGACCTAATTTGATCCGAAAAATGGCAGATCGAATTAGATCCAGCAATTTATTTCGGTATTAAAATGGCAGATCGAATTAGAAACAGCAATATATTTGGGGATTGACATTTAAAAGTATCCATAAAAATGACAGATAAAATTAGATGCCGCATTATATTTGGGTACTACGTAAGATCTCCATTTATTTGGGATTAAATAAGATTCCAGACATATATTGCCAACTGTTCAAAAAATAATAGACTGGCAGAGCACTGATTGTATAAAAATTACAATATTTTGTTAAAATAAGGTTTAAACTCAGAAGGTAACGAGTTCAATATGCATTTCTTTTACAAAATGAATTTCTTTTTATAAAATTAAAATTTTTTTTTCTATAAATTTTTTTATAAAATTATATATTTATTTTTTTATTAAATTGAAATCTTTGAATAAAATAATTTTATTTACATCTTTTTGACGCTCTACACCATTTCCAATTGTATTAATTGTTTTAAGATTTATCAATTGTATTTCAGAAATAATCAATTGAATTTCAGTTTTATCAATTGTGTTTCAGAACTCATCAATTATTTTTCACATTTATGAATTGTATTTCAGAACTAGTCAATTGAAGTTCAGTTTTATCAATTGTGTTTCAGAAATTATTAATTGTATTTCCGAAATTCACAATTGTATTTCAGAAATTATCAAACTGTATTTCAGAAATTATCAATCGTATTTCCGAAATTATGAAATGTATTTGAGAAATTTTTCTCTATTAGCTATGAAATTCTGAAATAGATTTCATTATTTCTGGACACAACTAAATAAATAATTAAATTTGCGTAATATTGTAGTTTCTGAAGTGCAAATAATATTTTGTGATATACAATTAAAATTTTCTAAAATACATTTAATAATTTCTGGAATACCTTTTTTCGATGCTTATAAGTTAGCTCGAAATGCTTTTATCATTCATTTAATTTGTAGCTATCACACATCTATAACAAGTCTCGTTAGATTAGAGTGTAGAGGTCTTGGCTGACAATCTGGTGGACTGGGTTAAATTTCATGTTTTTAAAAGCAAATATTAAAAAAGTTTTCTCAATTTTTTGAAAAATGTTTTTTGAAATCTATTTTTTTGCCAAGATAGTTAATGCAACGTTCTGCCAACGCATAACCGACCATCGCCAACGGTTTGCCAGCATTGTGCCGATTATATTTTTCTGTCTGGGATGTTAAACTTAAACCTATTGTATATTAACATTAATTAACACTATATTTTTATTTTTAGGAAATACATTTTTATTTTAATTTAAGTTAACATTAAATTAAATTTTAGATAATGGCACCAATTTGTAGTTGTAATTATTATATATTAAATCGTATATTCATAAACATTCTATACAGTTAGACGAGGTTTATGGAACTATTTAACTTTATAAAGTGTTTATAAATTATAACTTAAATGTACATATATATATGTTAAATGTACGTGAACAAATTGTTGATATGGACCCACAAATTGTATCTCAACTGATATTGGAATTATTGTACCATTACCATACATCAATATATATTGAATGATATACATATATTACAATATATGACACTGTATTATAAATATTGTTAATGAAGTAACATATCTGATAATATTTTTTATAGCGCCATACAGTTTTACATTATTCAAATTAAACCATATATGGAATTGTATTCAAAATGTTGATGTGGTACCAAATTTGACCATATATTGTTTAAATTGTGCCATATATGACAATATGTTGTTTAAATGATACCATATATGTCTATATATTAATATTGTTTAAATGACACCATATATCAATATATATGGGACTATATATGGTAGCATATATTATCATATCTGCATCTGTATTAAAAATGTCGTTCATCAGGTACCATATATGAGCATATATTGTTGAAATGGCACCATATATGACAATATATAGTTTAAATGGCACCATATATGGTAATATATTGCTTAAATAACACCATATATAAATATATATGGCACTATATATGGTAGCATATATTATCATATGTGGAACTGTATTAAAAATATTGTTCATGAGGTACCATATATGGGCATATATTGTTGAAATTGCACCATATATGATAATATATGGTTTGAATGGCACCATATATGATAATATATGGTTTGAATGGCACCATATATGATAATATATAGCTTAAATAACACCATATATAAATATATATCGCACTAAATATAGTACCATATATTATCATATCTGGAACTGAATTAAAGATTTGGTTTATGAGGTACCATATATGACCATATATTGTTTAAATGGCACCATATATGATAATATCTAGTTTAACTGTCACCATATATAATTATATATTCCCGAGTAAAAAAAATTGATCTCGCGCAATATCTAATTATATCCAATTTGATATTGTTTAAGATCTGCTGTAATATCTAGCTGATCCAATTAGATCTCAAAATTGGGTGTATCCAATCATATCGTATTAGATCCCATTGTATATATGGGGATAAACTAAGATCAAGTTATATCTCAAAATTGGGAGGTCCAGTGATATCTTTGGGGATAAACCTAGATCTATTTTGATCCGAAAATTGGCGGATCCAGCTATATATTTTCGGATATTTTTAGATCTAATTTGATCCGAAAAATGGCGGATCCAATTAGATCCAGCTATATATTTGGGGATAAACTTAGATCTAATTTGATCTCAATTTTGGCAGATCAAATTAGATCTCGCAATATATTTGTGGATAAACGTATATCTAATTTGATCCGAAAAAGTGGCAGATCGAATTAGATCTAGCTATATATTTGGGGATAAACTTAGATCTAATTTGATCCGAAAAATGTCAAATCGAATTAGATCCAGCAATATATTTGTGGATAAACTTAGATATAAATTGATCTGAAAAATGGCAGATCAAATTAGATCCAGCAATATATTTGTGGATTAAATTAGATCTAAATTTATCCGAAAAATGGCAGATCGAATTAGATTCAGCAATATATTTGTGGATAAACTTGGATCTAAATTTATCAGAAAAATGGCAGATCGAATTAGATCCAGCAATTTATTTCGGTATTAAAATGGCAGATCGAATTCGAAACAGCAATATATTTGGGGATTGACATCTAAAAGTATCCATAAAAATGACAGATAAAATTAGATGCCGCATTATATTTGGGTACTACGTAAGATCTCCATTTATTTGGGATTAAATAAGATCCTAGACATATATTGCCAACTGTTCAAAAAATAATAGACTGGCAGAGCACTGATTGTATAAAAATTACAATATTTTGTTAAAATAAGGTTTAAACTCAGAAGGTAACGAGTTCAATATGCATTTCTTTTACAAAATGAATTTCTTTTTATAAAATTTAAATTTTTTTTCTATAATTTTTTTTATAAAATTATATATTTATTTTTTTATTAAATTGAAATCTTTGAATAAAATAATTTTATTTACATCTTTTTGACGCTCTACACCATTTCCAATTGTATTAATTGTTTTAAGATTTATCAATTGTATTTCAGAAATAATCAATTGAATTTCAGTTTTATCAATTGTGTTTCAGAACTCATCAATTATTTTTCACATTTATGAATTGTATTTCAGAACTAGTCAATTGAAGTTCAGTTTTATCAATTGTGTTTCAGAAATTATTAATTGTGTTTCCGAAATTCACAACTGTATTTCAGAAATTATCAAACTGTATTTCAGAAATTATCAATCGTATTTCCGAAATTATGAATTGTATTTGAGAAATTTTTCTCTATTAGCTATGAAATTCTGAAATAGATTTCATTATTTCTGGACACAACTAAATAAATAAATAATTAAATTTGCGTAATATTGTAGTTTCAGAAGTGCAAATAATATTTTGTGATATACAATTAAAATTTTCTAAAATACATTTAATAATTTCTGGAATACTTTTTTTCGATGCTTATAAGTTAGCTCGAAATGCTTTTATCATTCATTTAATTTGTAGCTATCACACATCTATAACAAGTCTCGTTAGATTAGAGTGTAGAGGTCTTGGCTGACAATCTGGTGGACTGGGTTAAATTTCATGTTTTTAAAAGCAAATATTAAAAAAAGTTTTCTCAATTTTTTCAAAAATGTTTTTTGAAATCTATTTTTTTGCCAAGATAGTTAATGCAACGTTCTGCCAACGCATAACCGACCATCGCCAACGGTTTGCCAGCATTGTGCCGATTATATTTTTCTGTCTGGGATGTTAGACTTAAACCTATTGTATATTAACATTAATTAACACTATATTTTTATTTTTAGGAAATACATTTTTATTTTATTATAAGTTAACATTAAATTAAATTTTAGATAATGGCACCAATTTGTAGTTGTAATTATTATATATTAAATCGTATATTCATAAACATTCTATACAGTTAGACGAGGTTTATGGAACTATTTAACTTTATAAAGTGTTTATAAATTATAACTTAAATGTACATATATATATGTTAAATGTACGTGAACAAATTGTTGATATGGACCCACAAATTGTATCTCAACTGATATTGGAATTATTGTACCATTACCATACATCAATATATATTAAATGATATACATATATTACAATATATGACACTGTATTATAAATATTGTTAATGAAGTAACATACATTATTCAAATTAAACCATATATGGAATTGTATTCAAAATGTTGATGTGGTACCAAATTTGACCATATATTGTTTAAATTGTGCCATATATGACAATATATTGTTTAAATGATACCATATATGTCTATATATTAATATTGTTTAAATGACACCATATATCAATATATATGGTAGCATATATTATCATATCTGCATCTGTATTAAAAATGTCGTTCATCAGGTACCATATATGAGCATATATTGTTGAAATGGCACCATATATGACAATATAAGGTTTAAATGGCACCATATATGGTAATATATTGCTTAAATAACACCATATGTAAATATATATGGCACTATATATGGTAGCATATATTATATGTGGAACTGTATTAAAAATATTGTTCATGAGGTACCATATATGGGCATATATTGTTGAAATTGCACCATATATGATAATATATGGTTTAAATGGTACCATATATGATAATATATGGTTTGAATGGCACCATATATGATAATATATGGTTTGAATGGCACCATATATGATAATATATAGCTTAAATGACACCATATATAAATATATATCGCACTATATATAGTACCATATATTATCATATCTGGAACTGAATTAAAGATTTGGTTTATGAGGTACCATATATGACCATATATTGTTTAAATGGCACCATATATGATAATATCTAGTTTAACTGTCACCATATATAATTATATATTGTTTAAATGATACCATATATAATTATATATTGCTAAAATGCCACCATATATATTAAGATATAGTTCTATATATAACTATATATGCAATAAGATCAACCATGTTATGTAATATATAATTATATATGCCATATCTAATATTATGAAGGCCGATATCTAATTAGATGAAATTATATATGGCATAATATAAAGAAAATTTTTCGGAAAAAACGTCATATATAATTATATATGGATATATATAACCACATGTCTAATTATATATTGTAATATATGCCACATATGGTTATATATAATTTTTTTTACTCGGGTTGTTTAAATGATACCATATATAATTATATATTGCTAAAATGCCACCATATATATTAAGATATAGTTCTATATATAACTATATATACAATAAGATCAACCATGTCATGTAATATATAATTATATATGCCATATCTAATATTATGAAGGCCAATATCTAATTAGATGAAATTATATATGGCATAATATAAAGAAAAATTTTGTGAAAAAACGTCATATATAATTATATATGGATATACATAACGACATGTATAATTATATATTGTAATATATGCCATATATGATTATATATAATTTTTTTTACTCGGGGAGTAAAAAAAATTGATCTCGCGCAATATCTAATTATATCCAATTTGATATTGTTTAAGATCTGCTGTAATATCTAGCTGATCCAATTAGATCTCAAAATTGGGTGTATCCAATCATATCGTATTAGATCCCATTGTATATATGGGGATAAACTAAGATCAAGTTATATCTCAAAATTGGGAGGTCCAGTGATATCTTTGGGGATAAACCTAGATCTATTTTGATCCGAAAATTGGCGGATCCAGCTATATATTTGCGGATATTTTTAGATCTAATTTGATCCGAAAAATGGCGGATCCAATTAGATTCAGCTATATATTTGCGGATAAACTTAGATCTAATTTGATCTGAATTTTGGCAGATCAAATTAGATCCCGCAATATATTTGTGGATAAACGTATATCTAATTTGATCCGAAAAAGTGGCAGATCGAATTAGATGTAGCTATATATTTGGGGATAAACTTAGATCTAATTTGATCCAAAAAATGGCACATCGAATTAGATCCAGCAATATATTTGTGGATAAACTTAGATATAAATTGATCTGAAAAATGGGAGATCAAATTAGATCCAGCAATATATTTGTGGATTAACTTAGATCTAAATTTATCTGAAAAATGGCAGATCGAATTAGATCCAGCAATATATTTGTGGATAAACTTGGATATAAATTGAATAGAAAATTGGCAGATCAAATTAGATCCAGCAATATATTTGGGGATTAAGTAAGATCTAAATTTATCCAAAAAATTACAGATAAAATTAGATCCAGTAATATACTTCGGGATTGCGTAAGATCTTAACTTTTCCGATAAATTGCAGATCGAATTAAATCCAGTGATATATTTGGGGATTTGGTAGGATCTTAATTTATCCCATAAATTGCAGATCGAATTAGAAACAGCAATATATTTGGAGATTGACATCTAAAACTATCCAGAAAAATGACAGCTAAAATTAGATCCCGCATTATATTTGGGTACTACGTAAGATCTCCATTTATTTGGGATTAAATAAGATCCCAGACAGATATTGACAATAGTTCAAAAAATAATACACTGGAGGAGCACTGATTTTATAAAAATTACAATATTTTGTTAAAATAAGGTTTAAACTCAGAAGGTCTCGAGTTCGATACCTTTCACGGCTATGCATTTTTCTTTTATAAAAATGCGCATTCTCCTTGCTGGTCTTATCGAAATTTTTTCAATCATTTTTATTCTTTGTAATTTACTTGTAAAAATTGTATCATCTTTCTTTGATTTAAAAATAATTTAAACAGAAAGTGATATTAAGTTATGATCTTGAGTCAAACTAAAATAACATTTATTTACTTAAAAATAACAGCTAAATAACAACTAAAAACATTTCCCCCATTCAAAAGAACTTCTTTTTATAAAATTATAATTTTATTTTCTATAAATGTTTTTATAAAATTATATTTTTTTTATTAAATTGAATTTTTTTTTAAAAATAATTTTATTTACATATTTTTAACGCTCTACACCATTTCCAATTGAATCAATTGTTTTTAAGATTTATCAATTGTATTTCAGAAATAATCAATTGAATTTCAGTTTTATCAATTGTATTTCAGAAATTATTAATTGTATTTCCGAAATTCACAACTGTATTTCATAAATTATCTAACTGTATTTCAGAAATTATCAATTGTATTTCAGAAATTATGAAATGTAATTTAGAAATTTTTCTCTATTAACTATGATAAACCATCAACAAGTTCTGAAATAGATTTGATTATTTCTGAAATACAATTAATAAATTTCTGAAAAACATTCCATAATTTCTAAAATACATTTAAAATTTCTGAAATACAATTAATAGCTTCTGAAATACAGTTAATATTGTAGTTGCTGATGAGTTACCATATATGATGGCACCATATATGACAATATATTGTTTAAATGGCACCAATATGGAGCTTTATATGGTAATATATAACTTAGATTCATCCATATACCATTTGATCCGAAAAATGGCCCGATAAAATTGTGTCAGTTCTTATTTGTATCAGTTGTTATCTAATTGCATCAGTTTAGATCTGACCTGATTATATTATGTGTTAATCAGATGAAATTGTATCAGATTTTTGACCTGATACAATTTTATTGGTTTATATTACATGCCCGAGTAAAAAAAATTGATCTCGCGCAATATCTAATCATATCCAATTTGATATTGTTTAAGATCTGCTGTAATATCTACCCGAGTAAAAAAAATTGATCTCGCGCAACATCTAATTATATCCAATTTGATATTGTTTAAGATCTGCTGTAATATCTAGCTGATCCAATTAGATCTCAAAATTGGGTGTATCCAATCATATCGTATTAGATCCCATTGTATATATAGGGATAAACTAAGATCAAGTTATATCTCAAAATTGGACGGTCCAGTGATATCTTTGGGGATAAACCTAGATATATTTTGATCCGAAAATTGGCGGATCCAGCTATATATTTGCGGATATTTTTAGATCTAATTTGATCCGAAAAATGGCGGATCCACTTAGATCCAGCTATATATTTGGGGATAAACTTAGATCTAATTTGATC
Source organism: Leucophora obtusa (assembly GCA_949987735.1). NCBI lineage: Eukaryota > Metazoa > Arthropoda > Insecta > Diptera > Anthomyiidae > Leucophora > Leucophora obtusa. Next base: position 172,738,846 of record OX465295.1, on the reverse strand, counting down.
TCAATTTTGGCAGATCAAATTAGATCCCGCAATATATTTGTGGATAAACGTATATCTAATTTGATCCGAAAAAGTGGCAGATCGAATTAGATGTAGCTATATATTTGGGGATAAACTTAGATCTAATTTGATCCAAAAAATGGCACATCGAATTAGATCCAGCAATATATTTGTGGATAAACTTAGATATAAATTGATCTGAAAAATGGCAGATCAAATTAGATCCAGCAATATATTTGTGGATTAACTTAGATCTAAATTTATCCGAAAAATGGCAGATCCAATTAGATCCAGCAATTTATTTGTGGATAAACCTGGATATAAATTGAATAGAAAATTGGCAGATCAAATTAGATCCAGCAATATATTTTGGGATTTAGTAAGACCTAATTTGATCCGAAAAATGGCAGATCGAATTAGATCCAGCTATATATTTGTGGATGAACTTAGATCTAATTTGATACGAAAAATGACAGATCGAATTAGATCCAGTAATATATTTAGGGATAAACTTGGATCTAACTTTATCAGAAAAATGCCTGATCGAATTAGATCCAGCAATATATTTGGGGATAAACTTGGATATAAATTGATCCGAACATTGGCAGATCAAATTAGATCCAGCAATATATTTGGGGATAAACGTGGATCTAAATTTATCAGAAAAATGGCAGATCGAATTAGATCCAGCAATATATATGGGGATAAACTTGGATCTAAATTTAACCGAAAAATGGCAGATCGAATTAGATCCAGCAATATATTTGGGGATAAACTTGGATCTAAATTTATCAGACAAATGGCAGATCGAATTAGATCCAGCAATATATATGGGGATAAACTTGGATCTAAATTTATACGAAAAAGTAGATCTAGGTATATGTGACCTTCTCCGAGAAAAGGACTAGGTCCCTCAAAAAAACGGGTTTGGACTTAAGAGTGGATTCTGGTACCTAAAAGGGTGTAGAATAAGATGAAATGAGTTGAGGCACCTAACCATACCAAATCGCATCTCCCAACTGAAGGTGTGTTTAAAGTGATAATGCGTTATGAAACTTTAAATGCGTTCTTCTCAAAACTTAATTTTCACACCCTAGGTCCCTTTTCTCGGAGAAGGTCACATATATATTTTAGGATTAAGTTGTATTTAACTTTATCTGGAAAACTGCAGATCGAATAAGATCGAGGATTATATTTGGGGATTACGTAAGATCTAAATTTATGAAAAAAATAACAGATGAAATTAGATCCAGTAATATATTTCGGGATTGCGTAGATCTTAACTTTTTCAATAAGTTGCACATCGAATTGAATCCAGTGATATATTTAGTGATTTGGTAAAATCTTAATTTTTCCCATAAATTGCAGATAGAATTAGATCCAGCAGTTTATTTAGGTATTAAAATGGCAGATAGAATTAGAAACAGCAATATATTTGGGGATTGACATCTAAAACTATCCATAAAAATGACAGATAAAATTAGATTCCGCATTATATTTGGTACTACGTAAGATCTCCATTTATTTGGGATTAAATAAGATCCCAGACATATATTGCCAACTGTTCAAAAAATAATACACTGGCAGAGCACTGATTTTATAAAAATTACAATATTTTGTTAAAATAAGGTTTAAACTCAGAAGGTCTCGAGTTCGATATGCATTTTTTTTACAAAATGAATTTCTTTTTATAAAATTAAAATTTTTTTTTCTATAAATTTTTTTATAAAATTATATATTTATTTTTTTATTAAATTGAAATCTTTGAATAAAATAATTTTATTTACATCTTTTTAACGCTCTACACCATTTCAATTGTATTAATTGTTTTTAAGATTTATTAATTGTATTTCAGAAATAATCAATTGAATTTCAGTTTTATCAATTGTACAGGGTCCGCCAAATAACTTTTTTTTTTGTAAATGCTATAAAAAAAAAACTACTTAATATTTTCTCAAATTTCTTTTTTTATTTGAAAGTACAATCCTTCCGGTTAATAATGGAAAATAATTTCATTCATATGGCTGCCTCGGCTGGCCATGCAGTAGCCTACACGATCGGCCCAATTTTTAAGCACATTATCGATTGTGTGCACCTGTATTTCACCAATGGCTTCACGAATATTGTCCTTTAAAGCGTCAATTGTCTCTGGCTTGTCGGCGTAACACTTATCTTTGACGGCACCCCACAAATAATAGTCCAACGGTGTCAAATCGCAGCTCCGAGGTGGCCAAACGACATCAGCTCTGCGGCTGATAATGCGATCTTCAAAAACAGGGCGCAAAACAACGAGTGTAGCTTCGGCTGTGTGGCACGTAGCGCCGTCCTGATGAAACCAAATGTTGCCAATATCCTCCTCTTCAATTTTTGTGAACAAAAATTCGTTCAACATGGCCCGATAACGATCGCCATTGACTTCGCACACATTCTGCAACATTACCATGATTTTCAAAGTAATGTCGCAATATTTCCCAGCGTTGTTCAAGCGTATACACAACCATATTCGTTCAGCGGAAGGATAAAACTAATTATCTGTCAAATCAGACATGAGCTAAGTGTTACCATTCACGAAATAAGCACTAGTTGAAAAAAAAACGTTAGATGGCGGACCCTGTATTTCAGAACTTATCAATTATTTTTCAGATTCATGAATTGTATTTCAGAACTAGTCAATTGAAGTTCAGTTTTATCAATTCTGTTTCAGAAATTATTAATTGTATTTCCGAAATTATCAAACTGTATTTCAGAAATTATCAATTGTATTTCAGAAATTGTGAAATGTAATTTATAAATTTTTCTCTATTAACTATGATAAACAATCAACAAGTTTTGAAATAGATTTTATTATTTCTGAAATACAATTAATAATTTCTGAAATACATTCCATAATTTCTGAAATACATTTAAAATTTGTGAAATGCAATTAATAGCTTCTAAATACAGTTAATATTGTAGTTGAGTTACCATTTATGACCATATATTGTTTAAATGGCACCATATATGACAATATACTGTTTAAATGGCACCATATATGGTATGTTCCCTATTAAAAAAAATAATATGGAGCTTTATATGGTAATATATAACTTAGAGTCATCCATGTACCATTTGATCCGAAAAATGGCCCGATAAAATTGTATCAGTTGTTTATCAGTTTTTAACTTATTGTATCAGTTTAGATCTGACCTGATTAAATTATGTGAGTAGTTGTAAACTGCGGGTTCCAGCTCAATTTTTGGGAGCAAACAGTGTTGCCAGACTTATATAGAAAAGAGTGCTGCCAATTTGTGAATATAATTACACTATGGAACATTTTTGGGATTATTGTCTGGGGGGTGAGAAATTCCAAGTCAGGGTGATGGTACTAGGTCAGTATAGTAAAACTCTCAAAGGGTTTGGCGTTCGTATGTGTCATTTTTTTTTATGACCTTTTAAATTTTTTCCTTATCTTGATGTTTTTTCGCTTAGTTGTAACTCGAGAACCACTTGTCCGATTTTGATGAAATAAACTTAGAAAAATTTAGAATTACAATTTCTTTAATCCGTTCATATAACATTTTTCTTTATAATCAACAGTTTTGCCGGTAAAAATAAATTTGTGGAGAAAAAAAAATATTTTTTTGCCTAAAAATTAAAATTTTTTATGAATTAATTTAGACTAAAAGAGTGCTGTCAAATTATTATTATTCCTAAATATATGCTACACTATAATTTAAAAATAAATAGTGTTGTATATATTTCGACTTAATAATATTGTTTATAATAAATTTGTTTATAAATATATGAAAGTCGTTACCATATCTTTGATAAGCATTTTTTGTTTTGTGTTGTTTTTTTTTTTGTTAGACTAATGACTATTTTAGCGATATCACTAATTTAAATATACAATGCAGTATATATATAAATCATATTATTTTATATGTAGAACATTAATTTATTTAATAAATTTTATATATTAAAATTAGCACGTTTCTTTGTTCGAGAAAATAATACTATAAAATGCAAATAATAAAATAAAAAAAATAATGCAAAAATACAAATTTAACCTTGAATTAAATTTCAATAATATTATTAAGAAATATTTAAACATCATCTTATTTAATTATGTTTTGCATATATTGTGTTATAAACTTAAATTAAATGACTTGATTTCATAGTGCAACCTAACACCATAAATAATTTAATATGTTTTTAATTCTATTGTTATTATAAAAAAAATGAGTAAACATAAAACGCAAATAATAAAATCAAAAAAAGAATTCAAAAATACAAATTTAACCTTGAATTAACTTTCAATAATATTATTAAGAAATATTTAAACATCATCTTATTTAATTATGTTTTGTATATATTGTGTTATAAACTTAAATTAAATGACTTGATTTCATAGTGCAACCTAACACCATAAATAATTTAACATGTTTTTAATTCTACTGTTATTGTAAAAAAAAAAAAATATTATAGAAAAATTTGCCAATGAATTTCATATAAAATACTTGATAATATTTAGTTTCTACATCATTTCTACATCAAACACACAAAAACAAAAATGTCTTACAACAATACTACTACCAAGAGGAAGGCAGCAGCTACCAGCGCTATTACCAACTTTAATGAAGTGAGCAGTAAGCCAACAATTCCGCTAAAGGATTTAGAGGTGGGCAAAGCCTTGTCCATATTAAATATAGCCAAATAAAAAGGGGTTATATGGGAACTGCGTTGCAGTCGAACTTTTGGAAGGTATGGTATACCTTCCAAAATCGTTTTACAACGCGCTGAAGGATGACACTATAGAAACAATCAATCAAGGTAAATTCCTTATAACAAAGATTGAGGATGCTGTAACAAAGCGGTACTCATTTGAGTTGCAGGAAGAATTGGATGATGAAGATGATGAGGACTGGGATTCGAGCCTTACATACATGAACTCACAACCTCTTTATAATAAAAACAAAATGTTAAAAAAGAAATAAAAAAAAAAATTAAAAATAAAAAATAAAAAATTTTTTTAATAAAAAAAAAATAAAAAATTGTTTTTGAATTTAATTTTTTCTATTAGAACTCTACTGAATTACCAATAAAATCATAAGAAACAGTTAGATTTTGTATAAAAGGATGGATAATATTAGATTTCTTAAGCATTTTTAAAAAAGAAGTCTAACATCATGGAAAGAATTTCTTCCAAAAATAAAGCTCTTGAGTCAACAATCAATGCGATTGTTAATTTCAACGAGATTAATATAAAAAAGCAATACGTTTGCAGGATATTGAAGTATCAAAACCTTTTAAAATTTTCAATATCTTTAGACATGATGACATACATGAGGACTGCGTTATAGCAGAATTAGAAGACGGTATGTTGTACCTTCCTAAAAGATATAACGATTTGAAGGATGAAGACATCGAGACTATTAACAAAGGAAAGTTTATTCTTACAAAGAAAATAATCGATGAGACTAATCGGTATACACTTGAACTGGATGAGGATTTATCCTATAGATTTGATGAATGATAAAGAAAAAACAAAAAAATAAAATAAAAAAGGAAAACATTTGTTTTTATATGTATAAGGGTTTTTTCTAATTGCGAAACAAGTATTAAATTCTGCTGATATTATTATAAATATCTAAAACTATTAAAAACTACATTATTTTAAAACTGATAACAGAGACGGTAACATGTTGCGGTCTGATATTTTACAATTTTTAAAACAATTCGAGGGATGTATTTTCAAAGAACATCGAGAAGCAATTCTAGAGTTCATAATTTTAATGGATGAAAGGTAGTGTAATGGTGATAAAGCTACATATTCTCAATATGGATTTCATTTTGAGAGCTGTCCGTGGTCGAAAGATGATACAACAGAAGGTCCCGATACTTGCAAATGTATAAAGACGTAATAGATAAATATTACTTATTATCAAAACGATGTTTATATATCAAACAATGTTAACTGAAATTAATAATAAAAATAAAAAACATTTTATAAAACAAAAAAAAAAATATATTTTATTTGTGATTTATTTCAAATAAAAATTTTAGACATAAATGACCACAATTATATGAATTATATTTTTGTTGTTCTTGATAGTTATATAAAATATTACTTCCTAGGTATTTAATAATTTCTTTGGGTGGATGTAAATTTCCGAAACTATCAAAATATTCTTTATATACACCATTTTTGTAGTACGCTACCCAATGAGTACCAACACCTCTGGATGAATCTAAATTAACTATACCACACTCATGCTTCTTTGGGTATTTTGGTAACATATCTTTCATAAAGACTCCTCTAAAATTTGTTAAATAATTTTTAGCAAACTTCATTATATCTACATTTGTTAGCGCTCTATTAGGTAGCTGTTTCATCAGTTTTTTGAACCTTTGCAAATCAATCCATAACCTTTCTTATATGGTTTAAGAAACAATCCTTTACCCATAGTAATAGACTCCATTGATTTATTATGTCTTTTAGCTTCATCTAACTGTTGTTTAGCATTTTTAGCAGCATTAACAGCTTTCACAATTGCTGCTCCGCCAGAAGTAAGGCCTCCTAAAGCACCAAGTGCTGAAAATATTGGTATAAGAGGAAGAAAACCACCACTTTTTGGAATACTGATGATACGTGGAACAATTACTTCAGCTTTTTTTCCTTTAAATGATTTTTGAATTTCTTTACGCGCAATTTTTATGCATGATTTACATCTTTAGGTTTTTCTTTCTTAAGAATATTAGTAACAGTTTTAAATGTTTTCATAAAAAGTTTCTTGTTGCAACACTTCTTCTGTTTAAGCCCCATACCAAATTTAGTTTTAGCCTTCATTGCGTTGGTTACAAAATATGCACTCGTTTTTTCACCAATACTACTATCTTTTGATAAAACTCTTTCCCAAGCTCTTTCAGTTAATTCTTTTTCAGCTTGGTAACGTTCTGATGAATCTTTACTTTGTGAGTATAGTATATCATGTTCTCGACATGCAACGTCTAATGGATTTATTCCTCTATCACCTCTTTCCAAACGTTTTTGTAATTTTGTACCTGGACCACAAAATTGATAACCTGGTAAATGTAGTTCGACTGGTAGAGAATCAATAAGCTTATTTAATATACCTTGTCCTCGAATAACTTTTTTCTGATTATATGAGTTTTTAAATTGTAACATCTTTTATAATAACTAAAATAATGACAGAATTTTGATTAGTTATAAAAATGCGTTCTGTTAAGCAACACAATGATATTATCGTAAGAAATGTAGATAACTCAACTAATACTTACACGAAATTAAAACACAGCACTTTATTACCAAACACAATTAGAGCTTTAATTGTAGGACCATCCAATTGTGGAAAGACTAATGTTATGATTAGTCTAATTGAAAGTCCGAATGGATTAAAGTTTGAAAATATCTATTTATATTCAAAATCGCTTTATCAACCAAAATATCAATACTTAGAAAAACTTGTTAGACCTATCAGAGGTATGGGATATTTTACATTTAGTAATAATGATAGTGTTATACCACTAGAGAACGTTAAAAATAATTCAATAATTATATTTGATGATGTTTCATGTGAGAAGCAAAATAATATTCGCAAATACTTTTGCATGGGGCGACATAAAAATGTTGATTCATTTTATTTATGTCAGACATATACACGCATACCAAAACATTTGATACGTGATAATACTAATATGATTATAATGTTTAAACAAGATGAATTAAATATGAAACATATATATAACGACCATGTTGGTGCGGATATGACTTTTAATAAATTTTCCGATATGTGTAGGGATTGTTGGAAAGATAAATTTGATTTCTTAGTTATCAGTAAGGATGATAACTTAAATGATGGAAGATATAGAAAGCTCTTTAATAACCTTATTCAAATATAACACTTATATAATTATGTAATGTATTAGTTACTTATAAACCTCTCAGCTGTAAAAACTAATATTTTTTGTAAAGCTGTTGTTCAACTGTTATAGATCTATTATTAACCTGTTAAATACCTGTTGATAATCTGTTGTAAAAAAAAAGAGCTGTTGATAATCTGATATAAAAAAGAGCTGTTGATAATCTGATATAAAAAACAGAACAGCTGTTGTTCAACTGTTATAGATCTATTATTAACCTGTTAAATACCTGTTGATAATCTGTTGTAAAAAAAAGAGCTGTTGATAATCTGATATAAAAAAGAGCTGTTGATAATCTGATATAAAAAACAGAACAGCTGTTGTTCAACTGTTATAGATCTATTATTAACCTGTTAAATACCTGTTGATAATCTGTTGTAAAAAAAAAGAGCTGTTGATAATAGTTAAGTTTCTTGGTAATAATACCTTAAAAAAAAAACTAGTGTCAGTTTTTTTTATTACTTTTTATTGAATCAAAATTTAGACTAACTAAAATATTACAATTCACTTATATTTATAGTATTTTTATGGTAAAGGTAAAATAAACAAAAATATTGAACGTTGCTATTTCGCAATCAATAAAATGAATTTAAATTAAAAAGTGCAATTATTAATTATTGGGAAATTTAACAAGTTAAAACAAAATGTATTAAATATGTCAATCAATAAATTAAATAAAAATCATTAAAAAGTGCAATCACTAATTATTGGGAAATTTAACTATGTCAAAATAAAATGTATTGTGAAATAATAATGTTAAATAAAATAAGTATTTAAATATGACAATCAATACGTTAAAAAATCATTGAAAAGTGCAATCACTAATTATTGGGAAATTTAACTATGTCAGAATAAAATGTATTGCGAAATAACAATAAATAAAAGTAAAATGTATAAAATTATATATATGGAATATATATTATATTATAATATAGAATTCATATTATGATTTTATTAGGTGTTATCGTAACTGATAATCTGATATAAAAAAACCGAACAGACTTGTTGTGTATCTATTATAGATCTGTTTACTCATAAATTAAAGATGAATGAAAAAGTACTCAAAGAATTAATAAAGACGAGAAACATATTAAAAAAAAAAATTTAGAAGTATAAAAGTTGGTGAAGCTGATGTTACTGAAAGGTTGAAGGATACATTTAAACCTATAACAGACCCACTAAAAGAGATTATTAACACTAATAAAGTTTTGTATACTACTCCTAAAACAGAAAAAAACAATTCTAAAAATAAATTAAATTTTGTTTTTGATGAAACACTACTTAAAATAGAAACAAGTACTCCAAAAAAAGAATTATATAAAGAGTATGAAGATGACAACAATGATAATAAAAGTAATACGAATACCAACAGCGAAGTTTCAAGTTTCAACTCAGCTAATAATTCATCAAGTATAATTGACTTATCAATTTTACAAAAAAATAATAAGCTTGATACAACCTATGGGCCACATAAGAACTCAAAAGGCGAGTGGAAATTTGGTGATAGTAATATGATAATAAATCCGGACAAAATTATTATAGGAAATCAAACTTGGGCACTTTCACCTGGTTTAATTGAGTTATTATTTTATAAAGAACCAAAAGATTATGAAGATTTTGAGTTGAGTATTTACAAAAATATTTTAATTAACACCAATGCACACAGAAGACATTATGATTCCAAACAACAAATCAAGGGTACAAAAAGTCAAAAATACCTTACAATCATACAGAAACTATTTAAAAATTATAACTCATCACCAAAACCACAACCTATGACATCATCAAAAACATATAAAGGAACAGGAATGATGATGAAATTTAACAATAAAAAACCTAACTATATATATTGGGATGATCCTAATGAATTAGTAAATCGTCTCAAACTTTTGATTGCTTCAGAAGGTGCAGGTCATAACAATCATCAGAACGAAATCAACTCAATAATAGAGGAATTGCGAGAATCTAATATAATTGTATAAAAATTAATAATAACTTTAAAATTTTATGGTTTAGAATAAAGGCTATGTCTGTTGATAAGTTTGGTCATTTCTCGAAACACTCTGATGATTTTATAAATCATGAAAAAACTAAAAGAAAATTGCAAAAAGTTTTTGGGTTTGTATTGGACAGGGATAATAACCTTGATATTCAAAATAAAAGACTTAAAAATATTTCATATCCAACACAACAGAAAGACGCTGTAAATAAATATTATTTACAAAAAGAAATCATACAATTGCAGCAAGATTTAATCACGTTAAATAGAGAAGAAACTAATAACTTAAATGAAAAAATTAATAACATGGATAAAATGCTTCAAAATATGATAACTAAAAGAGAAATATCCTTAAAATTATATATTGATGAACAATTAGAAATCTGTCGTGAAAAGATATACAGATTAGAAAGTTTCGCATTTGCATCAGTAGGTTTAAATAAAGGAAAACCATCAGACGTTATTTCAAAAAAAAAACCCTATTATTAAATACTAATTAAAATAGTAGAGATGAAACGTCAATTAGTTAAAGAGCTGCATACACAAGCTAGAAAAAATTTTAAACGTAGACGTGTAATTGTGAAGGGAATAGATGACTTATGGCAAGCAGATTTAGTTGAAATGGGTAGTTATTATAGTTATAATAAAGGATTCAGATTTTTATTAACCGTTATTGATACATTTTCAAAATATGCTTGGGTTAGACCACTAAAAACAAAGAACTCCATAGATGTTGCTAATGCTATGGAAAATATTTTTAGTTTAGGTCGTATACCAAAAAATCTCCAAACGGATGATGGCAAGGAGTTTTTCAACGTGGTTTTTAATAAATTGATAATGAAGCATAATATTAATCACTACTCAACATACAGCGTAATGAAAGCATCAATTGTTGAACGATTTAATAGAACTTTTAAAGGTATGATGTGGAAAGAATTTAGCTATAATGGTAATTATAAATGGTTTGACTTATATAAAAAACTAGTCAAAAAATACAACAGGAGTTTTCATCGAACCATAAAAATGTTTCCCATAAATGTTAAATCTTCAAATCAGAAAATGCTTTTAAATACTGTATACAACAATATTAAAATATTTAAGAAAAATAAATTTAATATTGGAAATCATGTTCGTATTAGCAAGTATAAGCATATTTTTGAAAAGGGATATACACCAAATTGGACTACTGAAATATTCAGAATTAAAGAAATTAAGATTACATTCCCAACAACATATATTTTAGAAGACTATCAGGGGAATCCGATTAAAGGAGGTTTCTATGAAGAAGAACTTCTTTCAACTAGGTATCCAGACACATATCTTGTTGAAAAAGTTATAAGAACTAGAGGTGATCAAACATTAGTTAAATGGTTAGGGTTTTCAAGTGAACATAATTCTTGGATTAATAAAACTGATATATTATAACATAATTTATTAATAAATATTATTTAAAACTAAAAGACGTGTTTTATTTGTCACTCTATCACTTAGCTCTCAACATTCATAATGTCTATAACTTTAACTTTGAGTGGAAATTCATCTATTTTAACTACCAATTATTTCCCACCCATAGAGCTGAATAAGGTTTACGAGTGTGCACTAATAGATTTCCACACATATAATAGCATACCAAATGTAGATAAAGATAATAATTTATTTCATATTGGAAACTACATTATCGAAATTCCAGTAGGTTCATATGAATTAGAGGATATTGCTGATTTTTTAGAGCAGGAATATATTCGTTTAACTAGTGGTAATAAATCAATAAAAATTAATGCTAATAATAATACGATGCAAGTAGAAATATTCACTTCCGATGATTCTATTAATTTTAATGATGATAAAACGATTGGAAAGTTGATGGGTTTTAAAAAAACTTTGTTAATAGGTGGTTCTAATCATGTCTCAGAACTACCAGTTAACATATTAAAAGTAAACGCAATAAGAGTTGAATGTAATATAGCAGTCGGATCATACTTAAATAATGCTAGCGCGCACACAATTCATGAGTTTGGAATCAATGTTTCACCTGGCTATAAATTAGATGAAATACCAAAAAATCTTATTTATTTACCATTAAACACCAGAGAGATAAGTTCTTTAACAATTAAAATTGTTGACCAAAACGGCGATTTAATTAATTTTCGATCCGAAAATATTACTTTGCGTATTCATTTAAGGGCTAAACAATAATGATTATTTATAATAAAAATATTGTGGGAAGAGTATCTCCATACATTAGAAAGTTAAACGTTAAAGTAACAACACCAACTTCAAGACTATCGGAATCTAATAAACTCTTCCTGGAATCATTAAATTTTACAACAAAAAACAATGAGTGATATTATCAGTGTATTAGAACAACCAATACTTGATGAAAGTATAATAAAAAAAGATTATCATACTTATACACCATATATACAATCTTTTAATAATAATGATGAAATTCGAATAACTATTCAAAATCAAGATTTGTATGTTTTACCAAGTGAAAGCTTTTTATATATTGATGGATTTGTATTGGATGCAACGAATGGGATAAAATCAAAACATTTTAGATTGAAAAATAATTTTGTTCCAAACTTATTCGAAGAAATTCGTTACGAATTGAATGGTGTTGAAATTGATCGTACCAGACATTTAGGTATTTCGAGTACATTAAAAAATTATCTCTCTCTGAATGAGCGTGAAAGTGTTATGATGGGTAATGCAAGCTGGACAAATGGTGAAGATGTCGAAATTCCTGAAGGATTTTTTAACTTTTGCGTACCACTTAAATCATTGTTAGGATTTGCAGAAGATTATAATAAAATTTTATTGAATTGTAAACATGAATTAATATTATTGCGTACAAAGGATGATGATAATATTATATTTTCCAATCAAGCAAATGAAAAAGCCAAAATTACTATACAAAATATTAGTTGGAGAATACCTCATGTACATTTATCTAATTATGCAAAATTAAATACCATAAAAACTATTAATAGTGGAAAGGTTTTACCCATTGCCTTCTGCAGTTGGGATTGTCATTATCATCCTCAATTAGCAACATCACAATCTCATATTTGGAATGTTAAGCTAGCTTCAAATAGAGAACGACCACGGTTTGCTTTAATAGTTTTTCAAAATGATAATAAACTCACACATTCTAATTTGAACAACTTGAAAGTACATTTAAATTCAGAGTCATACCCATATGATGATTTAAATCTTAAATTTGATAATCAACGTTTTGCTATTCTATATGATATGTATGTTAAATTTCAACAAAATTATTATATGAAAGAACCACAACCACTTCTCTCAGCTAAAGATTTTAAGGATAAAGCACCCATTATAGCTATTGATTTAAGTCATCAAAATGAATCTGTTACAACTGGTCCAATAGATATTAAAATTGAATTTTCTACAGATAAAGCAGTTGAAAAAAATACTTCAGCTTACTGTTTACTTATACATGATCGTTTAATGGAGTACTCACCATTGACATCTTCAATAAAAAAATTAGTTTAAGAAAATATTTTTTTTTTATTTCTTATTTGGAAGCAAATTATATATAAAATATAAACAAATAATCCTGTTGTTTTATTTATTTACAATTAATACTTAAAATAAAATGATTATACCAATAATTGTAAATAAATGTTAAAGTTGTTTAGAAACTAAACAACTATAACATATATCATCTTTACATATTTTACAATTATTATCTATTTTGAAATGACCCCAAGCATAAGTATTAATTTTATCTTCTTGAATAAACCTCTTATCATCTAAGTAGCTTAAAGAAATCTTGTTGAGATGAGTGGTATATATTGTATGATAATTTGTTCTAAAAACATTCATTTGTCTATAATAAATCTTATCATCATATAAACAAGTTTTGAAATCCAATGAACTTAACTGATCACAAACACTTCTTTTAACTCCTTTGGCCTTTTTAATTTCTATTTCATCATCTAACAATATTGAATACATTTTAGACCTTAAACCAATGAATTTCCTTATTGGTACACCATTGTTTTCATCTTTCATCATACCCAAAACTTTCTTATTTTTTTGTGGAATGTTAAAACAGTTTTTTCAGTGTATTCAGATGTGTCGAACCGTTTATCTATATCAACAATTATATCTTCATAAAAGTCTTTAGTTTCAATTGTGTAAACAAAGGAATCTGTATCCATATAGTTTAAAGTAATTTTTTTATCATATTTAGGTAATATATAATCATAATGGAATTCGTACATTTTCCACTTTGATAACTCTAAAATTGTAAACCCTAGGTAAATAGGTTTGTTATATAAAACTCTCGTTTTATTCAATTGGATTGCAGTCATATTTTCCTTAAAAACCTTAACTGAATGAAAATTTGGTTTAGCAATTAACGCACGCGCACCTAACTTTTTACCGTCGTTTTCCCATTTACTAACGATTTTAACTTCTTTCCGTTTATCCACATTTTCCATGGTTTTACCATAGACAGCATTATTTAATAACTTAAAAAAATTTTTTTCAAATGTACTTTTAGCTTTTGTTCGGTGATAATTATTTATGGAAATATAGTTTTCTAACCATTTAGATTGTTTAAATTTTAAAATTCTATGAACTTTCTTAAGTTTCAAACCATGTTTTAAACATTGTTGTAAGTTTTTATAATGAATAACATAATGAGTTTTATCATTTAAATCTACTATTAATTTTACTTGCTTACTATGTGGAGTTTTTTTTATTCGCACAACAAAAGGGAAAATCATTATGTTTATTATGAATATTAGTTGGATATTCTAAATCAACTTCTAATATATAACCAAATTTTGATTCAGAATTTATCGTATTTAACTCGAATTTTTCAATATCTTTCAACCATTCAAATTCACCTTCCGGTAGTGGTTGAGACATTGCCCATCCATAAAGATTATTAGCATCTAAATACATAATATACTTAGATGGAAGTTGCGGATTGAAACTAGTCATATACTTATGATTTGCTATTGAATGTCTTTGGGAACATTGAAAAATTCCTCCACGTATACCACTTTTTAAAAACAAAATCATATCAATGTCAGTCATCAATTCTAAATTGATTTTAGTTATTTTTAACATCGCATCCCACGATAACCCCGGAGCGGTATAATAATGACATGGATCTAATTTGTAAATATTTTTACATACTTTTCTAAAATTTTCAAACACATCTGTCAAAAGCACTACATCTGTTTTTAAGTACAACATTAAATAATCTTCAATTGTTTTACAATTGAATGTCTTCCATATGTTTTTCGCATGCGTATAATCGTCAACTGAACATTCTTTATCAGTTAATTTGTTAAAAAAATGTTCTTTATTTGGTAGTGCTCTCTCCTCAAGTTTGGTAACTGAAGTTATGTATTCATAAGGAAATACTCCTTTCCTTAACAATAAATTAAATTCATTTTCGTTGGGAAAATGTGAATTTACAACATTAAAATCCTCTTTTGATAAATTTTTTACTAATGAGTCTAAACTTGAAGCAATAAACCTGAACGAATCTATAAATCTTATTTAAAATTTATGAATACCATTAATACGTATATTTTTAGAGAGGGATATATAAAGTTCTTTATTTAGAGGAATAACATTTATTGCCTCATCTCCATTATCAATATTATTTAATTCTTTAACAAATAAATGACAATCATATTTAGAAAAATTGTGGAAAATTACAGGAATGAAGTTTGGAATTGTATACTCGATATTGCAAGGATCATTATGAGCTGGTCCTCTATAATTTCCTGTTAAATGGCAATGATCTCTTACCTTTTTTTCATTTTTATTAATAACTCCTTCACAAATGTGACAAATATTATTGAGATTGAAATCAAATTTTTCTTCTGGTGTTAAGGGATTCATTGGTTTGTTTACATTTAAATAATTATTAAATAAATTTTCTACATCTTTTACTAAATATTCAACAAATTTTTGAGGACAATCTAAACCCTTATAACAAATCATCATGTCAAGACTACTATCAAAACTACATTTAATAAAATAGGTGAAAGCAATTGGAATATGTACTTGAACATTTGTAGTTGAAGGAAAATCATTCTTATTTGGTATAGATGAATCAATATTTTGTAATATACACTCAAAATCAGCGTATATTACAAATGGTACATCCATTGATCTTTTGTAGTTTTCAAATTTTAAAATGTTTTTATCTTTTTTGGGTAGGTGTGAAACAATTCTATTGCATTCATTATGATGATTTTCAAGCCGTTCTTCTTTATAAAAGTTATGAAGACAGTAGTTACAATGATAAATTTTTCTCTTAGAAAGACTCGTTTGTTTTCCAACTAATCTACGAATATAGTAAAAGATATACATATAATAAAAACTAGTTCTAACTTTTTTTTCCAATACTTACCTTGATAGGTTTTTAATCCAAGTGTAATGTGCATTTCCTGTAAAATCGTTCTGTATATATAAAAGATTGATGTGGTTCTTTTTAATGTTTTTTGATTTATAGTAAGGTCCAATTACTTTTTTTAATTTATTATCATAACCAAAAACATTAACACTTATTTCTGGATTTAATAGTTCAAATTTATTAATGTCATCAGTTTTTAATGGGAATTCCAAACCACTAAATCTTAATGTCCATCCGTTTATAATTATAACTGGTAATTCTACATCAGTTTTATAACTTGTTGTACGATCACTATTAGTTTTAATTGTTGATAAGGCTGATATTATTGACCACTTAAAAGAATAAATATCATTATTTTTTACATTTATGCATGCTCCTTTATTCTGTAATTCAATTGGAAGGGGCATATATGTTGAACCTCTGAGCGGTGCATAACGATTAATATTAATTTCTAAACATTTTAATGATACTAAGGCCCAATTGCTGTCTCTTTCTTGAAATTCCTCCATCTTTTTTAAAATATCATAAATTTTTATTTTATATCTTTCATTAAATTCATTTATATTATATATTGGAATCATTTTTGTTTGAAAAGATTTCAGATCAATATTTGGTCTATTCATATCTTTTTGTTTCTTTTGGAAATAAAACGCAAAAAGTTCAATATTAAATTTAATTGCGTTATGTAAACTTAAATATTTTTCGATGTTTTGTGATAAAGGATTAATCACTTCTTTTAAGAAATGTTCAGCTATCAGATTATCAATGTTTCGGTTTTCGTAAACTAGTGTTTGAATTCTGTATCTATACCCTTGGTTTATTACTTTAAAGGTATTATCTTTTACAAAAGTAATTTTTTCTTTATGTGAATTGGTTCTTAGATGTATATGCCAATTTTTTATGGCAATGGTCTTATCACAAACATCACATTTTTTGTTCACACTGGAAGAAGAAGCAGCGTCAACAGTGTCATCGCACGCATCTAAACACTGTTTTTTTGTTTCCTTATTGTGATGAGTAATATGTCTTTTTAAGTTATATTTAGTTGAAAAAGAAGTATTACACTTTTCGCATTGCATTTTTATAAATTTATATTTACAATTAGTATAGCAATAACAGATAATAATTTTTAAATTTAAATATGTTTCAGCGCGTGAACGATATTACTGTTACCACTTAGTATTGAACATAACTATATATATCAAGTTGGGTAAGGTTTTATATATAAGCTGTTTTTTCAACTACTACATATATCGTATAAATCAATTTAAACAATAAATTTTTTTGAAAAAACCTAATAGTATTTGTATATACAAGTGTAACATATATAGCTCTAACTAGTAAATAAAAATGTTTACTATACAAAACATTAATGCTGGAGATAAATACTGCATTTGTCAAGATAAATGGAAGAAATTTAAAATTATTAATCTTGAACCAGAAAGAGATTATTATCAAATTCGAACATGTACACCTGAAGGAATAACAAAAAAAATTATTGCTGCATTTAAACGTTGTTCTCACTCAGTAGAGTTTTTGAGTGAATTAAATTTTGAATTTGGAGTTACTGATCATGTTAAACTTGAATGTGATGGTGTAGATATTACTTTACTTGGGGTAGCATATGAAGCAGCAAAGCCCTCATTTTTCATAAACCGATTTGAGCTTACATGTCCTTTTTCAGACTTTGATGAAAAACTTATTGGATATCAATATCAAACGAAAGCAATTAACCACAAAAAAACAAACATATATAATTAACCTCCAACCTATATAAAATAGAGATTTTAAAGAATTATATATTTAGTTGATATATATCTTTGAATATACATTATTATCATTAAAACAAAATTACAATAAAAATAAAAAAATGTTTTCAATTCAATGTATCACGAGTGGTCAGAGTTATTGTATTTGTCAGGACTCGTGGAATCGTTTTAAAATTATTGATATAACAAATAATGGTTCAAACAAAATTTTTTTGATATGCAAAACTTTGGAGGGTTAAAAAAGAATTTGTTGGAGATTGATAGAAATCAAACTCTGCCTAAATTTCTACAATCAACTAATTTTGAATTCTCAGCAAAAGAACATATAACAATTGACGTCAATGGTGGGAGCATTACCTTGCTTGGTATAACACATAATGGTGCAAGAACAAAGAATATTAAAAATAAATTTTTATTATCATGCCCGTTTGCAAATTTTGATAATGTGGTTGTTGGATTTGGAATGCAATCTTAATTAGTCTTAAACAGTTTGCGAAACGCAAAATACGTGGAATAGAAAATACTAAAAAAAAATACAAAAAATTTAATTGTAAAATAAAAAACTTTACAAAATATTAAAAACTTTTTATAAATATATCACTAATACAATTAAAATTAAAACAATAAAAAAACATTATGATTATTAGTTTAACATTTGTTTTAATAATTATTTGCTTAGTAGGAGTCTACCCCTATCCTAAAAGGGTAAACTCCTCACAAGATGATGTAGAAGTCTTCGGCAGCAGAACTATCAAATTTGAAGAATTTAATCCCGGAAAAAACAGTAACTTCAAAGACACATTATCACCTGATAAAACTATAAATATGTATGATTCCAACGGTAGAGAAATAAGGCAGAATAAAAAATGTTCTGTATTGTTGGCAAACAATACAGAATTAGTAGTAAATATTAATTTTGAATTACTACACCCTCCCACACTTGAGAAGGATGAAATTGTTCCTAACGAAATAAGCTCAACATTGGATGATGATGTAGAATACATCACAAATTCTTACCCAACAACAACATCAACACCAATACAATAAAAAAATGTATTTTCAATTTCTGAGGCAATCGAAAAATTCTGTCAGGATTTGATTAAGAAAGAGCTTAAAATTGGAGGTGTTCTTGAAAGTCAACAACCTTTCTTTAAACACTTTAAGGTTACGTATAAGAATTTTCAAATCACTATAAGATGTACATACAAAGCATTTTTTCATGTTCAGGAATTTAAAGTGACTTGTTTTGAATATAGAGAACGCGAAGCAGAGAGGATTTTAGCCAACGGAGATGTGGAGGTGGTAAGAATTGGTAACGAAATTGCAGATCCTAGAAACGATATTGAAATTGAAGATATATTTAATTATACACAAGAATATCACATGAAACATGTAGATTAATCTATGTGTTTTACAATAATTCAAAAACAAGAATTAATATTTCAAATTTTTCTAATCAACTAATTAACTAATCGAATTTATCACATAATATAAATAAAATTTTTTACTGAATTCGTTACTCAACTAACAAAAAGTTATCTATATTTTTAATTACAAATGATTATAAAAACGAAGGAAATGAGTTAACTGAATGTGAAATAATATAATATAAAAACACTGTTAAAAATAAATATTAATTTAAATAAAAAAATGTTTTTTGTTTTTTATTATATCTACTTAGGAATTTTATTTTCAGATATACAAACAATTAATAAATAAATGAACAACATGATAAATAAACATGTATAAATAAAAAGAAATTTATTATACTATATAGATTTTAATTTCATTTTCATCATCAACAAACGTGCTAATTTTAATATATAAAATTTTTTAACAAAATAATATGATTAAAAAAAAATTGTTATTAGTCTAACAAAAAAAACAACACAAAACAAAAAATGCTTATCAAAGATATGGTAACGACTTTCATATATTTATAAACAAATTTATTATAAACAATATTATTAAGTCGAAATATATACAACACTATTTTTAAATTATAGTGTAGCATATATTTAGGAATAAGAATAATTTGACAGCACTCTTTTAGTCTAACGAAAAGTCATAACACAAAACGAATAATATTTATCAAAGATATGGTAACGACTTTCATATATTTATAAACAAATTTATTATAAACAATATTATTAAGTCCAATATATACAACAACATTTTTTATTTATAGTGTAGCATATCTTTAGGAATAATAATTATATTCACAAATTGGCAGCACTCTTTTCTATATAAGTCTGGCAACACTGTTTGCTCCCAAAAATTGAGCTGGAACCCGCAGTTTACAACTACTTATGTGTTAATCAGATGAAATTGTATCTGATTTTTGACCTGATACAATTTTATTGGTTTATATCACATGGTATCAGTTTAGGTCCAAATAGATATATTTGTATACAAAATTATATAGTTATATCCCAATTTTGACCTGATATCAGTTTAAAACTTTAATACAATTGTATAACGTAAATGTCGGATACAATTATATTTTATTTATATAAAATTGAACCAATTACGATCAAACCTGACACCATTACATATAAACCGATAAAATTGCATCAAGTCAAAAATCGGATACAATTTCATCTGATTAACACATAATTTAATCAGGTCTAATCTAAACTGATACAATTAGATAAAAATTTATAAACAATTGATAAAAATATATCGGGCCATTCTTCGGATGAAACTGTATATTTATACAGATATAACTTAATCACATATATGACTATATGTAACTACCCTAGTAAAAATGATTTTTATATAAACAGATATGAGTTTTATATAATCATTTATGATTTTATACAATTATAACTTGTCGAGTATTGTGAAACATATATTTTTATATGATCATATCAAAAGATATTTAATTATATAAAATTATATTAACCAGATCCACCATTTTTCGGATCAAATCATGTATGGATTAATATAATTATATAAAAAAGATATTATTTGATCCGAAAAATGGTGGATCTGATTAATATAATTGTATATAATTAAATATCTTTTGATATAATCATATAAAAATATATGTTTCACAATACTCGACAAGTTATAATTGTATAAAATCATAAATGATTGTATAAAAATCATATATGAATATATAAAAATCATTTTTACTAGGGTATTTTGATTCGGGTTGTTTAAATGATACGATATATCAAAGTATATGGTACTATATATGGTAGCATATATTATCATATCTGGAACTGTATTAAAAATGTTGTTGAAATGGCACCATATATCATAATGTATGGTCTAAATGTCACCACATATGCTAATATATTGTTTAAATGATACCATATATCAATATATATTGCACCATATATAGTAGCATATATTATTATATCTGAAACTGTATTAAAAATGTTGTTCATGAGGTCCCATATATGAGCATATATTGTTGAAATGGCACCATATATGATAATATATTGTTTAAATGGCACCATATATAGTAATATATTACTTAAATAACACCATGTATAAATATATATGGCACTATATATAGTATCATATATTATCATATCTGGAACTGTATTAAAAATTTTGATCATGAGGTACCATATATGGCCATATATTGTTTAAATGGCACCATATATAATAATATATGGTTTAAATGGTACCATATATGATAATATATGGTTTGAATGGCACCATATATGATAATATATGGTTTGAATGTCACCGTATATGATAATATATTGCTTAAATAGCACCATATATAAATATATATCGCACTATATATAGTACCATATATTATCATATCTGGAACTGAATTAAAGATTTTGTTAATGAGGTACCATATATGACCATATATTGTTTAAATGGCACCATATATGATAATATCTAGTTTAACTGCCACCATATATAATTATATATTTTTTAAATGATACCATGTATAATTATATATTCCCGAGTAAAAAAAATTGATCTCGCGCAATATCTAATTATATCCAATTTGATATTGTTTAAGATCTGCTGTAATATCTAGCTGATCCAATTAGATCTCAAAATTGGGTGTATCCAATCATATCGTATTAGATCCCATTGTATATATGGGGATAAACTAAGATCAAGTTATATCTCAAAATTGGGAGGTCCAATGATATCTTTGGGGATAAACCTAGATCTATTTTGATCCGAAAATTGGCGGATCCAGCTATATATTTGGGGATATTTTTAGATCTAATTTGATCCGAAAAATGGCGGATCCAATTAGATCCAGCTATATATTTGTGGATAAACTTATATCTAATTTGATCTCAATTTTGGCAGATCGAATTAGATCCAGCAATATATTTGTGGATAAACTTAGATCTAATTTGATCCGAAAAAGTGGCAGATCGAATTAGATCTAGGAATATATTTGGGGATAAACTTAGATCTAAGTTGATCCGAAAAATGGTACATCGAATTAGATCCAGCAATATATTTGTGGATTAACTTAGATCTAAATTTATAAACCTGGATATAAATTGAATAGAAAATTGGCAGATCAAATTAGATCCAGCAATATATTTTGGGATTTAGTAAGACCTAATTTGATCCGAAAAATGGCAGATCGAATTAGATCCAGCTATATATTTGTGGATGAACTTAGATCTAATTTGATACGAAAAATGACAGATCAAATTAGATCCAGCAATATGATTGGGGATAAACTTGGATCTAAATTTATCAGAAAAATGGCATATCAAATTAGATCCAGCAATATATATGGGGATAAACTTGGATCTAAATTTAACCGAAAAATGGCAGATCGAATTAGATCCAGCAATATATATGGTGATAAACTTGGATCTAAATTTATACGAAAAATTAGATCTAGGTATATGTGACCTTCTCCCAGAAAAGGGACCTAGTGTGTCAAAAAACGGGTTTGGACTTAAGAGTGGATTCTGGTACCTAAAAGGGTGTAGAATAAGATTAAATGAGTTGAGGCACCTAACCATACCAAATCGCATCTCCCAACTGAAGGTGTGTTTAAAGTGATAATGCGTTATGAAACTTTAAATGCGTTCTTCTCAAAACTTAATTTTCACACACTAGGTCCCTTTTCTCGCAGAAGGTCACATATATATTTTAGGATTAAGTTGTATCTAACTTTATCTGGAAAACGGCAGATCGAATAAGATCGAGGATTATATTTGGCGATTACGTAAGATCTAAATTTATGAAAAAAATAACAGATGAAATTAGATCCAGTAATATATTTCGGGATTGCGTAAGATCTTAACTTTTTCAATAAGTTGCAGATCGAATTGAATCCAGTGATATATTTAGTGATTTGGTAAAATCTTAATTTTTCCCATAAATTGCAGATCGAAATAGATCCAGCAATTCATTTAGGTATTAAAATGGCAGATAGAATTAGAAACAGCAATATATTTGGGGATTGACATCTAAAACTATCCATAAAAATGACAGATAAAATTAGATGCCGCATTATATTTGGTACTACGTAAGATCTCCATTTATTTCGGATTAAATAAGATCCCAGACATATATTGCCAACTGTTCAAAAAATAATACACTGGCAGAGCACTGATTTTATAAAAATTACAATATTTTGTTAAAATAAGGTTTAAACTCAGAAGGTCTCGAGTTCGATATGTATTTTTTTTACAAAATGAATTTCTTTTTATAAAATTAAAAATTTTTTTTTCTTTAAATTTTTTTATAAAATTATATATTTATTTTTTTATTAAATTGAAATCTTTGAATAAAATAATTTTATTTACATCTTTTTAACGCTCTACACCATTTCAATTGTTATAATTGTTTTTAAGATTTATTAATTGTATTTCAGAAATAATCAATTGAATTTCAGTTTTATCAATTGTATTTCAGAACTTATCAATTATTTTCCAGATTTATGAATGGTATTTCAGAACTAGTCAATTGAAGTTCAGTTTTATCAATTCTATTTCAGAAATTATTAATTGTATTTCCGAAATTATCAAAGTGTATTTCAGAAATTATCAATTGTATTTCAGAAATTATGAAATGTAATTTAAAAATTTTTCTCTATTAACTATGATAAACAATCAACAAGTTTTGAAATAGATTTGATTATTTCTGAAATACAATTAATAATTTCTGAAATACATTCCATAATTTCTGAAATACATTTAAAATTTGTGGAATGCAATTAATAGCTTCTGAAATACAGTTAATATTGTAGTTGAGTTACCATTTATGACCATATATTGCTTAAATGGCACCTTATATGACAATATACTGTTTAAATGGCACCATATATGGCATGTTCCCTATTAAAAAAAATAATATGGAGCTTTATATGGTAATATATAACTTAGAGTCATCCATGTACCATTTGATCCGAAAAATGGCCCGATAAAATTGTATCAGTTGTTTATCAGTTTTTAACTTATTGTATTAGTTTAGATCTGACCTGATTAAATTATGTGTTAATCAGATGAAATTGTATCTGATTTTTGACCTGATACAATTTTATTGGTTTATATTACATGGTATCAGTTTAGGTCCAAATAGATATATTTGTATACAAAATTATATAATTTTGATCTGATATCAGTTTAAAACTTTGATACAATTGTATAAGGTAAATGTCGGATACAATTATATTTTATTTATATGAAATTGAACCAATTACGATCAAACCTGACACCATTACATATAAACCGATAAAATTGCATAAGTCAAAAATCGGATACAATTTCATCTGATTAACACAAAATTTAATCAGGTCTGATCTAAACTGATACAATTAGATAAAAATTTATAAACAATTGATAAAAATATATCGGGCCATTCTTCGGATGAAACTGTATATTTATACAGATATAACTTAATCACATATATGACTATATGTAACTATTTTTATTCGGGTTGTTTAAATGATACGATATATCAAAGTATATGGTACTATATATGGTAGCATATATTATCATATCTGGAGCTGTATTAAAAATGTTGTTGAAATGGCACCATATATCATAATGTATGGTTTAAATATCACCACATATGGTAATATATTGTTTAAATGATACCATATATCAATATATATTGCACCATATATAGTAGCATATATTATTATATCTGAAACTGTATTCAAAATGTTGTTCATGAGGTCCCATATATGAGCATATATTGTTGAAATGGCACCATATATGATAATATATGGTTTAAATGGCACCATATATAGTAATATATTACTTAAATAACACCATGTATAAATATATATGGCACTATATATAGTATCATATATTATCATATCTGGAACTGTATTAAAAATTTTGATCATGAGGTACCATATATGGCCATATATTATTTAAATGGCACCATATATAATAATATATGGTTTAAATGGTACCATATATGATAATATATGGTTTGAATGTCACCATATATGATAATATATGGTTTGAATGTCACCGTATATGATAATATATTGCTTAAATAGCACCATGTATAAATATATATCGCACTATATATAGTACCATATATTATTATATCTGGAACTGAATTAAAGATTTTGTTAATGAGGTACCATATATGACCATATATTGTTAAAATGGCACCATATATGATAATATCTAGTTTAACTGTCACCATATATAATTATATATTTTTTAAATGATACCATGTATAATTATATATTCCCGAGTAAAAAAAATTATATATAATCATATGTGGCATATATTACAATATATAATTAGACATGCCGTTATGTATATCCATATATAATTATATATGACGTCTTTTTCCAAAATTTTTCTTAATATTATGCCATATATAATTTCATCTAATTAGATATCGGCCTTTATAATATTAGATATGGTATATATGATTATATATTGCATAGCATGGCTGATCTTATTGCATATATAGTTATATATAGAGCTATATCTTAATATATATTGCGGCATTTTAGGAATATATAATTATATATGGTATCATTTAAACAATATATAACTATATATGGTGCCAGTTAAACTATATATTATCATATATAGTGGCATTTAAACAATATGTGGTCATATATGGTACCTCATGAACAAAACCTTTAATACAGTTGCAGATATGATAATATATGATTCAATATATAGTGCCATATATATTTTTATATGGTGTTATTTAAGCAATATATTAGCATATATGGTGCCATTTAAACCATATATTATTATATATGGTGCCATTTAAACAATATATGGCCATATATGGTACCTCATGATCAAAAATTTTAATACAGTTCCAGATATGATAATATATGATTATATATATAGTGCCATATATATTTATATATGGTGTTAAGTGATATATTACTATATATGGTGCCATTTAAACCATATATTATCATATATGGTGCCATTTCAACAATATATGCTAATATATGGGACCTCATGAACAACATTTTTAATACAGTTCCAGATATAATAATATATGCTACTATATATAGTGCAATAAATATTGATATATGGTATCATATGTATTGACATTTAAACCATACATTATGATATATGGTGCCATTTCAACAATATATGGTCATATATGGTACCTTATGAACAACATTTTTAATACGTTCCATATATGATAATAAATGCTACCATATATAGTACCATATACTTTGATATATCGTATCATTTAAAAAACCCGAGTAAAAATAGTTACATATAGTCATATATTTGATTAAGTTATATCTGTATAAATATATAGTTTCATCCGAAGAATGGCCGGATATATTTTTATCAATTGTTTATCAATTTTTATCTAATTGTATTAGTTTGGATCTGACCTGATTAAATTATGTGTTAATCAGATGAAATTGTATCCGATTTTTGACTTGATACAATTTTATCGGTTTATATGTAATGGTGTCAGGTTTGATCGTAATTGGTTCAATTTTATATAAATAAAATATAATTTTATCCGACATTTACCTTATACAATTGTATTAAAGTTATAAACTGATATCAGGTCAAAATTGGGATATAACTATATAATTTTGTATACAAATATATCTATTTGGACCTAAACTGATACCATGTGATATAAATCAATAAAATTGTATCAGGTCAAAAATCTGATACAATTTCATCTGATTAACACATAATTTAATCAGGTCAGATCTAAACTGATGCAATTAGATAAAAACTGATAAACAACTGATACAATTTTATCGGGCCATTTTTCTGATTAAATGGTACATGGATGACTCTAAGTTATATATTACCATATAAATATCAATATTGTTGTTTTTTTAATAGGGAACATACCATATATGGTGCCATTTAAACAATATATTGTCATATATGTATGGTGACATTTAAACAATATATGGTCGTATATGGTAAATCATCAGCAAGTACAATATTAACTGTATTTCAGAAGCTATTAATTGTATTTCAGAAGTTTTAAATTTTAAGTGTATTTTAGAAATTTTTTAATTGTATTTCAGAAATAATCAAATCTATTTCAGAACTTGTTGATTGTTTATCATAGTTAATAGAGAAAAATTTCTAAATTACATTTCATAATTTCTGAAATACAATTGATAATTTCTGAAATACAGTTGTGAATTTCGAAAATACAATTAATAATTTCTGAAATACAATTCATAGAACTGAAATTCAATTGACTAGTTCTGAAATGCAATTCATAAATCTGAAAAATAATAAGTTCTGAAATACAATTGATAAAACTGAAATTCAATTGATTATTTCTGAAATACAATTGATAAATCTTAAAAACAAATGATACAATTGGAAATGGTGTAGAGCGTTAAAAAGATGTAAATAAAATTATTTTTTTTAAAAAAATTCAATTTAATAAAAAAAAAATATAATTTTATAAAAACATTTATAGAAAATAAAATTATAATTTTATAAAAAGAAATTCTTTTTATAAAAAAAATGCATAGCCGTAAACGGTATCGAACTCGAGACCTTCTGAGTTTAAACCTTATTTTAACAAAATATTGTAATTTTTATAAAATCAGTGCTCTGCCTGTTGTCAATATCTGTCAAGATCCCAGACAGACATTTAATCCCAAATAAATGGAGATCTTACGTAGTACCCAAATATAATGCGGGATCTAATTTTATCTGTCATTTTTCTGGATAGTTTTAGATGTGAATCCCCAAATATATGACTGTTTCTAATTCGAACTGCCATTTTAATACCGAAATGAATTGCTGGATCTAATTCGATCTGCAATTTTTGGGATAAATTAAGATCTTACCAAATCCCCAAATATATCACTGGATTTAATTCGATCTGCAATTTATCGGAAAAGTTAAGATCTTATGCAATCCCGAAATATATTACTAGATTTATTTTGGTCTGTCATTTTTTGGATAAATTTAGATCTTACTTAATCCCCAAATATATTGCTGGATCTAATTCGATCTGCCATTTTTCGGATCAAATTAGATCTAAGTTTATCCACAAATATATTGCTGGATCTAATTCCATCTGCCATTTTTGGATCAATTTAGATCTAAGTTTATCCCCAAATATATTGCTGGATCTAATTTATCTAATCTAATCTGCCACTTTTTCGGATCAAATTAGATCTAAGTTTATCCACAAATATATTGCCAGATCTAATTCGATCTGCCAAAATTGAGATCAAATTAGATCTAAGTTTATCCACACAAATATATATATTCGATCCGCCATTTTTCGGATCAAGTTAGATATAAGTTTATCCACAAATATATAACTAGATCTAATTCGATCCGCCATTTTTCGGATCAAATTAGATCTAGGTTTATCCCCAAAGATATCATTGGACCTCCCAATTTTGAAATATAACTTGATCTTAGTTTATCCCCATATATACAATCGGATCTAATACGATATCATTGGATACACCCAATTTTAAGATCTAATTGGATCAGCTATATATTACATCAGATCTTAAACAATATCAAATTGGATATGATTAGATATTGCGCGAGATCAATTTTTTTTACTCGGGTCATTATCTTCAGCACCCGAGTAAAAAAAATTATATATAATCATATGTGGCATATATTACAATATATAATTAGACATGTGGTTATGTATATCCATATATAATTATATATTACGTTTTTTCCGAAAAATTTTCTTTATATTATGCCATATATAATTTCATCTAATTAGATATCGGCCTTCATAATATTAGATATGGCATATATAATTATATATTACATAACATGGTTGATCTTATTGCATATATAGTTATATATAGAACTATATCTTAATATATATGGTGGCATTTTAGCAATATATAATTATATATGGTATCATTTAAACAATATATAATTATATATGGTGACAGTTAAACTAGATATTATCATATATGGTGCCATTTAAACAATATATGGTCATATATGGTACCTCATAAACAAAATCTTTAATTCAGTTCCAGATATGATAATATATGGTACTATATATAGTGCGATATATATTTATATATGGTGTTATATAAGCTATATATTATCATATATGGTGCCATTCAAACCATATATTATCATATATGGTGCCATTTAAACCATATATTATCTTATATGGTGCCATTTCAACAATATATGCTCATATATGGTACCTCATGAACAACATTTTTAATACAGTTCCAGATATGATAATATATGCTACAATATAGTGCCATATATGTTTATATATGCTGTTATTTAAGATATATCCCGAGTAAAAAAAATTATATATAATCATATATGGCATATATTACAATATATAATTATACATGTCGTTATGTATATCCATATATAATTATATATGACGTTTTTTCACAAAATTTTTCCTTATATTATGCCATATATAATTTCATCTAATTAGATATCGGCTATGGTGCCATTTTAACAATATATAATTATACATGGTATCACTTAAAAAATATATAATTATATATGGTGACAGTTAAACTATATATTATCATATATGGTGCCATTTAAACAATGTATGGTCATATATGGTACCTCATTAACAAAATCTTTAATTCAGTTCCAGATATGATAATATATGGTACTATATATAGTGCGATATATATTTATATATGGTGCTATTTAAGCAATATATTATATACGGTGACATTTAAACCATATATTATCATATATGGTACCATTTAAACCATATATTATTATATATGGTGCCATTTAAACAATATATGGCCATATATGGTACCTCATGATGAACATTTTTAATACAGTTCCAGATGTGATAATATATGATACTATATATAGTGCCATATATATTTATACATGGTGTTATTTAAGTAATATATTACTATATATGGTGCCATTTAAACCATATATTATCATATATGGTGCCATTTCAACAATATATGCTCATATATGGTACCTGATGAACGACATTTTTAATACAGATGCAGATATGATAATATATGCTACCATATATAGTACCATATACTTTGATATATCGTATCATTTAAACAACCCGAGGAAAAATAGTTACATGAAGTCATATATGTGATTAAGTTATATCTGTATAAATATACAGTTTCATCCGAAGAATGGCCCGATATATTTTTATCAATTGTTTATCAATTTTTATCTAAATGTATCAGTTTACATCTGACCTGATTCAATTATGTGTTAATCAGATGAAATTGTATCAGATTTTTGATCTGATATAATTTTATCGGTTTGATCGTAATTGGTTCAATTTTATATAAATAAAATATAATTGTATCCGACATTTACCTTATACAATTGTATCAAAGTTTTAAACTGATATCAGGTCAAAATTGGGATATAACTATATAATTTTGTATACAAATATATCTATTTGGACCTAAACTGATACCATGTAATATAAACCAATAAAATTGTATCAAGTCAAAAATCTGATACAATTTCATCTGATTAACACAATTTAATCAGGTCAGATCTAAACTGATGCAATTAGATAATAACTGATACAAATAAGAACTGATACAATTTTATCAGGCCATTTTTCGGAACAAATGGTATATGGATGAATCTAAGTTATATATTACCATATAAAGCTCCATATTGGTGCCATTTAAACAATATATTGTCATATATGGTGCCATCATATATGGTAACTCATCAGCAACTACAATATTAACTGTATTTCAGAAGCTATTAATTGTATTTCAGAAATTTTAAATGTATTTTAGAAATTATGGAATGTATTTCAGAAATTTATTAATTGTATTTCAGAAATAATCAAATCTATTTCAGAACTTGTTGATGGTTTATCATAGTTAATAGAGAAAAATTTCTAAATTACATTTCATAATTTCTGAAATACAATTGATAATTTCTGAAATACAGTTTGATAATTTCTGCAATACAGTTGTGAATTTCGGAAATACAATTAATAAGTTCTGAAATACAATTGATAAAACTGAAATTCAATTGACTAGTTCTGAAATACAATTCATAAATCTGAAAAATAATTGATAAGTTCTGAAATACAATTGATAAAACTGAAATTCAATTGATTATTTCTGAAATACAATTGAAAAATCTTAAAAACAATTGATACAATTGGAAATGGTGTAGAGCGTTAAAAATATGTAAATAAAATTATTTTTTAAAAAAATTCAATTTAATAAAAAAAATATAATTTTATAAAAACATTTATAGAAAATAAAATTATAATTTTATAAAAAGAAATTCTTTTGAATGGGTGAAATGTTTTTAGTTGATCTGTTATTTTTAAGTAAATAAATGTTATTTTAGTTTGACTCAAGATCATAAATTAATATCACTTTCTGTTTAAATTATTTTCAAATCAAAGAAAGATGATACAATTTTTACAAGTAAATTACAAAGAATAAAAATTATTGAAAAAATTTCGATAAGACCAGCAAGGAGAATGCGCATTTTTATAAAAAAAAAATGCATAGCCGTGAAAGGTATCGAACTCGAGACCTTCTGATTTTAAACCTTATTTTAACAAAATATTTTAATTTTTATAAAATCAGTGTCTTCCAGTGTATTATTTTTTGAACTATTGTCAATATCTGTCTGGGATCTTATTTAATCCCAAATAAATGGAGATCTTACGTAGTACCCAAATATAATGCGGGATCTAATTTTAGCTGTCATTTTTCTGGATAGTTTTAGATGTCAATCTCCAAATATATTGCTGTTTCTAATTCGATCTGCAATTTATGGGATAAATTAAGATCCTACCAAATCCCCAAATATATCACTGGATTTAATTCGATCTGCAATTTATCGGAAAAGTTAAGATCTTACGCAATCCCGAAGTATATTACTGGATCTAATTTTATCTGTAATTTTTTGGATAAATTTAGATCTTACTTAATCCCCAAATATATTGCTGGATCTAATTCGATCTTCCATTTTTCGGATCAAATTAGATCTAAGTTTATCCACAAATATATTGCTAGATCTAATTAGATCTGCCAAAATTGAGATCAAATTAGATCTATGTTTATCCCTAAATATATTGCTGGATCTAATTCGATCTGCCACTTTTTCGGATCAAATTAGATCTAAGTTTATCCACAAATATATTGCTGGATCTAATTAGATCTGCCAAAATTGAGATCAAATTAGATCTAAGTTTATCCACAAATATATTGCTGGATCTAATTCGATGTGCCATTTTTTGGATCAAATTAGATCTAAGTTTATCCCCAAATATATAGCTACATCTAATTCGATCTGCCACTTTTTCGGATCAAATTAGATATACGTTTATCCACAAATATATTGCGGGATCTAATTTGATCTGCCAAAATTGAGATCAAATTAGATCTAAGTTTATCCCCAAATATATAGCTGGATCTAATTGGATCCGCCATTTTTCGGATCAAATTAGATCTAAAAATATCCGCAAATATATAGCTGGATCCGCCAATTTTCGGATCAAAATAGATCTAGGTTTATCCCCAAAGATATCACTGGACCTCCCAATTTTGAGATATAACTTGATCTTAGTTTATCCCCATATATACAATGGGATCTAATACGATATGATTGGATACACCCAATTTTGAGATCTAATTGGATCAGCTAGATATTACAGCAGATCTTAAACAATATCAAATTGGATATAATTAGATATTGCGCGAGATCAATTTTTTTTTACCCGGGAACCTAAATAATAGCGAAATATTAAAAAATGTCAAATTTTAAGTTAATTTGCAAGGATATCTGTTATCCTTTTTAAAATTAAAATCTGTGTTATATATAATGAAGGTCCTTGGTAAGTAAATTGCAAAAGTATAACAAATTGCATTTATCGATAACACCGTTTACAGGTACCCGAGTAAAAAAAATTATATATAATCATATGTGGCATATATTACAATATGTAATTAGACATGTGGTTATGTATATCCATATATAATTATATATGACGTTTTTTCAGAAAAATTTTCCTTATATTATGCCATATATAATTTCATCTAATTAGATATCGGCCTTCATAATATTAGATATGGCATATATAATTATATATTACATAACATGGTTGATCTTATTGCATATATAGTTATATATAGAACTATATCTTAATATATATGGTGTCATTTTAGCAATATATAATTATATATGGTATCATTTAAACAATATATAATTATATATGGTGACAGTTAAACTAGATATTATCATATATGGTGCCATTTCAACAATATATGGTCATATATGGTACCTCATAAACAAAATCTTTAATTCAGTTCCAGATATGATAATATATGGTACTATATATAGTGCGATATATATTTATATATGGTGTTATTTAAGCAATATATTAGCATATATGGTGCCATTTAAACCATATATTGTCATATATGGTGCCATTTCAACCACATATGCTCATATATGGTACCTGATGAACGACATTTTTAATACAGATGCAGATATGATAATATATGCTACCATATATAGTACCATATACTTTGATATATCGTATCATTTAAACAACCCGAGGAAAAATAGTTACATGTAGTCATATATGTGATTAAGTTATATCTGTATAAATATACAGTTTCATCCGAAGAATGGCCCGATATATTTTTATCAATTGTTTATCAATTTTTATCTAAATGTATCAGTTTAGATCTGACCTGATTAAATTATGTGTTAATCAGATGAAATTGTATCAGATTTTTGACCTGATACAATTTTATCGGTATGATCGTAATTGGTTCAATTTTATATAAATAAAATATAATTGTATCCGACATTTACCTTATACAATTGTATCAAAGTTTTAAACTGATATCAGGTCAAAATTGGGATATAACTATATAATTTTGTATACAAATATATCTATTCGGACCTAAACTGATACCATGTAATATAAACCAATAAAATTGTATCAGGTCAAAAATCTGATACAATTTCATCTGATTAACACATAATTTAATCAGGTCAGGTCTAAACTGATGCAATTAGATAACAACTGATACAAATAAGAACTGATACAATTTTATCGGGACATTTTTCGGATCAAATGGTATATGGATGAATCTAAGTTATATATTACCATATAAAGCTCCATATTGGTGCCATTTAAACAATATATTGTCATATATGGTGCCATCATATATGGTAACTCATCAGCAACTACAATATTAACTATATTTCAGAAGCCATTAATTGTATTTCAGAAATTTTAAATGTATTTTAGAAATTATGGAATGTATTTCAGAAATTTATTAATTGTATTTCAGAAATAATAAAATCTATTTCAGAACTTGTTGATGGTTTATCATAGTTAATAGAGAAAAATTTCTAAATTACATTTCATAATTTCTAAAATACAATTGATAATTTCTGAAATACAGTTTGATAATTTCTGAATAACAGTTGTGAATTTCGGAAATACAATTAATAATTTCTGAAATACAATTGATAAAACTGAAATTCAATTGACTAGTTCTGAAATACAATTCATAAATCTGAAAAATAATTGATAAGTTCTGAAATACAATTGATAAAACTGAATTCAATTGATTATTTCTGAAATACAATTGATAAATCTTAAAAACAATTGATACAATTGGAAATGGTGTAGAGCGTTAAAAATATGTAAATAAAATTATTTTTTAAAAAAAATTAAATTTAATAAAAAAAATATAATTTTATAAAAACATTTATAGAAAATAAAATTATAATTTTATAAAAAGAAATTCTTTTGAATGGGGGAAATGTTTTAAGTTGATCTGTTATTTTTACGTAAATGAATGTTATTTTAGTTTGACTCAAGATCATAAATTAATATCACTTTCTGTTTAAATTATTTTCAAATCAAAGAAAGATGATACAATTTTTACAAGTAAATTACAAAGAATAAAAATTATTGAAAAAATTTCGATAAGACCAGCAACGAGAATGCGCATTTTTATAAAAAAAAATGCATAGCCGTGAAAGGTATCGAACTCGAGACCTTCTGAGTTTAAACCTTATTTTAACAAAATATTGTAATTTTTATAAAATCAGTGCTCTTCCAGTGTATTATTTTTTTGAACTATTGTCAATATCTGTCTGGGATCTTATTTAATCCCAAATAAATGGAGATCTTACGTAGTACCCAAATATAATGCGGGATCTAATTTTAGCTGTCATTTTTCTGGATAGTTTTAGATGTCAATCTCCAAATATATTGCTGTTTCTAATTCGATCTGCAATTTATGGGATAAATTAGGATCCTACCAAATCCCCAAGTATATCACTGGATTTAATTCGATCTGCAATTTATCGGAAAAGTTAAGATCTTACGCAATCCCGAAGTATATTACTGGATCTAATTTTATCTGTAATTTTTTGGATAAATTTAGATCTTACTTAATCCCCAAATATATTGCTTGATCTAATTCGATCTTCCATTTTTCGGATCAAATTAGATATAAGTTTATCCACAAATATATTGCCACTTTTTCGGATCAAATTAGATCTAAGTTTATCCACAAATATATTGCTAGATCTAATTCGATCTGCCATTTTTCGGATCAAATTAGGTCTTACTTAATCCCAAAATATATTGCTGGATCTAAATCGATCTGCCATTTTACGGATAAATTTAGATCTAAGTTAATCCACAAATATATTGCTGGATCTAATTTGATGTGCCATTTTTCAGATCAATTTATATCTAAGTTTATCCACAAATATATTGCTGGATCTAATTCGATGTGCCATTTTTTGGATCAAATTAGATCTAAGTTTATCCCCAAATATATAGCTACATCTAATTCGATCTGCCACTTTTTCGGATCAAATTAGATATACGTTTATCCACAAATATATTGCGGGATCTAATTTGATCTGCCAAAATTGAGATCAAATTAGATGTAAGTTTATCCCCAAATATATAGCTGGATCTAATTGGATCCGCCATTTTTCGGATCAAATTAGATCTAAAAATATCCGCAAATATATAGCTGGATCCGCCAATTTTCGGATCAAAATAGATCTAGGTTTATCCCCAAAGATATCACTGGACCTCCCAATTTTGAGATATAACTTGATCTTAGTTTATCCCCATATATACAATGGGATCTAATACGATATGATTGGATACACCCAATTTTGAGATCTAATTGGATCAGCTAGATATTACAGCAGATCTTAAACAATATCAAATTGGATATAATTAGATATTGCGCGAGATCAATTTTTTTTACTCGGGTAATTAGGAAAATATCTCAAAAAACTTGAGTTTTTTTGAAACTTCAAAAACCGCGAATAATTCATAAACCACAAATTTTTTTTAAGTTTCGATTGCTGATTCATAATTTTCGTTAAAATAAATATCAGATTTGAGAAATTTGCGCATACAAGGCAAAAAGAAGTTGAATTTTTAATTACATCTTTTCGGAAAATTTCGAAAATTTGACTAAAATATGTATTTTTTGTATAAATTTAAAAAAAACCGAGAATTACTTAAAAGTTACTTAATTTTTTTTAAGTTTTGATTTCAAATTCCTTATATTCACATTAATTAAGACCAGATTTAAAAAAAAATGTTAAATAATAGCGTACAGGTTAAGAAATAATTAAATTTAAAGTCAACCCTACTTTTTGTATAAATTACTCTAGAGAGAAATTACTAATTCTTAAAAGACAACTTTTTGTGCTACCTCTAAATAACAGCGGATTTAGCTGAAACTTGTCACAGAGAGTTTTTAGACATTAAGGAATAGGGGCAATATTGTGGAGATCGCGAATTCCAACTTTCATGTTTTTTTGGACGACTCTAATGACCATATATTGCTGAAGTGGCACCATATATCATAATGTATGGTTTAAATGTCACCACATGTGGTAATATATTGTTTAAATGATACCATATATCAATATATGTGACAGCGCATAGAGAAAGGGGCCTAAGGGTAAAAAAATCAATTTTTTTTTTTTTTTTTTATGTGGACAACATCTGAGCATCGAATGAGACCGATTCCATGCCCTTTTTTTTACCCTTCGTTCCCTTTCTATTTTGCGCGTAACATATATTTCACTACATAAAGTAGCATATATTATTATATCTGGAACTGTATTAAAAATGTTGTTCATGAGGTCCCATATATGAGCATATATTGTTGAAATGGCACCATATATGATAATATATGGTTTAAATGGCACCATATATGGTAATATATTGCTTAAATAGCACCATACATAAATATATATGGCACAATATATTGTCTCATATATTATCATATCTGGAACTGTATTAAAAATTTTGATCATGAGGTACCATATATGGCTATATATTGTTTAAATAACACCACATATAATAATATATGGTTTAAATGGAACCATATATGCTTATATATTGCTTAAATAACACCATATATAAATATATATGGCACTATATTTAGTAGCATATATTATCATATCTGCAACTGTATTAAAGATTTTGTTCATGAGG
The DNA here is from genome assembly GCA_949987735.1 of Leucophora obtusa. Lineage (NCBI taxonomy): Eukaryota > Metazoa > Arthropoda > Insecta > Diptera > Anthomyiidae > Leucophora > Leucophora obtusa. Next base: position 172,700,841 of record OX465295.1, on the reverse strand, counting down.
TACCATATATGACCATATATTTTTTAAATGCCACTATATATGATAACCCGATTAAAAAAGATGATATGGGAACACATCTAATTTGATAGAATACAATAACTAATCAGATACAATTTAATCCGAAAAATGGTGAATACAATTGTATCTACGTGGATCAAATTGGATTTAATTACTTTAAATTATATACAATTTAATCCGAAATTTAACCAGACATTATTGTATTAAATAATATCTTAATATTTAAAATTTTATGCAATTAGGCCCAATTTGATAAAAATGTTGGTATTTCTGTTTTTATTAAATATTGTACTGAAAAACAATGGGGGATTCACGTAAGGTTTCGTGTAAACTAAGCAAATCTAGTAATTTTGCGAGTCTACGTAAAACGGCATACAGAAAAAGTATCTAAACATTAATCAGTACTTATACGAGCTATAGTATAGTTCAAGAAAAATACATAAAATAAAAAAGTTCTAAACAAAATGAAATTTCAAATAATTTTACATAAATGATTACTGGATTTTTCACTAAAGGTGAGATTTTTCATTTTGAAAGTTAGAAGAGTTCAAATGAAGTTGTAACTTTTTGGGCTATTAATTCTAAAATGAGAAAAATGCATTAAAATAAAATTGACTTTAAGTTTTTTATGAAAATAAATGTAGACGCAGGAACTAATCGTTTAAAAATATTTGAAATTTGGAAATAATGTATCGTATGAATAAAAAAAACTAGAACTCACTAATAGGAGGAGTTATTTATTAGGCTTTTAAGTTATTATTACACAATTTTAGTCCGCTTGCGGGTAGATAATTTTTTCGTTTTAATTTTCATTTATATTTTATGGTATCCTTCACAGAAAGAATTTACAAAATTCTATTTAAATTTTAATTAGAATTTAAATTAAAATTTAACTTTGAATTTTTATTTTTAAACAATTTTTAATTTAATTTAATTTCTTTATTTATTACAATAACCTAGCCTATAGGCCATAATTTTTGTGTGAAAGATAACAATTTACAAACGAGTATTTCAAACAAAAAAATTGTTGGGAATAAAATGTAATTGCTTTTACAAATTCCATTGTTGGTGCCTACTGTTTTTTCTGTGTTCAAGCCTATGGATAAATTTGATGCTACGTTATTTCTAAACCAAAATAATTACTTCGAAGAATTGGCTAACTTTTATTAATATGACCCAAGATTCTATTTAAAAATAAACGAATCTGTTGTTTCGATGTAAATTTTATAACATAAAAGAAAATGAAATTCAATTTGAATTTACTAATATATTAGGAGTTCATTTGAAACAAGAATATACCATAGATTAAATCAATAGACTTGTTTTGTTGCTATACATACATATGTGGTACACACAGAAAAAAGATTTGTTGGTATTCGATTACCACTAAGGAATAACAATATGGTAATAAGAATTTTTATTCCAAATCTTAATTTTTTTGAATTGCAATAGACTTTCTACACCAACAACTATAACAGCAAAACTATAATAAATTGTAAGTATATGTAACAGAAAAATTAGTTCCTTTTACCAATCTTAGTATTTTTAAAAACTACCCGAGTAAGAAAAATTATATATAATCATATGTGGCATATATTACAATACATAATTAGACATGTCGTTATGTATATCCATATATAATTATATATGACATCTCTTTCCAAAATTGTTCCTTATATTATGCCATATATAATTTCATCTAATTAGATATCGGCCTTTATAATATTAGATATGGTATATATGATTATATATTACATAGCATGGCTGATCTTATTGCATATATAGTTGTATATAGAGTTATATCTTAATATATATGGCGGCATTTTAAGAATATATAATTATATATGCTAAATATAGTGTCATATATATTTATATATGGTGTTATTTAAGCAATATATTAGCATATATGGTGCCATTTAAACCATTTATTATTATATATGGTGCCATTTAAACAATATATGGCCATATATGGTACCTCATGATCAAAATTTTTGATACAGTTCCAGATATGATAATTTATGATTCTATATATAGTGCCATATATATTTATAGATGGTGTTATTTAAGTAATATATTACTATATATGGTACCATTCAAACCATATATTATCATATGTGGTGCCATTTCAACAATATATGCTCATATATGGTACCTTATGAACAAAATTTTTAATACAGTTCCAGATATGATAATATATGCTACCATATATAGTACCATATACTTTGATATATATGTGATTAAGTTATATCTGTATAAATATACAGTTTCATCCGAAGAATGGTCCGATATATTTTTATCAATTGTTTATCAATTTTTATCTAAATGTATCAGTTTAGATCTGACCTGATTAAATTATGTGTTTCATAAATTATGTGTTTTTGACCTGATACAATTTTATCGGTTTGATCGTAATTGGTTCAATTTTATATAAATAAAATATAATTGTATCCGACATTTACCTTATACAATTGTATCAAAGTTTTAAACTGATATCAGGTCAAAATTGGGATATAACTATATAATTTTGTATACAAATATATCTATTTCGACCTAAACTGATACCATGTGATATAAACCAATAAAATTGTATCAGGTCAAAAATCTGATACAATTTCATCTGATTAACACATAATTTAATAAGGTCAGATCTAAAATGATGCAATTAGATAAAAACTGATAAACATTTGATACAATTTTATCGGGCCATTTTTCGGATCAAATGGTACATGGATGACTCTAAGTTATATATTACCATATAAAGCTCCATATTGTTTTTTTTAATAGGGAACATACCATATATGGTGCCATTTAAACAATATATGGTCATTAGAGTGGGGCGATTTGTATGGACAAAAATTTTTTGATATTGTGCCATTGATTTTTCGATAGCTTTTGGCTAGTTGCCACATTTTTTATCAGATTTTCAAAAGTAATACCTTTCTGGAAAGGTTGTAATGTTATATTGTTTACAACTTCATTAGTTGTTTCAAAAAACCAACGCAAGATGGCGCTAATCCAGCATTTATTTAAAAATTGCAAAAAATTTAAATTTGGGCGCCTCGAAAATGATTTTTTTGATATGTCGTAGTGGAATTTTTTTTCCTCATGCCAAAAGCTATCGAAAAATCGATGGCACAATATCGATTGCTAAATCGACCTACCCTAATGCTCATATATGTTAACTCATCAGCAACTACAATATTAACTGTATTTCAGAAGCTATTAATTGTATTTCAGAAATTTTAAATGTATTTCAGAAATTATGGAATGTATTTCAGAAATTTATTCATTGTATTTCAGAAATAATCAAATCTATTTCAGAACTTGTTGATTGTTTATCATAGTTAATAGAGAAAAATTTCTAAATTACATTTCATAATTTCTGAAACACAATTGATAATTTCTGAAATACAGTTGTGTACAATTAATAAATTCTGAAATACAATTGATAAAACTGAAATTCATTTGACTAGTTCTGAAATATAATTCATAAAACTGAAAAATAATTGATAGGTTCTGAAATACAATTGATAAAACTGAAATTCAATTGATTATTTCTGAAATACAATCGATAAATCTTAAAAACAATTGATACAATTGGAAATGTGTAGAGCATCAAAAAGATGCAAATAAAATTATTTTTTTTTAAAAATTCAATTTAATAAAAAAAATATAATTTTATAAAAACATTTATAGAAAATAAAATTATAATTTTATGAAAAGAAAATCTTTTTATAAAAAAAAAAATGCATAGCCGTGAACGGTATCGAACTCGAGACCTTCTGAGTTTAAACCTTATTTTAACAAAATATTATAATTTTTATAAAATCAATGCTCCACCAGTGTATTATTTTTTGAACCAAATAAATGGAGATCTTACGTAGTACCCAAATATAATGCGGCATCTAATTTTATCTGTCATTTTTCTGGATAGTTTTAGATGATATATATTGCTGTTTCTAATTCGATCTGCCATTTTAATACTGAAATAAATTGCTAGATCTAATTCGATCTGCAATTTATGGATAAATTAAGATCTTACCAAATCCTCAAATATATAACTGGATTTAATTCGATCTGCAATTTATCGGAAAAGTTAAGATCTTACGCAATCCCGAAATATATTACTGGATCTAATTTTTGATCTGTCATTTTTTGGATATATTTAGATCTTACTTAATCCCCAAATATAATTCTGGATCTAATTCGATCTGCCATTTTTCGGATCAAATTAGATCTAAGTTTATCCACAAATATATTGCTGGATCTAATTCGATCTGCCATTTTTCGGATCAATTTAGATCTAAGTTTATCCCCAAATATATTGCTGGATCTAATTCGATCTGCCACTTTTTCGGATCAAATTAGATCTAAGTTTATCCACAAATATATTGCTAGATCTAGTTCGATCTGCCAAAATTGAGATCAAATTAGATCTAAGTTTATCCACAAATATATAGCTCTATCTAATTCGATCCGCCATTTTTCGGATCAAATTAGATCTAAATTTATCCACAAATATATAACTGGATCTAATTCGATCCGCCATTTTTCGAATCAAATTAGATCTAGGTTTATACCCAAAGATATCATTGGACCTCCCAATTTTGAGATATAACTTGATCTTAGTTTATCCCCATATATACAATGGGATCTAATACGATATCATTGGATACACCCAATTTTGAGATCTAATTGGATCAGCTAGATATTACAGCAGATCTTAAACAATATCAAATTGGATATGATTAGACATTGCGCGAGATCAACTTTTTTTACTCGGGTAATGAACTAATTCTATTTACACAACTAAATTTAATACAGTATAGTATGCTTATGCCCCAAATTTTTGTGATTACAACAAAACTATTTTTTATAACAACATATTTCAAGCCCAAAATATGTTTTCAGTTATTACGATCTATCGTTGGTTGTTGATATAAATCAATGAGGTGTATTATAATACATTTTTCGGCTGTGATAACTGAAGAACACATTTTTAATTTGGGTTGGGTTCCTTAAGCGAAATGCAGTTACGTAAAACAATACTTGTTGGAAATACTCAAAAATTTATAAAGATTTGTAACCAAACCGAAATTGCCAATTAAAAAATTGTGCTTAGAAAAATTAATATAAAATCATTTAAATTTCTAATAAAACAATTAACAAAAAGCCAACAAAGGAATTTTGAAGAAGAAAAAAGTGGTTTCAAGTTTGTTGAATCCCATCTGATCAACGAAGTGGCGAAATTACTCCCAATCTTAGTCCAACTTTCAGAAAAATGTTGCAATGGTCTCGGTGATCTATATTCATTGTTTGGGGTTGATTGTGTGTTACTATTTCTTGATGTATTATGAGAAATGAACCATTAAAAGCTCTGAAAATGTTGTTGCACTAAAGAAATGTTAAAAGTTAGTTAAGTATCAGTTTTTTTAATCGCCAATTTTTGCAGATATAAAAACACCAGAAATAAAAACAAAAATTAAAAATATTTAAGCAAAACTATGTCCTATTTTAAGTCAATGTAATTACACACAGAAAACAGTCTCAGTTGTGGCCACCGAATTTGTTGCCAATCGAATTCGTGCGGTTACGACAACTATCTTTATATTAAATTATATTTTTCGTCGTGAACGCCAATATTCGGTTGTCTAATTCAATATTATGTTCCACATAAATATTATTATGTTCTACAAAATTTTATTGAAATTAAAAAACTTTTTTTGAATTTTCTGGTATTGAACCCGGCCATTCGGTTTAATAGTTAACACTCTTACCCACTGCACCACAACTAATTTTAATTTTCTTAGCCATATTTACTGTTTATACATATGAATATTTTATTTTAATTAAAAAAAAAACATCTAAATTTTTGTCTTTTCCGGGATTCGAACCCGGAAATCCGGCGTACTAGGCCAACTCCTCACCCACTACACCACAAACACTTAATAATTTTAATGACTAATTTTGAATTTATATGTTTTATTAATACAGTATAAAATTCGTTTATCAAAACCAATTAATAGTTGTGTGTGTTATCAATACAATCCACAATTCGGTTGGTTCTACAGAAACTTGAATTTAAGGTCATATTTGATTAGGATACCCGTATTTGTAGTTACCACTTTCGAATATTGAAATTTTTTTAAAAAAGGTTATAGATAACACCAATTTTCTTGTATATTCACAAAATAAATGGCTGCTTCTACTGCATAGAATTACTAAACTGATACTAATTTTAAAATTGATTGGAGATACCAATAATTTGTTAAAAGGATCGTTTTTTAGTTAATTTTCCCTATTTTTAATACCTAGTAAAATATTTTTGATGTAGTATTCAATTATAGGCAATTCCAAATAATATAAAGTACTGGCAAATTCATTTTAATGGTTTTGATCGAAAGCCAACCAAACTTTTTCCTGGGTGTATGAATGTGAAACAATTTGTGGTTGCTTTTCGTATAATTCCGTTTTTCTCATTACATTAAATTTAATGACTTTAATTAAATCGATTTTAATATTTAAACTTAAAATATTGCCTTATAATAAATATAACAAACAAATTACAAAATTTTTCCTTTTTAATTAATTTTATTGTTAGAATAACCAATAAGTTGTTGTGCCTTTTATTTCAATTCTTATAACTGAAATTGTTTTTAATTTTCCATTGGTTCAACTAATATTTTCAGCTATAGCAACCGAAACAAGTACTAAAAATCAGTTGTCTTTATAAAATATGGTTGTAAGAAATTTCTACAGTATTTTGTGATAGTACACGGGAACGCATAAATTCTATTGGCAACAAATTCGGTTGCTACAACGAATATATTTCCTGGGTGTAAGAAATCCCAAAGTCTGACTGCGTAAGTTAGGTATTAATATTTTTAACATAATATTTTCAACGTCGATAACTGTCAGGTAATCTCACTCAGATTCTTTATAAAAATATTTTACCGGTTTTTCGTTTTCATGTTATTATTTTTAAGTCTCTTGAACTTTATACCAAAATTGGTTTTTCTAAAAAAATGTTTTCCAAATAAAAATGGATTGGAATCGATTTCAATAAAATATTAAAATAAATTTAAATTAAAAATATGGTCTTACACCTTAAATTCCTTGGGCGAGATCTGATTAAATATGACAACATATGTAAAATGATATATTTAGATATTGGGTCATATAAAATTTGCTCGAAACACGAAAATTATGCCTTATTATATATAGTGCCATATAACGAGACATAATTGTATTAAATAATATAAAATAATGTATAACCCGTTTTACTCGGGAATATATAGTTTAACTGTCACCATATATAATTATATATTGTTTAAATGATACCATATATTATGATATCCCTAAAATGCCGCCATATATATTAAGATATAGCTCTATATACAACTATATATGCAATAAAATCAGCCACGCTAATTAATATATAATCATTTATACCATATCTAATATTATAAAGGCCGATATCTAATTAGATGAAATTATATGTGGCGTAATATAAGGAAAAATTTTGGAAAAAGACGTCATATATAATTATATATGGATATACATAACGACTTGTCTATTTATATATTGTAATATATGCCACATATGATTATATATAATTTTTTTACTTGGGCAAGCTTTTTCTACACGAAATAAAACGAAAACAATAATTCGGATATGGATCACAGAACAGCAAAAAAATTCGGAATGTTTCACTTGAAGTGAATTTTTTTATGTGGATTCGGAAGTTAGAACAGTGCCGTATAAATATATTTTAAAAATTGAATAAACTAAAACTAATTTTTAGACTAAAACACTTGTCCGTAAAAAAAATAAATAAATAACCCAGCAAAATTGTCGGATGCAAAGAACCGGTTGTTCTTGCATGCAACCTCTTCTAATTTATGTTCTATCATCGGTGATTTTTTTTGTTTGAGTTTGTCCCAAAAGCAACAGGTTATGTTTCTCCGAATTAAAACAGGTTGCTTTGGAACCGGTTCTAGAACCAGTTATAGAACCAGTTCTGCGGCAGTGAGGCCTTCTATTTTGGCTTCCAGCAATCAGTTCTAGAACCTGTTCCACGGAACCGGTGGTAAAAACACCTATTCTAGAACAGATTCAAAGGCAACCAGTTCATAAAAATTTTGCTGGGAAATTAATATAGAAAATAATTTTAGAAAATTGGAAAAATTTAAAAATGTATGGGAACAAATTCTAACTTACTTGAAATTTTTTTTAAAATCAATGGACAAATTTGTCTTTAATTATGTACAGAATAAGTGCGATTCAAAATTTTTTATACAAACACTATTTAGTTGAGTGGTTTTCTTCCAAAATAAATTTTGTTATAAAAAAAAAAACTTAAAAAGTTCGATAAGTACACAAATTAATCAGTGTGTTCGTTTACTCGAAAATCTTACTACTTTTACTACAATTTTGTAAGTAAATGAGCAAGCCTAATGTAAGATTTTTACTATTTTCAAAACGTTGGAAAATTTTGCATAAGTAAATTTGTAATAATTAACTTTATTATTTTAAACTGCATTTTTTGAAATCCCCGGATTCCCGGTCCAAATTCCCGGGAATGCGGGAACTGAAAAATGTCTAATTTCCCGGGAATCCCGGGACGGGAAATCCCGGTATGCATTCCCTATTTACAATCTATTAATAAGTTTCATGGGCCTTTTCTGACCCCAGGTCATTAAGGGTTAAATATCTTTTAAGCAGTTATCACGATTTTTAGGACTACTCCTATTTGTGGTAGAATCTTCTACAGAGTATTTTTGGTCCCATAAATAAATTTTTTTTTGTATAAAAATATCCACTTTTTTCAAAACCTGTTCTTTTTAAAAATTTTAAATAAAATTTTTTGGTGTCCTCATGCCAGTGGCTTTGATTGGACATATCACGATTTTTAGGACTACTCCTACTTGTGGCAGAATCTTCTCCAGAGTATTTGTGGTCCCAGAAATAAAAAACAAATTTTTTTTAATAAAAATGGCCATTTTTCTCAAATACTGTTCTTTTTGAAAATTTGCAATAAACATTTGTGCAGCCCAAATGTCAGCAGCTTTCCTTAGATACAACACGATTTCTAGGACTACTCCAACTTGTGGCAGAATCTTCTCCAGATTATTTGTGGTTTCAGAAATAAAAAACAATTTTTTTTATATAAAAATGGCCATTTTGCTCAATATCTGTTCTTTTTGAAAATTTGCAATAAAAATTTTTGGAATCCTCATGTCAGCAGCTTTGATTGCGCATATCGTGAGTAATTGGGGTCTCAGAAACAAAACAAAAACTAAATTATTTATTAGAAATCGCTATTTTTCTCAAAAACCCAGTGTACAAAATCATTACCAGATATGTGGTTATGTAACTACATATTTTATTAAAGGTAACTACATACTTTAATTACACTATGCGACAGTCAAAATCGGGATGGGATGAAACCAACGGGAAATGTTATATCGGTCAAAAACAAGTTATACGTGTCCCGGCGTTTCGCTGGGTCAACCCTAGGAATCGAGATATATCTTTTTTTTGACATAACTCGAGAACCACTAGTCCGATTTTGCTCAAACAATTTAAAAAAAATTAAAAATTACAATTCCTTTAATCTGTTCATATAACGTTTTTCTATATACTCAACAGTTTTGCCGGTAAAAATAAATGTCTGTTACCGCTACCATAAAAATCAATAACCTTTTGTTTATTACTTTTTTTTAATATTTTAGGCAAAAAATATTTTTTTCTTCATACATTTATTTTTACCGGCAAAACTGTTGAGTATATAGAAAAACGTTATATGAACAGATTAAAGGAATTGAAATTTTTTTAAAATTGTTTGAGCAAAATCGGACTAGTGGTTCTCGAGTTATGTCAAAAAAAAGACCACCAAAGGTGAAAATTTCCCCTACATGATAGTTACTAACTTCAAATTGATATATCTCGATTCCTAGATTCACCCCTAGGAATCGAGATATATCTTTTTTTTGACATAACTCGAGAACCTCTAGTCCGATTTTGCTCAAACAATTTTAAAAAAATTTAAAATTACAATTCCTTTAATCTGTTCATATAACGTTTTTCTATATACTCAACAGTTTTGCCGGTAAAAATAAATGTATGAAGAAAAAAAATATTTTTTGCCTAAAATATAAAATTTTTTTATTTTTTAAATTCATAAAAAATCCAAAACGGAAAAAAAGGCAAGTGGTATTACTTTCACGCAAAGTCACATAACCTTTAAACAAAATGAGACATAGATCATGAAAATCGATGGACGCGTTTCGCTTTTATTCACAATTAAGTGAAGGTATCTCATTTTGACAAGAATATTGATTTTATGTTTCAATGAGTTTGGATAATATTTATTATATATTATTTATTATTAACACGTAAAATTAAAAATTATTACAGGTAATTATTAGGTTATTACATAGATACCTAGGTTATAAAAATCGATGAACGCAAAACTTATTTTCGTTTGTTTGTGCCCTTTACTTTCTTGCGTGGTGGTTCGCCCACTTGTTCAGGGTCTGTATCGGATGAGGATCTGTCTTCATCTGGAAAAAATCAATTGTTTTTAATCAGTCAGTTAACTTCATTTTTGTGACTTACCCTCGGAGGAAACTCCCATTGTATATTCTTCTTCATCTTCATTGTCGGGATCGTACGTCTTTTGCGACCACCAACAAATTTCAGCCAGCAGCGAATCGAGCCTTTTGCCTTTATATCGCGTTTCCATTGGCATTGCCACTTGATGGAAGCGCTCGCCATGTTCATCCGACTTTGAGCCTAGCTGCTTGCTGAAGTATTCGAGATGGTAATGCAAGAAGTGAATTTTGAGGGACATATTCACTCCAATTTTCTGGAAGTAGTGCAACATCTTGGTCACAAGAGCGGGGTAATTGTGTGCTCGCGTACTTCCCAAAAAATATCGTATGACTTTCTTCACTGCCCTCCACGCAAAGTAATCATTATCGTCTAAAGCACCTTTAAATTCCTTTGATTTCATGAGCTTTCGTATATAGTTATATGGGACTCTAACCCAGTCAAAGATTTTACCATTTGACAGCTCTGACATTCAAATGACTTTATCATTTGAATGTTCTGCCTATTTGCATACAGACTTGTAACATGATCCTTCATTGTTTCTGTATTCTTCATAAATAAAGAATTTTAAAGTATGTATGTTGCATGCATAAATGAACATACACACGAACATATGTAATTCGGTTATAAACAAATCTGCTTACCCGAGTAAAAAAAATTATATATAATCATATATAGCATATATTACAATATATAATTATACATGTCGTTATGTATATCGATATATAATTATATATGCCGTTTTTTCACAAAAATTTTCCTTATATTATGCCATATATAATTTCATCTAATTAGATATCGGCCTTCATAATATTAGATATGGCATATATAATTATATATTACATGACATGGTTGATCTTATTGCATATATAGTTATATATAGAACTATATCTTAATATATATGGTGGCGTTTTAGCAATATATAATTATATATGGTATCATTTAAACAATATATAATTATATATGGTGACAGTTAAACTAGATATTATCATATATGGTGCCATTTAAACAATATATGGTCATATATGGTACCTCATTAACAAAATCTTTAATTCAGTTCCAGATATGATAATATATGGTACTATATATAGTGCGATATATATTTATATATGGTGCTATTTAAGCAATATATTATCATATACGGTGACATTCAAACCATATATTATCATATATGGTGCCATTCAAACCATATATTATCATATATGGTACCATTTAAACCATATATTATTATATATGGTGCCATTTAAACAATATATGGCCATATATGGTACCTCATGATCAAAATTTTTAATACAGTTCCAGATATGATAATATATGATACTATATATAGTGCCATATATATTTATACATGGTGTTATTTAAGTAATATATTACTATATATGGTGCCATTTAAACCATATATTATCATATAAGGTGCCATTTCAACAAAATATGCTCATATATGGGACCTCACGAACAACATTTTTAATACAGTTTCAGATATAATAATATATGCTACTATATATGGTGCAATATATATTGATATATGGTATCATTTAAACAATATATTACCATATGTGGTGACATTTAAACCATACATTATGATATATGGTGCCATTTCAACAACATTTTTAATACAGTTCCAGATATGATAATATATGCTACCATATATAGTACCATATACTTTGATATATCGTATCATTTAAACAACCCGAATAAAAATAGTTACATATAGTCATATATGTGATTAAGTTATATCTGTATAAATATACAGTTTCATCCGAAGAATGGCCCGATATATTTTTATCAATTGTTTATAAATTTTTATCTAATTGTATCAGTTTAGATCAGACCTGATTAAATTATGTGTTAATCATATGAAATTGTATCCGATTTTTGACTTGATGCAATTTTATCGGTTTATATGTAATGGTGTCAGGTTTGATCGTAATTGGTTCAATTTTATATAAATAAAATATAATTGTATCCGACATTTACCTTATACAATTGTATTAAATTTTAAACTGATATCAGGTCAAAATTGGGATATAACCATAGCTGTTAAATTTCGATTACGATTACTAATCAATTAGATTACATTTTGAAAAGAATTGTATTGATTATATAATTCTCTATTAAACTATTTCTGATTACTAATTGATTATGATTACAAATAATCTAAAAGTAATCAACATTACTTGAGATTACCATAAAATAATCAAAAAGAATCAAAAGTAATCAAAAAATAATTCGACTACTTTCAAAGATTACTTTTGATTATTTTCAAAAATATTCGGTATGAGTTACAATGCCTTAGTAGAATTTTTGCGTGATTGAAATGTTCTGAAATGTCATTTGAAATTTGAAAAAACATTTTGGATTAGTTTTCATGGTAAAAATGTAGAAATTACTTTGTTTTCTTTTATTTATTATTTATGATTCTTTTTGATTATATTTTGTCGTAATTACAAATAATACTGATTACTTTTAGATTATTTGGAATCATAATCAATTAGTAATCGTCCGAAACTGAATATAATCGTAATTTAATCATTACTTCACCTTTAAAAAGAAAGTAATCTAATTACTAATTATTATGATTAGTAATCATTACTTAACAACTATGGATATAACTATATAATTTTGTATACAAATATATCTATTTGGACCTAAACTGATACCATGTGATATAAACCAATAAAATTGTATCAGGTCAAAAATCAGATACAATTTCATCTGATTAACACATAATTTAATCAGGTCAGATCTAAACTGATACAATAAGTTAAAAACTGATAAACAACTGATACAATTTTATCGGGCCATTTTTCGGATCAAATGGTATATGGATGAATCTAAGTTATATATTACCATATAAAGCTCCATATTGGTGCCATTTAAACAATATATTGTCATATATGGTGCCATCATATATGGTAACTCATCAGCAACTACAATATTAACTGTATTTCAGAAGCTATTAATTGTATTTCAGAAATTTTAAATGTATTTTAGAAATTATGGAATGTATTTCAGAAATTTATTAATTGTATTTCAGAAATAATCAAATCTATTTCAGAACTTGTTGATGGTTTATCATAGTTAATAGAGAAAAATTTCTAAATTACATTTCATAATTTCTGAAATACAATTGATAATTTCTGAAATACAGTTTGATAATTTCTGAAATACAGTTGTGAATTTCGGAAATACAATTAATAATTTCTGAAATACAATTGATAAAACTGAAATTCAATTGACTAGTTCTGAAATACAATTCATAAATCTGAAAAATAATTGATAAGTTCTGAAACACAATTGATAAAACTGAAATTCAATTGATTATTTCTGAAATACAATTGATAAATCTTAAAAACAATTGATACAATTGGAAATGGTGTAGAGCGTTAAAAATATGTAAATAAAATTATTTAAAAAAAAAATTCAATTTAATAAAAAAAATAAAATTTTATAAAAACATTTATAGAAAATAAAATTATAATTTTATAAAAAGAAATTCTTTTGAATGGGGGAAATGTTTTTAGTTGATCTGTTATTTTTAAGTAAATGAATGTTATTTTAGTTTGACTGAATATCATAAATTAATATCACTTTCTGTTTTACAATTTATTTACAATTTTTACAAGTAAATTACAAAGTAAAAAAATTATTGAAAAAATTTCGATAAGACCAGCAAGGAGAATGCGCATTTTTATAAAAAAAATGCATAGCCGTGAAAGGTATCGAACTCGAGACCTTCTGAGTTTAAACCTTATTTTAACAAAATATTGTAATTTTTATAAAATCAGTGCTCTTCCAGTGTATTATTTTTTGAACTATTGTCAATATCTGTCTGGGATCTTATTTAATCCCAAATAAATGGAGATCTTACGTAGTACCCAAATATAATGAGGGATCTAATTTTAGCTGTCATTTTTCTGGATAGTTTTAGATGTCAATCTCCAAATATATTGCAGTTTCTAATTCGATCTGTAATTTATGGGATAAATTAAGATCCTACCAAATCCCCAAATATATCACTGGATTTAATTCGATCTGCAATTTATCGGAAAAGTTAAGATCTTACGCAATCCCGAAGTATATTACTGGATCTAATTTTATCTGTAATTTTTTGGATAAATTTAGATCTTACTTAATCCCCAAATATATTGCTGGATCTAATTCGATCCTCCATTTTTCGGATCAAAATAGATCTAAGTTTATCCACAAATATATAGCTGGATCTAATTCGATCTGCCATTTTTCGGATCAAATTAGGTCTTACTAAATCCCAAAATATATTGCTGGATCTAATTTGATCTGCCAATTTTCTATTCAATTTATATCCAAGTTTATCCACAAATATATTGCTGGATCTAATTCGATCTGCCATTTTTCGGATAAATTTATATCTAAGTTAATCCACAAATATATTGCTGGATCTAATTTGATCTGCCATTTTTCAGATCAATTTATATCTAAGTTTATCTACAAATATATTGCTGGATCTAATTCGATGTGCCATTTTTTGGATCAAATTAGATCTAAGTTTATCCCCAAATATATAGCTACATCTAATTCGATCTGCCACTTTTTCGGATCAAATTAGATATACGTTTATCCACAAATATATTGCGGGATCTAATTTGATCTGCCAAAATTGAGATCAAATTAGATCTAAGTTTATCCCCAAATATATAGCTGGATCTAATTGGATCCGCCATTTTTCGGATCAAATTAGATCTAAAAATATCCGCAAATATATAGCTGGATCCGCCAATTTTCGGATCAAAATAGATCTAGGTTTATCCCCAAAGATATCACTGGACCTCCCAATTTTGAGATATAACTTGATCTTAGTTTATCCCCACATATACAATGGGATCTAATACGATATGATTGGATACACCCAATTTTGAGATCTAATTGGATCAGCTAGATATTACAGCAGATCTTAAACAATATCAAATTAGATATAATTAGATATTGCGCGAGATCAATTTTTTTTACTCGGGTAGTTAACAAATTTGTCATTTAAATAAAAAGATTGAAGTTTGATTTAAGTTTGAGGAATAAAAAGATCAACAAATCTGCATGGCTTGCAGTTTCATCATTTTATAAATTTAAAATTTAAGTAGATCTAAGTTTTTATAAATAAAGAAAGCCAGTACAATAAAACCAAGCAAAGAAGACGTTTCATTTGTTACTCACATAACTGGCGACGAGGACAACAAATTTAAAAAATCAAATAAGATTTTTTAAAGGACAACAAATTTAAAAAATCAAAGAAGATTTTTTAAAGGACAACAAATTTAAAAAAATCAAAGAAGATTTTTTAGAGGCAACAAATTTAAAAAAAATCAAAGAAGATTTTTTTTAAAAAGAAAAAAAATTTTAAAAAATCAAATATTTTTTTTAAAAAGAAGAGAAAAAAAAATAATAACACTCTCGGAAATATGTTTTTTAAAGAAAAAAAAAGCATTAAAAGAAATTTTTTTTTTAAATTGAAAAGTTAAAATAAAAATTTAACTTACTAAATTAAAAACCAACCCAGTCAGAAAAATACAAACGGGAAAGCGGTGGCAAAGCACTTTAACAGGTGGTACAAGTACTGGCAAAAAGTGCTTTCCCATTCCCAAAATGATAACATCATTAGACAAATGGACCGGCTGTTCAAAAAGCGCCGGAAAAGCACTGGAGGAATACAATTTTTAAACGTTGGCAAAACGCTGGTAAAACCAATAAATAGGTGTCTGGAAATATATTTTCCAAAATAAAATTTAAAAAAAGTTCATATGTATTT
Source organism: Leucophora obtusa (assembly GCA_949987735.1). Taxonomy (NCBI): domain Eukaryota; kingdom Metazoa; phylum Arthropoda; class Insecta; order Diptera; family Anthomyiidae; genus Leucophora; species Leucophora obtusa. The sequence continues at coordinate 172,684,427 of OX465295.1, read as the reverse complement.
TTTTTGGTCCTGCCGTGATTTGAACCCAGGCCGTCAGATTGGCAGATGATTGCTCTACCCACTGAGCTAACGAGACATATAATATTTAATGGCTAAACACATAAATGAGTGATAATAGCTGGACAACTACCGGCTGTGCCAAAATGCTCGTACTGGCAAACGATTTTTTGTAACTTGTATGCCAGTGTTGGGAGGGCAAAAAAAAGTTGGTCTTGAAGGAACTTTCCCACAAACAAAAAAATTGATTTTATAAAACAAAAAAAATTTTAAATTAAAAAAAAATCCAAAAAAAATTTTTTGCTTGCAACCGGATTTGAATTTGGAACCTTCCGACTACAAACATTTTTTAACGAAGCGTCAGCATTTTTATAAAATCATTGGTTTTCGAGTGAATTGATTTTTGTACGCCTGGTAGCATTGGCTAGGTAGCACTGGATAACCACTGGTTGCAAACCTTGGCATATCACTCTAAGCCAATTCTTTGCCAGTGGTTTTCTTTATAAACCACCGAAATTTTTGTAAAACAAATACTGGTAAGACGCTTTTCGCAAACGCTGGCAAAGCGTCCCAAATGAGTGTTCTGCCATTCATTTGTTTTTAATACCGTGGTTACCCAGTGGTATGCCAGTGCTTGATTTTTTGTACCACAGGCGATTTCTAACTGGGAACAAATAGAAAAAACAACGTAATATTGTTTTTCCACAATTAAATAAAAGGAAAAAGAACTCTTAAAATAAAAGAAGCCTACAATACAAGTTAATGCAACAAAGAAACAAAATATTAAGAATAAATATTGATGCATACCCAGTCAGAAATCGCCAGTGGTACAAAAAATCAAGCACTGGCATACCACTGGGTAACCACGGCGTTAAAAATAAATGACTGGCAGAACACTCATTTGGGACGCTTTGCCAGCGTTTGCAAAAAGCGTTTTACCAGTATTTGTTTTACAAAAATTTCGGTGGTTTATAAAAAAAACCACTGGCAAAGAATTAGCATAGAGTGATATGCCAAGGTTTGCAACCAGTGGTTATCCAGTGCTACCTAGCCAATGCCACCAGGCGTACAAAAATCAATTCACTGGTAGACCAATGATTTTATAAAAATGCTGACGCTTCGTTAAAAAATGTTTGTAGTCAGGAGGTTCCGAGTTAAAATCCGGTTTCAAGCAAAAAATTTTTTTTGGATTTTTTTTAATTTAAAATTTTTTTTGTTTTATAAAATCAATTTTTTTGTTTGTGGGAAAGCTCTTTCAAGACCAACTTTTTTTTTGCCCTCCCAACACTGGCATACTATTTACAAAAAATATTTTGCCAGTACTAGCATTGTGGCACAGCTGTCCAGCTATTATCACACATTTATGTGTTTAGCCATTAAATATTATATGTCGCGTTAGGTCAGTGGGTAGAGCAATCGTTTGCCAATCTGACGGCCTGGGTTCAAATCACGGCAGGACCAAAAAAAATACATATGAACTTTTTTTAAATTTTATTTTAAATATATATTTCCAGACCACCTGTTTATTGTTTTTGCCAGCGTTTTGCCAACGTTTAAAAATTTTGTTCCTCCAATGCTTTTCCGGCGCTTTTTGAACAGCCGGTCCTTTTGTCTAATGATGTTATCATTTTGGGAATGGGAAAGCACTTTTTGCGAGTACTTGTACCACCTGTTAAAGTGCTTTGCCACCGCTTTCCCGTTTGTATTTTTCTGACTGGGTAGTTTCAACTATACAACCCACAACAACAAGAATTAAAAAATCAACATTGCCGAAAACTCCAACTATTTGCATCAACACACAATTACAACAACAACGTCAACAGAAGGACCTAAAAAGGAAAAAAACAACTTTATAATTAGCAACTGGTGTATTTATTATCTATATAGTATGTATAAAATGAAATTTTAATTCATAATTTTGAAACAAATTTAAGATTATAAAGTTTTAAGAAAATTTTAATTGCATGTTGGAAAGAAAAAATTACTATTATACCAATTTTATTTTTTGTTAAATTTTTGTGCATAATTTATACAATAGAACTTTTGCTACATTCTGACGGACATTTGTTGAATTAAATAGATAAATATAGATGAAGGAATTGTTATTCGAAAGGGAATTTTGGGGGTTGATTTTAAGGTTCTTTAGAGTTCAAAAGGAAGATTTTTCTCTCCTTCTCTTATATATTTTTCTTTTTTTTTAACATTTTTGTCATCGTAAGGGAAAGTAATTAATTTTTGTTTGTGTGTTTTTGGAAAATTTGGAATTGTGTTAATATTCCGCACTTGAAATATAACATTTTGGAAAATGGAGATGAGTATAATCCACCAATTTAATCTAGTACTAAATTGTATTAGAGAAATCCCAGCTTTCGACGGGACTGATCCGAATCAGTTGCCGGACTTTTTGGCACAAGTTGAAGCACTGTTGCCATCTATCCTTTTGTTTGAAGAGAACAATAGGACTATACTACTAGGTTATATAAAGAACAAATGCACAGGAGTGACAAGAGAAGCACTCCACCGGCATGGGAATATAGTCGGTTGGCAGGAGCTCAAAGAAGTTCTCCTGAACAATTTTGGGGAAAGGGAAACAAGTATACTCTTGATGGACAAACTCAAGACCTACAGAATGGATTCCACTATAGAAAAATACCACTTTGGTATAAATAAGTTAAGAAATAGACTCCATATTAGACGCTTAACTTATGGAGAAGAGGGTTTCTCAACCGACGAGATAAATAGAATATCGTTACATGTATTTAGGGAACACTTGCCTGAACCTACAAAGACTATGATCTTTGCAAGAAACCCAGGTACACTTGAAGCAGCATTTAAGATAGTTCTGGAGGCAAGGCACCAGAATTACACTGCTTTTGGGGTCAATAAACGGAATGATAATCCGAGTTCCTCATTTAGGAAAAATTTTAGTGACGATGTTAGTAACAATCGATCTAAAGATAGTGGTAATAAAAACCAAAGACCTTTTTATGATAGCCAGGACAGGAGAAATGGAAATGGTAACGAACATAATAACAGTAGTGGTAATAACCCAAATACTGATAGGAACCAACAACAGAACTACCAAAATCCTGGTAGTTCAAAACGGCAATCCAACCAATCGAAAATATCGAATAATTCGAATAGGAATGCTGAACCAATGGACATTGGGAACTACAATGTAAATTTTCGGGGGAACGAACAAAACAGCTTCCCTATATAATAATCGACAATCCGATTAGAACACTGTGTTTCATTATTGATACTGGAGCAGAGTTCAGTGTTATAAATGAAAACCTTTGCAGTCCAAAATGGAAACATGATACCAATGTTTCAATACGGGCAATGGGTAGGGAATTTCAAGTTAAGAAACTTTGTAAATTCCCTATTTTTAATGAATTCAATTTATGGGATTACTTCCGCGAATTCTTAGAATTCAATTTTAACAACACATTTGATGGATTGATCGGAAATAATATCCTTTCAGACCTCAACTGTGTTATAGATTATGGAAATAGGCAGATGACAGCGAAGAATGCAGTCATCACTATTTACCTTAATAAAGAAGAAGAGGAATATAGGAATAAATGCCACGAGGAAAATGTGGAAATCTTACATAATGAGATATGTGAAACTATTTCTTCTGTATCTGATTTGGATTTGTCATATTTGAACACAACTGACAGAACAAAATTAATGTCCACTTTAAGGACACATAATAAAACCTTTTATCGTGAGAACGAAAATTTGTCGTTCACGAATAAGGTAAAACATAGGATACGAACCCAAAATGATATCCCGGTATACTCCAAAATTTATAGATACCCGGAGATCCATGAAAGGGAAACAAACAAGCAAATAGAGGAAATGCTTGAACAGGGGATAATTAGAGAGTCCTCGAGTGCTTACAACAGCCCTATTTGGATAGTTCCAAAGAAGCTGGACGCGTCGAACATTCAAAGGTGGCGTCTTGTAATTGACTACAGGAAATTAAATGGCATCACTATCGAGGATAGGTTTCCAATCCCAAATATGGATGACATATTTGATAAATTGGGAAGATGTCAATATTTTACGACTCTCGATTTGGCCCAGGGCTTTTATCAAATTGAAATGGATGAAAGAGACATCCATAAAACAGCTTTTTCAACAGCGAATGGTCATTATGAATTCCTTCGAATGCCATTTGGTCTGAAAAACGCGCCCTCTACTTTCCAGAGACTGATGAACGAAGGCTTAAAGGAACATATTGGGAAAATTTGCTTAGTTTATTTGGATGATATCCTAATATATTCTACAAGCGTAGAAGAACATATGGAATCTCTAAATAAGATGTTGAATTGCTTAACAGAAGCAAACTTGAAGATCCAATTGGGAAAATGTAGTTTCTTAAAACAGGAAACAGAGTTTCTGGGACATTTGGTCACTAACAATGGCATTAAGCCAAATCCGAAAAAAGTGGAGGCAATAGATAAAATTCTGCTTCCAACTAACCAAAAGGAAATAAAATCGTTTTTGGGAATTACAGGTTACGATTTATATATAAAAGACTACTCAAAAGTAGCTCATCCTTTGGTTAAATACCTAAAGAAAAATGCGAGAATAAATCTCAAAGATGAGGATTATAAAAACGCATTTGAGAAGTTGAAGATTCTCATTAAATCGGATCCAATCTTGGTACATCCCGATTTTACAGGAAAATTTACTGTAGTTACTGATGCTAGTAACTTTGCTCTAGGAGCAGTATTAATGCAAAATGACAGTCATTTGCTATGCTAGTCGATCACTGAATGGTCATAAGAAAAATTATAGCACTATAGAGGAAGAGCTCTTAGCTATAGTTTGGGCGACAAAGTACTTTCGTCCTTATCTTTTCGGAAGAAGATTTACGATAAGAACAGACCACCGACTAAACAATTTAAAGGAACCGAATTCAAAACTTCAACGATGGAAGATTAAATTAAATGAGTTCGATTTCGACATTGCATACATAAAGGGAAGGGAAAATGTTATTGCGGAAGGCCTCAGCCGTATCGTTTCGGAATCAGATGATCAAATGATCGTTAATCTGAATGAGTTGTTTGAAGATGATATGGATACTGTACACAGTGCGGAAACTGACAGTACCGACTTCATTAAAATAACTGAGAACCCGCTAAATTTATTCAAAAACCAATGAATCTTGAAAAATGCAGAGAGACAATCCTGTAGCAAGAAAATTGTGTTTAAGAATAAGATCAGGGAGACAGTAAATTTGGCACCAAATAGCGATTTGTTGGAGCTAATGAGGGAAAAACTTCCACAAAGGGGGCTTTCAGTAATATATTGCTCTGACAACCGTTTGTTTTTGAAATTCCAGGACCTTTATATAAAATATTTTGCGAAAAATGAAAATTTGAAGGTATTAAAAGCGAGTACTCTGTTAGAAGATATTACCGATGAGGGTAAAATTCTTCAAATAATTGAAAAAGAGCACTTAAAGAACAATCACAGGGGGATAAATGAAATATTTTCGGAAATAAGAAGAAAATATTATTGCCCGAATCTACAGAAGTTCATTCAGAGATATGTAAATAATTGCGAAGTATGCAATAGGGCTCAATATGATAGAAATCCTGTTAAACATTCGTTGAACATAACGAAAACCCCCAGCAGACAAAATGAGATCGTTCATTTTGATATCTGGTATCCACAAAGAGGTGTGATGTTTTTGACCAGTATTGACAAATGTACAAAATACGCAACCGCACACCCTCTGAAGGATAGAACATGGGTATCAATTGTATCTGCAATTAAGTCACGGATTCAATATCTTGGTAAGCCGGAAACTCTGGTTACAGATAACGAATTGGACACTGTAGCGGTGAAGCAATTCCTAAAGGATTATGGAATTAATGTTCACTTTACTACAACTTATAACAAAACAGGTAATTCAGATGTTGAAAGACTTCATCTGACATTTAATGAACACATTCGACTGTTTAACGCAGATGAAAATAACGAGGACGAGGAAAAAGTTTGTAAGGCAATAATTGCTTACAATAATACGATACATTCGACAACAAAAATGAAACCAATTAGTTTCATTAATAATACAATGTCAGATGAAGATATGAGAAAATTTTCGGAAAGACAACATGAGCAGAAAATGGCTAAAATGAACGCTATAAATGCTAAAAGGGGAAATAATAATGTTGAAGACTTTGAAAATGAATTTATAAAAAATCATAGGGTTAGTAAAACACAACCTAAGTATAGGAAAGTAAGGGATTTTAAAGTAGAAGATAATCATTTAGTATCTAGGGATAATAAATTTAAAAAAGCTTATAAAACACAAGTAAAACGAAAATATATTTTTCAGCATAACCAGGATGGAAATCACACTGATGATTTCATTGATAGTGGTAGTCCAGGGACTTCTGCAAATCAACAGGATTGAGGAGGACTCGGGGTACACAAAAAACCAGCTAAGGAAAACATAAATTACCAATGTAACAAATATAGTATTACATATTATACATCCTTCGGAAATTTTTAACATAATTAACCAAGTAGAGGAAATATAAAGCAGATAGATGTAGATAATAAAGAAATTTTGGAGTTGGAAATTAGAGTTATCAAAGCGAAAATTAAAACTATAATACCCTCTAACTTAAATAGGGAGAAGAGAGGATTGATTAACGGAGTAGGTAAGATTTATAAATGGTTGTTCGGACTGATGGACAACGACGACAAAGAGGAAATTTTAGAACATCTAAAATACGCTGATATTAATGGCCACAATGCCATTGAAACCTTGAACAAACAGATTACTATTAATACACATTTTAACGAATCCATTGAGATAATACGGAAAGCAATAGAAGATGACAGACATAAAATAGATTCAACTTTTGAAGAAGTAAAAAAACGAAATAATGAAATTGTTAGAAGAATATTGTACACAGATCAAATGCTTAAATTAAAAAGCTTGGAAAGTAAGATTACGCAGATTCAAGAGAATATAGCTTCGGCTAAGAATAATATAATACACCCTGGTGTACTAACACCTGAGGAAATAGACAAATTTAACATTGACTATTTTAAATTACGACTTATAAAAATGGGAGTTATGACGTATACGAACAATTCGCTAGTCATAGCAATAAAAATTCCAATCGACTTTATTGCCAAATGACAAGTTTTTAGAAATCGACGAAGAGAATGAACTTGTAGTCGACATAAATAACGTAACGTACTCTTACGAAGAGAATTTGACATTTACGGACTTAAAGAAAAGCAAAAGTTGTGTTGTATCGAATAATTGTAAATTGAGATACAATAATGATTCAAACGTCGAAGTACTCGATGACGACTTAATTTTGATTAAATATACGAAAAATGCCAAGTTGACGCAAAATTGCGATAACAGAAACATTGTTCTGAACGGGAACTATCTAATAAATTTTGGCAATTGTGAATTAGAAATATTAAATGAAAAATTTTTTTAAAAAAAAAAACTATTGTTTATGAGCGGTTTATTTACCCGAACAGTGGTTCAACAATATATATTTGAAGAAAAAATCACTTTTGAAAAACTAAAATTGAATCAATTTGAGAACATTAAACAAATAAAAGAATTGGTATATCATACAAATGTATTCTACGGGATCAACATAAGCCTTATATCATTAGTGGTGGTAGTGATTTTGGTTTTCATAATCTATAAATATTGTAAAAGAGGAGGAAACAATGAAGAAATAAATGTTAATATTGAATTGAAAGCTAATCCCACTAACTCTAATTTAACGGAGACCGTTAAATCTAGGGGTGGAGGAGTTATATGGGACTCTAACCCAGTCAAAGATTTTACCATTTGACAGCTCTGACATTCAAATGACTTCATCATTTGAATGTTCTGCCTATTTGCATGCAGACTTGTAACATGATCCTTCATTGGTTCTGTATTCTTCATAAATAAAGAATTTTAAAGTACATATGTATGTTGCATGCATAAATGAACATACACACGAACATATGTAATTCGGTTATAAACAAATCTGCTTAGTTAACAGATTTGTCATTTAAATAAAAATATTGAAGTTTGATTTAAGTTTGAGGAATAAAAAGATCAACAAATCTGCATGGCTTGCAGATTCATCATTTTATAAATTTAAAATTTAAGTAGATCTAAGTTTTTATAAATAAAGAAAGCCAGTACAATAAAACCAAGCAAAGAAGACGTTTCATTTGTTACTCACGTAACTATATCCGGCCCATTCAGAATACCTTCCTTCAATTTTGCTTCGCTGATTCGTGGGAAAATATTATTCAAACAATCAAGAATTTTCGGTTGCTTCACAATGGCCTTGATGAAATTTTTTACGATTCCCAGTTTGATATGGAGAGGGGGCATGAGGACGTTCTCCATTGGCAACAGTGGATCATTTACGCAGTTGTGTCCTTTCTCCGTTGGATCTCGAGGAAGCCAGTCATGCGTTTCGTATTGGTTTCGTATAGCCTCCTTGGAGACCTCTTACCATCGCCACGACTTTCAGATCACAACTGATCCGCCACATGTGATCAGTGTAGCAAACTTTATCCAAAATTATTTTCATCGAATCGTATGTTTCGCTCATGTCTGTGCTGAAGCCAATGGGAATGCTTGGTTTTTTATTATATTTATGTAGCAAAACGACTTTCAGGCTTGATTTCGAAGAATCGATGAACATTCATCAATCAGCTGCGACATAATTAATGGCCATCGCCTCCATCAGTCCCTTTATATCGTGGCAGTAAACAAATGTGTTCCCTTCGTTGAGTGTGTAGTACCGTTGGAATAGCAATTGTCGTCTTCGATATCCGCTGACTTTGACATTAGGCTCCAAATTGTTGCCTTCTTTCAAAAGCTGGGCAAGTTTTTCTGCTTCATGTTGAGAAAGGTTTAATTCTGCAACAATCTTGTCCATTCTTACTTGTGATATTGGAATTATTTTGTTCGATGGGCCGGCTTCTGGTGTTGGTTTATAGATGAAATCCGATTGATCCATTGTTTCAATAGAAAAAGAAGCTTCTCTGTCAGGACTTGGAAGCGGTGGAATTGGTATTTCATCCGAATGCGGTAGAGGTATTTGTGCACTTCTAACAGATATGTAAACTCTTCGTTTAAGGCCTTTACGATTTACTCCACATATTTTATTTGCGCAAGCGTAACAGTTATCGGAATTCTGCTCTCCTGGATCAGTCCAAATCATTGGTACACCAAAAGAAAGTGAACTGCGTTTCCCTTGGATCCACATGTTAAGAGCATTGTAGCATGTTTTACAAATTTTGTCTGGGGCCCACGAAACGCCGCGAATTATTTCGGAATCAAAATAAAGTTTAAAAGCACGCTCCACTTGCTCAGTGAGTAATGCAGTATTTGTTGAAAAAGCTCTTTTTCCACAAACGTAACAAAATAAATTGATATTTTCTGGACAATTTGCACTCATTTCGGTTTTATACTTTTATTACTTTTTCGTCACTTTAAAAAAATCGTACTTTACGCGTTCGGAGACACTTGTTGAATGACAAAAATCGATCAATGAACACCTATAAAAACTACGTAAGTTTCAATATTTTACTGAGAGGTACTTATGAATTGGCGCATCTTTTAAGGGTGGCTATATACCTGATTCGTGTGCGTTTTAAATTTTTCGAAACGTTTTAAAACATGACCACTCATAAATGTTGGTGCAATTTGTGTAACAAAATCATGCAGGTAGCCAACGGAAAAAACCCAAATAATTAAAAAAGTGCACTTTCCTCTTTTCCTTTTAATTATCCACGCACATATACGACCGTTTTTTAGTTTGTTACCGCTACCATAAAAATCAAATAACCTTTTGTTTATTACTTTTTTTTAATATTTTAGGCAAAAAATATTTTTTTCTTCATACATTTTATTTTACCGGAAAACTGTTGAGTATATAGAAAAACGTTATATGAACAGATTAAAGGAATTGTAATTTTTAATTTTTTTAAAATTGTTTGAGCAAAATCGGACTAGTGGTTCTCGAGTTATGTCAAAAAAAAGACCACCAAAGGTGACAATTTCCCCTATATGATAGTTACTTCAAATCGATATATCTCGATTCCTAGACTTGACCCAGCGAAACGCCGGGACACGTGGAACTTCTTTTTTACCGATATAACTTTCCCCGGTAGTTTGAACCCTTCCCGATCACTGACCCCTACCATTTGTCTCACAGTGTAATATATGCCCTGTTATAAAAATTTTTTGGTTGTATGATGTAAGATATTTTTATATATGATTATATATTACATTAAATGATATAAGATATGATTATATATGATTCCATATATGGTGCAAGATTAGATATGGTTATATATGGTCCCACGTCAGTAATATTTTCTATGTGTTTAATATATAATTATATATATTCACATATTACCTGAGAGACCCTAATAACGAATCCCAGCTCGGGCACAAAAAAAATTTTTTTTTTTTTTACTTTTTTAACTCAATTTAATTTATTTGTAAATATTCTTTTAACAGATCTTAAAAAAATTTTCCAATTTACTGCCAACAGCACCTGAAAGTTATGTTTACTGGAACTGCGAATTAATAATATTTTAATATGTTATTATATATTGTCATATATAACCCCACACATAATTATATATGTGACTGGGGTACTATTATCGAATCCCAGTTCGGGTACAAAAAAAAAAGTTTTATTTTATTATTATTTATTATTATTTATATTACCTTTTAAATAACATGTATATTGCTCTTATCCCATTATTAATTTCGCAAATACAGACTGTTGATATTTAGATTTTTGAGCCATATAAATCAGTGCCTTGACCCTTCAACAAACATTTTTTTTATCTTATTCACCAAAAAATTCCGTGAGTGGAAAACATTTAAGATTTTTAATTTTGGTTTTTTTTAAAAGAAAGTCATCTATATATATAAATTTATATAATTATATATAACTCAGTAACACGAACAATATTGTTTCATATAGTCAGTCATGTTGTATAGCAATGTTTGGCTGAGTGAGTTAAGTGGCCGACTAAAACGCCAGCAACCTGGGTTCAAATCCTACCGACGGCATTTTTTTTTTGTTTTTTTTTTTAATGAAATAAATATTTTTTAAATAATAAATGTTTTTTTTTTTTTATTTTTTGTGTTATTTTTTAAATTTTTTTAAAATTTAAATAATTCCAAATATATCATAGGATAAATTTTGATCTTAAATTATCCAATTCGATCTGCCAAAATTAACTTATCCGTTTGCATCTAATTGGATGTAAATTAATCCCATGGGATATTTTCGGATCTATCAGGATCTTAATTTGATATTATTGGATTTCCCAATTTTGAGATCTATTTGGATCTTATTTAATCCTGTAATATATTTGAGGGATCTGATTGGATATTACTAGATATCCCAATTTTGAGATGAACTTCGATAAGATCATATGTCGATCTATATCAAATGAGATATGACTACATATGCTAGATATAATGTTTTTTTGATCGGGTAGTTATTAGTATCTCATTATTTTATCTTTTAAAATAAAACAGAAAGTAAGTCGGTGTCATTACTGGTAGTCCAAAAAATAATGATATGTCATTACCGTTTCTACACTGGGAACTGTGGAATGTAAATTTTTGAAATCCCCATGTCAGCAGATTCGATTGAACATATCGCGGTTTTTAGGACCACCCGAGCAAAAAAGTTTTGATATAATCATATATTATTTTATGTAATTACATATAGTAACTTATAGTTACATATGGCCACATATGCTTTTAAATTGAAGCATATATACTTTTATATAGTCATATATTAAATATTTTTCCTCAAAGTTTTTAATATTGAGACATATGTGATTTTATATTATTACATACTGGCCTACATATAAGTGTATGTGCTATAAGTACATAAAGTAACATATAAAAGATATAATTACATATACGTTTGTATATAATTTAGTATGACACTATACATAATAATATAAAACTATATATGGAGCCATTTAAGAAATATTATATAATAGGTGTTATATATGACTATATATTGACGCATATGAACCCATATATAAATTAGTATGGTTTCATATCTACAATATTTCATGATTTCTTTAACCCTTTGACACGGGAATTTTCGACGAAATTTCGTGGAAATGTACAAACAAAAAACTAATTCAATCACGAAAATTGTTCATTCAATTAAAAATTTTCAATAAAATAGTGATACATTTGATTAGGAGTTTTATTGGTTTTTTATATGAGTTTGATTAAAAATTAAATCATTGGATTAAAAATTGATCAATATTGTATAACTTCTAAATAAACTATCAGCTAGATAAAATGGTAGTTGCCATGCCAACTATAAAAAAATATACTTCTTTATTTTTAGCTTGAATTTCATTAAAATAAAACCTGCATGCAATTTTCATTCAGTTGATAGATTTATTTATACTTATGTGAAAAGTTCTCTCGTAGAAATTAGATTTCTTCTTTTTTCTGAAGCTAAGGCTCTGTTAAAATATTTTTGAAAACTAAAAAAATATATTTTGACTTAAAATAATTTTTAATTTATTTTTATGCGATTTGTTTTTCTTTTGTTTAAAAAAATTTCAAATTTTTAAACAAAATTTCAAAAATTTAAATTTTTTGAATTTATAGGAAAATTTTTTTGAAAAGTAAATATATTTCATTTAAAATAATTTTAAATTTTTTTTAGATATTTTTAGATATAAACAAAAAATTTCAAAAATTACATTACTGTTTTGTAGTAATGTTTTAGAATAAATGAATATTCAGATATTAATATGGCAAAATTAAAATATTTAACTAAATAAAATAATAAACTCAACGAGAATTTATAAATTTTTATAAAAAAGAATTTAAAATATTAGTTACTAATCAGGAATGATAAATGGGATTTTCAAAATAGTACCAACCTGCTTAAAAAATAGTACTTTTTCGACACGCATAGTACTTTTTTTAAGTTTTTTATTATAAATTAACAAAAAAACGTACATAAATGAAAGTTATTTTGTACATTAAAACAAGGTTCAAAATATAATATAGATCCACTCCACTCTGAATAGTGTATTCTGTTCTTTATGCTTTGCAATTACCTTTTTCTATTATTCTATTGCTTTTGTTCTTGCATCCAATCTTCATCGTTGACTATTATTTTAGCGTCCCAGTCTCATCTTTAATATTTAAAATGCGGGGTCAAAAATTATAAAATTTTAATTTTTTTTATGAATTTGTTTCTTATAATTAAAAAAGCTATATATGGATTGGGTATTAAAACAAACAAAATGCCCGAACATGTCGAATTTACTAAAAACGAAGTTACCGCAAAATTTAAATTACTAAATTCAATTGAGTAAATCAAATAAAACTAAACAAAAAACACAACAATTTAAAGATTTTCTCTTAAATTCAAATAAATGTTTAATATTTTCTGCAAAATTTTAGAAACCTTTTCTTTGAATTACGTTTCTTATGATTTTTTACTATTTATTTTGAATAATTTAAAATGGTATCAAATAATGCTAAGGAGTACCATAGTACTTTTGAGGTTCTAATAGTACCATAAAAAGTACTATATTACCAACTTTATTATCCCTGTTACTAACACATTAACATTTATAAAAACAACTACAACTACGAAAAAACAACAACAATATGCTGATGTTTTTCTCTTGTTTTATGAAATGCTTTTGAGTGGTAGAATAAAAAAAAAGTCAAGCAAATTGCAGTTTTGAGCAATTATTTAATCTATTGGATTAATTTTTAATTGACACCTTTTGTAATAATTTAACAAATCGTTGTAATTGAAAAAAGTTGAACAATATTTTTTTGTGTGATAGATCTATGCCCAAGAAATAATGTTTATTACTTTTATGACTTTGCAGCACCCCCCTAGCGGAGATATTTCAAATTAAAGTTCAAACAGTAACATGCTGCCGGCCCCGAGCGGGTTAAAATTTTTTTAAAATTTTATATTTTTTCTATTACTAATCTCTACATAAAATCCTTTGAGTTTTTGAATTTGATTCATCACACAATTTTTGAGATTAAAATTTAGCCTTTTTTTTAACTCCTAACTTCCAACACATTCTCTGCAGCGTTGATGATCACAAGACAAAATGCATTCTATTGATCTTATGTTATTTTGAAATTTCACAGCCTGCATAAAATTTTAATAAGAACAAAATAACGAACCGATAACAGTAAATGAATAGCGCTTTGGTTAAAATTCAAATCAGTGACGAGTTGATAAAGTCGACGTACATTATAATGTACGCCACTCGCCAAAGGGTTAATATATAACGATATAACGTTCTTTATAAAATCATCTATAATTATATATCATCCAACATTAGCAATTTTTTCAAAGTGATTTTATATAAAAATATATAAGGTCCTTTTAAAACCGTATTGTATTAAATGTGGTTCCATATTAAAAATAATTTTAAAATAGTTTTAGATTTAGTAATTACTAGGGATTGGCGCATGACACGATCGTGACTGAAGTTATTCACAAGTGATCGTGAGTAATAATTACTATACCAAAGTAATTCGCGCGTGAGCTTGAGAATGTATAATTCGTACGTGAGCGTGAGTTAGAATATATAACCCGTGCATGATTCGTGTGTGAGTTTATTTTTTGCATCATATGTTTTTAGTAATTTTTACTGTTTTGCGTGAGCATTTTCTGATTGTGAGTAAGTTTTTAATATACTCATATCTGCGTGAGTAAGACACGAAATGCTCGTGCGTGAGTAATTTGTTTTTGTTTAGGAGCGTGAGCCAAAATGGCTAACGCGCACATAAAATTAACAATACTGAAGCTTTAATATGGAACATCCTATACTATAACGCATATATGGGACTAATTAATTATTTGGACTAATTAATTGATGATTTCATTACCATTGCATTGATATCATATGGTAATGATTCTAAAAATTAATTTCATTGATTAATGACAATGATCTTAAATTTAATTACCATTGATAATGAATAAATTAAAAAAAATAATTGCCATTGACAGAAAAACGTAAAAATAGAGTAAAACTCGCTTAAATCGAAGATGGAATATGCTCATTCAGGCTCATGCTCATTTAAAATTAAATATTACTTTCCATTCCATTGTTATTTGTATCCAGGTAAAGTTTAACGGAATTAAATGGATCCTCCTAATAAAATTGTGTTTTATAACTTCCCCGGCCAGACCCGTTGTTCGTTTTCATTTGTCTGAATTTTTTTGTAAACAAATGGTTTTTAATCAATTGTAATTATACCCTACACCACTATGTGGGCAGGGTATTATAAGTTTGTGCTGATGTTTGTAACACCAAAAAATATTGGTCGTAGACCCATCTTATAGTATACCGATCGGCTCAGAATTTTTTTTTATTTCGATTTAACGATGTCCGTCTGTACGTCCGTCTGTATGTCTGTCCATGCAATCTTGTGCACACTCTACAGGTCGCAAATATTAAGATATTTTGATGAAATTTGGTACGCAGACCTATGTTGGCCCAATAACGCCCAATAATAATTTTGGGGAACATCGGTCCATGTTTAGACCTAGTGCCCATATAAGGGTCCTACCAAAATTATATTGTTTATACGCTGCAGGTCGTAAATATTAAGATATTTTGACGAAATTTGGTACACAGACCTATGTTAGCCCAATAACGTAGCCTATTGATTTTGGTGAATATTGGTCCATGTTTAGACCTAGTGGCCATATAAGGGTCCTACCAAAATTATACTGTTTATACGCTGCAGGTCGTAAATATTAAGATATTTTGATGAAATTTGGTACACAGACCTATATTGGCCCAATAACGCAGCCTATTGATTTTGGTGAACATCGGTCCATGTTTAGACCTATTGCCCATATAAGGGTCCTACCAAAATTATACTGTTTATACGCTGCAAGTCGTAAATATTAAGATATTTTGATGAAATTTGGTACACAGACCTATATTGGACCAATAACGCAGCCTATTGATTTTGGTGAACATCGGTCCATGTTTAGACCTATTGCCCATATAAGGGTCCTACCAAAATTATGCTGTTTATACGCTGCAAGTCGTAAATATTAAGATATTTTGATGAAATTTGGTACATAGACCTATGTTGGCCCAAGGACGAAGCCTATTGATTTTGGTGAAAATCGGTCCATGTTTAGAACTAGTGCCCATATAAGGGTCCCCCCAAAATTGGCTTGGTTACAAACTGCAGGTCGCAAATATTAAGATATTTTAATGAAATTTGGTGCGCTGACTCACATTATAGAAAATTTTGTCACAAGCCCCATTTTAACCCATTCGAATTTCGGATCCAAACAATACACCAGACTGGTGTAGGGTATTGTATAGTCGGCATGCCCGACTTTAACCTTTTTACTCGTTTTTTTCTATTTTTGTACACTCAAAAATTAATTTTTGAAACGATTTAAATTTTGTTTTTTAATTTTCTATTAATTAATGAAATTTTATGGAAATATAAAAGTCCTAAATAAATATGTAATTCTTCAAATATTTTTTGTTAAAATATGAAAAAGGTAAATATTACAATTTTGTTTGTATTTAAAAATGGTAATTTAAAAAATCCATTTTGATAAAATTTTTACTAAATATATTTAGAAACGAAATATAACAGAAAAAGAAAAATCCTGTAAACATTTTAGTTAGAACTAGTAAAAATAAGTTAAAAACGAGTAAAAAGGTTAAAGTCGGGCATGCCGACCAGAGATACAAGTCAGCCGACTTTAGCCGGTTAGCCGCCGCCAGCCGATTCATTTGCCAAGCCGATTCAGCCGCCGCCAATAATCGGCTAAGCCAATTTTCGGCTAAAGCCGATAGAAAAATGCAAAAATATTAATTTTTTTTTAAATTTTTAAAATTTGTTTAAATATACATAATTATTTGAAAAGTAAAATTTTTTGTTTTGAGATATCGTTGATTTTTAAAATGTTTTGCATCAAACTGGCGGTAGCACAGCCAGGCGGTTTTGTTGATACTACAATTCTACAGGTTTCCGCATTATAAGGAGTTCGTTTGAAAAAATGTCCATCACTAAATCAAAAAAAAAAACTGATGAAACAGTCATTCAATTTTAAAAATAAAAAGATTATTATAAAACTATATATCAACGGTGGGCAAATGCGGCCCTTGTTGAAATTAAAATTTAGTTTTTTTTTATTAAAAAACTTTTTATTTAATATTTTAGTTCCCAATTTTTTAAGTTTTTTTATTTCAAAAATTTTTAGATAAAAATTAGGGCCAATTTTATAGTCGGAACTAAGATCGATTTGAAAAATGCTTACTTAAAAGATATTTAAAGGATCAATCGATCTTACCCTTATAGCTATTTTAGTTAGAAAAGTTTTACTTAAGTAACAATTTTCTAACTAAAATTCAGAAGTATTTAAGGCAAAAGTCTATCTTAGTTCTGACTATAAAACTGGCCCTTTACAAAATAAATTAAATTTTTTATACGAAACAAGTCTACATTCAGAAAAAAATGACAAACTATCATTTCATAAATATGAAATACATGATATTTTCCATTAAAAAAAACTTTATCACCTTTGTCAAGTTTTATTTTTGTTTTTCATCACATTTATGAAGCTTTTTATAAATATGACGGAGGTTTTTCTTCCAGTGATATAATATTAAATAAAATTTGTAGCTAATTTTAGCAAATAATTATTAATTTAAAATTTTATTTATTTAAATTTTATTAAAATTTAGGAGCGGTTAATAATTTGTTCTACTAATTTCATTATAGTTGAGTTGCTAAAATTAGCAAAATATACCGAAGGGGCAAAATATTTAAATTTCCAGTAATAACATCAGCATTTTCAGTAACCATCATAGACTTTTTTATTGATTGGGCGAGTTTTATAGTCAGAACAAAACACGAGTTTAAACTTAAATTTTATTTTAGTGAGATATTTTGTTTGAAAATTTATTACTCAAGTAAAGGTTTATTAAAATGCGTGCTTAGTGCTGACTATAATACTGCGACGCATTAGTCTTAATACTGCCCCGCATTGGTCTGTGTTGTGAAATAGTCGGCGTTTTAATTCATCAAAAGCATTTAAATTACTGACAAAATCTTTAAGTTTGTAATCATCGTCTAAACTAACCCTTTAGTGCATAGTGTCCCTTGAAATTGTTAAATAAAACTTCGAATCCAGGAGGCTATAAATTTGTATACATGTTTTTTTTGCGGAATAATGTTCAGTCTCTTATAACTAGTTGAGTTTTAAAATTTTCGTTAACCTATTCCGCGACACCGCGGATCAATGCAAAAACTATAAAAAAGTGTTCCAATAATGTTTAATTCTACTTATGTTATGTAATTCAAAAATACCAAAACAGAATTTGAAAAAAGTTGAGTTTGTAATGAGTTCTTATGGATCCAGTTTTGGAATAGATGGATTTGAAAACGTTTTTTTTTTACAAACAAAAAACATTAGCTTTCATTTTTATTAAAGTTTCGTAGTATCCTTTTTTTATTGTATGGTGCAGCCCTTTATAATCCATGAAAAACCACAATATGGCCTTCGCGGACAAATCCGTGCCCAGCCTTGCTATATACAAAATTTTACTATTTTTATTTTACAAAATTTTTGAATTTTTCAGATGCCTTTCCATCAACGTTTTTATGGTATTATTAAATACCTTTCGAGCTGCTAAATACCACTTTCCGCGGAAATCTTCGTCGTTGGCGACTTTTTTGTTACCTTAATTTCTCTTTTAACGAAGCCCAGAATTAACAAATTAACTCTTCTCCTAATAATTAATTCGTAACAAAAGAAATCGAACGAAAACAAATATGAATTAATTCCATTCAATAAATAGTCTTTTGTGAATTAATTCGTTGAATTTTTAGTTCAGAATTCAAAAACTGTATTAAGGAATTAATTCTTCAAAGCTCTGGGTGAGGTATGGATAGGAATAGTCGAATTGCATTTCCATTTTGGTCTACTTCTCTTAGTTTAGTAGATATGTACCATTTTAAAAAACCGGGAGGGAAAGAAATAGGGCTATCTTTAAAACATCGGATATACTGGTGGGGCCATCTAATAGGTGATGGCAGAGAGATGAAAATCTTATATTTTAATAATAAATTGTGTAAAATTTAACAAATGTATGTATAATTTTATCGACTTTGTGAAATATAAACTCAATTTTTATAAATTCGAAAATCTACACTCAAAATAATAAGTCTGTTGGCTGAACAGAACAATTTGTTACTTTAACAAAATGTATTCCTGTTTTTGGCTTAAAATAAAATTTGTTGATTTTACCATTTTTTTTGTTAAATTTAACAAATCAATTAAAGTAAAAAAATTTGTAAAACTTCAGTTTTATCAGTAATTATACTGAGTCGTAGAATTTATTAAAATTTAGGGTCTCGCGAACCTCCCCGGGCCTAATACATATCATGTGAGGGCATATAAGGGCACTCCAATGGAGCAAACCTTCTGTCCGCTTTGCTTTATCTCGCTTGTTTTTCGAGATATGGGCCATTTTATGAAGTGGAAAATTTTTATTAAAAATTTTCGAGGGTCCAAGACCCCGTCAAGGTCCATTTTTGGATAGAGATAGCCCCTTTCTCTGGGATATTACACGGTTAGAGGTAGTCGAAATTTTAATCAATTTTGCTCTATCTCTCTTAGTTTTCAATATATGGTCCATTTTAAAAAATCGGGAGGAAAGAAATGGCGCCATCTTTAAAACTTCGGATACATTGGTGGCGCCATCTACCGGGTAATAATAGTAACATGAAAATATTTTATTTCAACAATATCTTTTGTAAAATTTACCGAATTAGTTAGTTTTAAGTAATTTTGAAAATTAACACTCAAACTTAGTTAAAGTACTGAGGATTTTTAGTAAATCTTTAAATGAAGATAACTAAAATCTTTGCTTAAATCAGTGTTTCAACTAGAAATTTGTTAAAAATTAGTCAAATCGATTTGAAACCGAAATTCGAATGGGTTAAAATGGGGCTCGTGTCAAAATTTTCTATAATGTGAGTCAGCGCACCAAATTTCATTAAAATATCTTAATATTTGCGACCTGCAGTTTGTAACCAAGCCAATTTTGGGGGGACCCTTATATGGGCACTAGTTCTAAACATGGACCGATGTTCACCAAAATCAATAGGCTGCGTTATTGGGCCAACATTGATCTATGTACCAAATTTCATCAAAATATCTTAATATTTGCGACCTGCAGCGTATAAACAGTATAATTTTGGTAGGACCCTTATATGGGCACTAGGTCTAAACATGGACCGATGTTCACCAAAATCAATAGGCTGCGTTATTGGGCCAATGTAGGTCTGTGTACCAAATTTCATCAAAATATCTTAATATTTACGACCTGCAGCGTATAAACAGTATAATTTTGGTAGGACCCTTATATGGGCACTAGGTCTAAACATGGACCGATGTTCACCAAAATCAATAGGCTGCGTTATTGGGCTAACATAGGTCTGTGTACCAAATTTCGTCAAAATATCTTAATATTTACGACCTGCAGCGTATAAACAATATAATTTTGGTAGGACCCTTATATGGGCACTAGGTCTAAACATGGACCGAAGTTCCATACAAAAAAACAAACAAAAACTAGTTTTGTACAAAAACTAAGTGGTTTTTGCTCAAGTATAAATGTAGTATTAAGTTAAAAATTTCAGTGTTGTTAACCTTATTTTAAAATTACTAAAAACAAAGAAAAATTTGTTCATGTTTAATGCACTGTCATATTAAATCTGGATAAAAGTAATGGAAGATTTATCGAAATTATAGGATATCCAGTAGACCTGGGGGTTAATCATTACATTTTGTAATTAATTACACATGCATTTACACAATTACATGTAATTGTAATTGAAAAAAAACTCAATTACAATTACAAATTATTTGTAATTGTAATTCAAAAAAGAACAATTACAAGTAATTTGTAATTTGAAAAATGTCAATTACATTTTTTGGGAAAATAAATAATGACAAAAAGCACAAGTTAGGGGTAAGCCCAACATCCATGCCTATCCAACCTACCTCAGTCAGTGTTTTCTACAAAATTTTAACAAAAAACACTTTTTAATTCTCAATGTAATTGAAATTTGTAATTGAAATCACTTTTAATTACAAATTACAAGTAATTGTAATTGAAATCCCTCAGGTCTGATCTCCAGATATTGTATATCTTTTTTTATTTAAAAATATAATTTTGTATATTGTTAGATATGGTCATATATATTATGGTAAAAATATAGGCTCAATATTTAGGTATAATTGTATCAAACTACGTCCACTTTTATAACATTTTATATAATTTTATACAAAAAGATATAATTTTATGTAATTGGATGAGGACAAAATTCGGATACAATTGTATCAAATTGCATAAAATTGTATCAAATTGTACCAAATTGTATACAATTGTATACAATTCGATACAATATGATACAATAAGACGTTCTAATTTTTCGGATATAATTATATCTAATTACATAAAAGATTATATATAATTAAATATAACTTTATATGGCTCCATATCATTTTTTTTTACTTGGGCACTTCTATTTTTGGTAAAATCTTCTCCAGAGTATTTGTGTCTCAGAAATAACAATTTTTTTTATAAAAATGTTAATTTTTCTGAAAACTGTTTTTTTTGAAAATCTGTAATAAAAATTTTTTAAATCCCCATATCAGCAGCTTTCATTGAGCATATCACGATTTTTAGGACTACTCATGTATGGGGTGGAATCTTTTCCTGAGGTTTTGGTATATTTTCCAATTTCCCTTAAAAGAATAAGTGTGTTGTATTTATTCTTCTTATTCTTAATCCTATTGAACTATGAGTGATAACACACTAATAAATAACAGCTGTCATAAATTTGGCATATCTAACGTTGCCATTTATTTTTACCGGCAAAACTGTTGAGTATATAGAAAAACGTTATATGAACAGATTAAAGGAATTGTAATTTTTAATTTTTTTAAAATTGTTTGAGCAAAATCGGACTAGTGGTTCTCGAGTTATGTCAAAAAAAAGACCACCAAAGGTCAAATCGATATATCTCCATTCCTAGGGGTGACCCAGCGAAACGCCGGGACACGTATAACTTGTTTTTGACCGATATAACATTTCCCGTTGGTTTCATCCCATCCCGATTTTGACTGTCGCATAGTGTTATAGGTGTCGCAGCTGGTTCTATTCAACTCTGATTTGTGAACGACAACCAACCTTTAAATTTAAATGTATGTACATATATTATATTATTAAATTATATTTTTCACCGTATCTTGTGTTGAGATGAATGAGGGGTATGCATAGTTGATCTTTTATGTGGTAAATTAATGTTTTTCGTTCGATTTTAATTCATATATAATTACAACATTCACGTTGTTAATTAGCATTAAAAGGATTATGCACTTTTAATTTCGTTCTCATCGAAAAGCGTGTTCCTACCTTTAATGGACAAACTACCTACTTGTTTGGTGTCCGTTTTTATAGGTTTTACTGAATGAATAAACCGCTTAATATTGCATTTATTTTAACCAACAATTATTAACTAAAGTCATATATAATGATTTTATTGGAAATGAATTTACCATTTATATCTTCTTCATCTGCTAGGCATTCATGTCAGGAGAAACACCATCACGTTGACATATCATGTAACATGTTCCAGCGTATATACTAAATACGATTAAATTGTAAACTACCAACATGGATATTTATTTCAAACAAATGTTGGCATGTTGACGATGTATATTGTGATAAATAACTATCTGATGATATGTCACAAGTTGTAATGCGTTTTGTGGCTTTTCAGTAGCACTGATTGCGGTACAAAAATTAAAATAAAAAAAAAATAAAACAATAATGCACAATTAAAAAAGGTAGCAAAAAATGTGAATACAACTAAAATTATAGCTGTATTTTCGCTCATACCTATCAACGTTAAGTATTTAACTCAGTTACGGAATATTTTAAGAAGTGGAAAATTTTAGTTAACCCTTCTAAAACCCAGGCAATTTTCTTCACCAGGAAAAGAAAAAACTGTTTTCTTCCACAATCAAATACAAAAGTTGACGGAGTTGAAGTTACTTGGAGGTAGAGATGGGCGCGTGAGTGAATTTTGACTCAAGCTCACGCACGCTCACGAAAGAAAAATAAAAATCACGCACGACTCACGCACGAACATTTTTTTATAATCAAGCTCACGTGATTAATTTTAATTTGAATCACGCTCACGAAGTAATCACGCTCACGAAAAATATGAAATTTGTTTTTATCAATGGATGGTAACCGAAACGATGCGGTTATCGGTAAGGTTAACCGTTTTTTAGTTATTTCGGTAACTGTATTTTAAGGATAACGGTTTTTTGTTTATTTCGGTAACGGTATTTTAAGGTTAGCGGTATTTTGGTAACGGTATTTTAAGGATATCGGTAGTCAGTTTTTTTCATGCATCCCTCAATTTTTTTTTTACGAAAAACAAACGAGATTAAAAACATAACCAATTTACCAACTTAATGTACGAAAATTACCAGTGCAATTGCCAAAAACAGAAAATTAAAAATATCTGTAACGGTATTTCATTTATATCGGTAAGGGTATTTTAAGGTTATCGATATTTAATTTATTTCGGTATCGGTATTTTAAGGGTAAAGGTATTCAGTTATTTCGGTAACAGTATTTTGAAGATAGCGGTATTTCGGTAATGGTATTTTAGGCGTAACGGTAGTCAGTTGAAAGGGTTTTGAATCGGTAACGGTATTTTATCGGTATTGCCTGCCAACCCTGTTTTTATCTTAATTATTTAAGGAAACTTTATTTACTGAATATAAGTTTTATTTATTTAGGGTCATTAGCAATAAACAAATTAACCTAAAGTTTGAGCTAACTTAGAGTTACAGATGTCAAATTCCATACAAATTTGATTTTTTTAACTTTCAGTATGTGTTAACTTCAGGTTATTTGTTTATTTTTAATGAGGGTTTCAATTAAAATTAGCTTAACTATAAAAAAATTTTGTTAAAAATTTAACTAATATGCAAGTGCTTGTGGAAATATAAATATCACTGACTCTTTAGAAAAACTTTTATTTTCTATTGTTGATTATACTTGAATGGATTTCAGTACATTGCTAGATCTGTCAAAACAACAGAGTATATTATATTGGAAGATGACAAAGCAAATTGTGGTATTTTTTTGTTTTTTGTTTTATATTTTAAATGTTTAGAAACGCTCCTAGACTAGAAGAAGAAATTCTCATTGAATTTGCACTTTAACTTAACAAATATTTCTAGAAATACTAAAAACGTCGACCCCCTAATCATTGCCTTATTCAAGAATAAAATTTGGATAGGGAAATGCTTTTAACAGATTATTTTTCATAATTTGTTAATTAAGTTTTGGGATTTTAGCGCATTTAATTCCTTTAATTTAATTTTATATTTAAAATGTTTAAATAACTTAAAAAATTCACTGAAAATCTTTAAATGTTATTCCAAATTTTTGTGGAGGAAAAACATTGTTCAATGTTTTGTACAAGAAGTCGATTTCTTCTTTACAAGAATTCTGACAGAAGTAGAAAAGACCCGTTCGCTAGTACCTGAACTGACTGGAATACACATTATTTGAAGGAGGGGAAGATATCTGGAATTTTTACAAAATTGGAAATTATCTCAATCTGGTTTAATATAATCACGCAAACTCACGCACGAACATTTCTTTTAACTCACGCTAACGCACGACTCACGTGAGTGCTATCATTTTAACTCACGCGTGATTTAAAATGATAACTCACGCGTGATTTAAAATGACTCACGCGCCCATCTTTACTTGGAGGGACAACGTTAAGTATTTAGGTGTCATACTGGACAAAAAAAATGTTATTTAATGAACATATTAGTAATATTGTAAATAAAGTAAATATTACAACACACGTTATGTATCCTTTTATAAACAGAAAATCAGATCTTAATATTAAAAATAAACTTTTAATATTAAAGGTACACACAAATTATTTTGAAGGTAAAATTAACTAAAAATACAATTTAAAACGAATAAAATTCAGTTAAAAACCGATCTACTCACATTTTCATTTAATTGAACAATTTTTTTTTGTTTGTTTTTGACTATCAATAATTGACTGTAAGAAACAGTAAAATCAACTTAAAGTTAATTTATTTTTACTACAAAAATAACAAGCAAAATGGTGCGAAGAACTAAATTTATCAGGCATGTCACAGGTTTTTTACGGAATTGATTCGCAATTTCACTTCCGCAATTTTTTCCCTAAAGTGATCGAAAACAATTTTTTTCCTTCTGAATTTGCAGTTTAGGTTGCTACGGCTAATTTAATATAGAAAATGAAACGTTTTGGTAAGTATCGAGTATGCTACAGGCTTAATAGTGGTACTTAAAACGTTAAAAGTTTCTCCACAAAACGTAAAACGAAAAAAAATCGTTTTCATTCCACTTTCAAAAACCAAAGTGGAATTGACATTTAGAGCAGCTTAAACTCATAAAAGCTCTTCAATAGTGCTTGGTATGTATTCCCTAAAGTGTCGTTAACTATTTCACTTAAAAAAAATTACATTTAAAATGCTTTTTGTTGGTAAATTCAATAATTTTCTTATTGATTAGCAAAACGTAATTTTTTCTAAAAAATTAAAATTTTAAATTTTGATCGGCGACCTTCACTTTTTTAACTACAAATGGCAACTTATATCAAAATTTAGCAGTTGGAACCAAAAAGTATACATAATAAAGAAATTGGGGGACTCTCTATCACAAAAAACGTGTCACAATTTCAAGGAGACGGTTGTGTTTTTTGTTTACTCCATTTTTTTTTTTGAAATTTTTCGATAAATAAATACATTTAAATATCCAAAATATTAATAAAAAAATAAACAATTTTTCGCTGGTTTCAATAGTATATAAATCTTGACACTAAAGTACAATAAAGCTTAAAATTTAAATAAGAATCAAAATACATATTACTGTATAAAATTGTGTATTAAAAATATTCTAACAAACTAAAACATCATAAACAAATCAAAGAAATAAAACAAATAACAAAATAAGAAAAATAATAACAACAAAAACAATAACACATTTGTGCATTGAAATTAATTACACAAACAAAAACCATTATAAACAAAACGAAAATAAAAATAAAAAAAACCAAATTAGGAAGAACAACAAAAATAAAATTTTTTATTTTAATAACTGAAATTGAAAGCAGATTTTGCTCTTTGAAAAATGAAATAATAAATGATGTAAGAGAAGAAATAAAAGATTTGAATGAAAGAGTAACTGAGTTGGAACTAGTTAATAATGAAATGGATCAGTTAAAAGCTGATGTACAAGATCTTAATTTAAAAGTACTAAAACAAGAAAACTCGGTTGTGGCATCTGACATTCGTTTAACTGGCTTACCTTTTTATAATAATGAAAATTTACATGTAATTTTTGAAAACATTTGTGGCGCACTTAACATTGAAATGCCTTCTTACAAATCAATTTTTCGCGTAAAACATTTTAAAAACATTCGTGATGTAGAAGATCCTCCAATTGTGATTAAACTCAATTCGCCATACGAAAAGAACTTTTTCCTTAAAACTGCTGCAGCTTATCGCCGTAATTATAAAACACCTATGCGTTTGTGTAATGCTGGCTTTAATAGTAATCAACCTTTTTATATAAATGAAAATTTAACGCCGCACAATCATGGTATTTTTAAAACAGCACTTGGCTTAAAAAGAGATGAACGTTTACATGCAGCCTATACATATCGTGGCTTAGTATATGTGAAGAAAAATGAAAAAGATGAACCAATTAAAATATATTTACCTGGTGAACTGCAACAGTTTTTTCAGTCATCAGAATAAATTTTTTCCCAAAATAATAAATTGCTGTCTGTGTATAATGTTGCAAATATCACATTTTATTTTTACAACTCATTTTTTTATTTTTATTATGATTTTAAATTTTATATTCTATATACTAATAGATATAGAATAGCTTTTAAATCATACAATACAGTAAATAAATTATACAGTAAGACAAAGGATAGGATACAGAAATTGGACATGTCGAATATAGTATATAAAATACCATGTCGTGGAAATGACGGAGAGAATTGTGATAAGGTATATGTAGGTACAACAAAGAATAAATTGAGAACTAGAATAGCTGGACATAGATCAGATCAGAAATATAGGCATATTAATTCACAAAAGACAGCATTATCTTCTCATTGTTCAAATTTTAATCACTATCCTGACTTTGAAAATGTATCAGTTTTAAATACAGAACATAATTATAAACGTCGTTATATATTAGAAATGTTACAGATAATTAATACACCAACAACAAATAGAATTAACTTTAAGGCAGATATTGAAAATGTAGCTCAGAATTACAGATATTTAATACAAAAGAAATAGCACACATTACATTAATTTATAACACATAAATATTATATTAATACATTTTTATTGTTAATTATTATTATTTTTGTTTGTTATACTTTTATACCAAAAATTTTGTTTGCTGGTATAAATGTATACATACAATATATTTGACAAATATTTTTCAAATTTTTTCAAACTTTCAAATTGTTCATAATTTGTTAATTTGTTAATTTCTTATTTCCTGAAGATGCTACACAATGGAGTAGCGAAATATCGAAAATAATAAAAAACTTTTTATAAGAAAAATCAAACCTTACGCTCAAGAAAATTGTGAAATTAAAAACATAAAAAGAAGGTTAAATAAAAGACAAAAAATTTACAAAATCAAGAGCATAAGATATCAAGATAAAGGATGAATTACAACAATTTCAAAAAGGACAAACAAGTTAGGATGTTGATAAATAAATTCAAGACAATAAGAGATAAAATTATTAAAGTAAAATCTTCAATAACTTTCCTGATACGTTGCAGAAATACAGGAATTATTCCAAAATTTATCTCAAATTCTACAAAGAATATCTCACATATTTTTAAGATGGACGGACTTTTAGCAATTCAGAAAAACATTTATAATTATATACAAGATTTACACAACAAAATTTTAAGATTAACATTACAAGAAAAACACCAATTACTGAAACATTTTCAAAGTGAGATAGAATTAATAAAAAGAAATCTAGAGGGATATTTAACTGAAACTGAGATGAGGGAATTTTTAAGATATCAAGATATAATTGCAGCATCATTTAATGAAAAGGTAAGAAGAGTTCATAAAAAGAAATTTGAATGTTTAAGGGAAATACAAAGCAAAGAATTAGGAATTAGATTTAATAAGAAATGGTTTATTAATAAGACTGACTTAGATATTCCGACAGACGTACAGTGGATACTCTCATTAGGACACAAATATGCATTACCAGTTAGAAGAGAAGATTTTCCTAAGTTGAATATGATAACTGATGCAGAGGATTGTATACAGACAATACCGGATAAGGAGGAACAGGAATTAGCTAGAAATAGATTAACAAATGTAATTAATAACCATTTGAATAGAATAACACTGACAAATAGAGATAGATACATTTTAGATAAAGTAAAGGAAGCCGAAATTTTCTTAAAGAAGAACAGGGACGTATTTATATTGAGATCTGATAAAGGAAATACAACTGTAGCTATAGAGAAAAAAGATTATGATATGAGAATGAACAATATAGTAGGAGATATTACAAAATATAGTTTGCAAAATAGAGATCCAACGAGTAAATTACAGAAGATTAATAATAATTTAGTTGATGAACTTTTTGAAAAGAAAATTATTGTGTATACAGAGAAAATTAAACTTAAGACTAATATTGCTACTGCACCTAGATTATATGGACTACCTAAAATTCATAAAGAGGAATTTCCATTGAGACCAATTTGTTCTTTCATTAATTCTCCATCATATGAACTCTGTAAATACATTACTAACATTTTAAAGAAGATTACAGAACAATCTAAGTACAATGTAAAGAACTCACTTGAATTTAAGAATAGATTATTCAACAAACAAATACGAAATGATGAAAAACTAGTTTCTTTTGATGTAGTTTCTTTATTTCCAAGTATACCTGTTGCTTTGGCAATGAATATTATAAGGGAAAAATGGAATGTTATTGAGAAATATACAACCATTGAAAAAGGCTTGTTTTTGCGTATTTTGAAATTTTGTATAGAGGATAATAGATACTTTCAATATAGTGAGAAGATATATTTACAACAGAAGGGACTTCCAATGGGATCGCCTGCTTCTCCAATTGTGGCTGATATAGTTATGGAAGAACTATTAGACACTTGTATTGGAAAACTTGATGTTAGGCCAAGGATAATGACTAAGTATGTGGATGATCTATTTTGTGTCATTTCTGAAAATGCAATTGATAATATGTTATTAGCATTAAATGAATTTAGTCCTGATATTAAGTTTACCATGGAAAAGGAATGTAATTCTAAACTTTCTTATTTAGATACTTTGGTAATAAGAAGGGGTAATAATTTGATAATGGATTGGTATCAGAAACCAACAGCGTCAGGTAGAATTATTAATTTTTATTCAAAACATAATAAGAAAATCATTATTAACACTGCGAAGAATTTGATAGAGAAAGTATTGACTATTAGTGACAGAGAATTTCATAGAAAGAATGAGGAAATAATTAAGAATTTATTAAAGGATAATGATTTTCCGATAGGATTAATTTGTTCATTGATAAATCAATATAAATTTAGGAGGAATAATAACATAGGGAACTTAACTGAACAGAAGATTTACAAGTCTTTGGTCTATGTACCGGGAGTATCAGAACGTTTAGAGAAATCAAAGATAATAGATACTAATAGATATAGAATAGCTTTTAAATCATACAATACAGTAAATAAATTATACAGTAAGACAAAGGATAGGATACAGAAATTGGACATGTCGAATATAGTATATAAAATACCATGTCGTGGAAATGACGGAGAGAATTGTGATAAGGTATATGTAGGTACAACAAAGAATAAATTGAGAACTAGAATAGCTGGACATAGATCAGATCAGAAATATAGGCATATTAATTCACAAAAGACAGCATTATCTTCTCATTGTTCAAATTTTAATCACTATCCTGACTTTGAAAATGTATCAGTTTTAAATACAGAACATAATTATAAACGTCGTTATATATTAGAAATGTTACAGATAATTAATACACCAACAACAAATAGAATTAACTTTAAGGCAGATATTGAAAATGTAGCTCAGAATTACATATATTTAATACAAAAGAAATAGCACACATTACATTAATTTATAACACATAAATATTATATTAATACATTTTTATTGTTAATTATTATTATTTTTGTTTGTTATACTTTTATACCAAAAATTTTGTTTGCTGGTATAAATGTATACATACAATATATTTGACAAATATTTTTCAAATTTTTTCAAACTTTCAAATTGTTCATAATTTGTTAATTTGTTAATTTCTTATTTCCTGAAGATGCTACACAATGGAGTAGCGAAATATCGAAAATAATAAAAAACTTTTTATAAGAAAAATCAAACCTTACGCTCAAGAAAATTGTGAAATTAAAAACATAAAAAGAAGGTTAAATAAAAGACAAAAAAAATTTTATTTTTAATTTTGGTTTTACACATAGGATATTATTGTCAATTTTTATTGTATTATTTAAATATGTGTACCTTTGCTTAATATTTGAAATAATCTTTTTTCAACTCCTAAATAAATTTTCCACGTTTTTTTGCGTTGCTATTAGGGATTTTTATTATGTAATCCTGTATGTTGATGGTTAATGACGACGATTTTAGTGGAAACTCCGAAGACATGACATGCAATATGGTGAAGATCTTAGCCAAATATAAAAAAGGGTTTTCAGTAACTCATATAAATGCCCAAAGTCTAAATAATAAAATTGACGAATTTCGACTTGTTTTTGAAAATTCGGACGTTGATATCGTATGTGTTTCTGAAACCTGGTTATCTGATTCAACATCCGATAGTCTTATTTGCCTTAATGGTTACAAAACTTTCAGAGCTGATAGAGATGGTAAAGCGGGTGGAGTGGCAATTTTCGTAAAAAACAACATACCGTGTAAGTTTCGTCTTAAGTCTGAGGGTTAAACTGTTAAACCTCAAAATCAGATGAAAGAGAAATTTACAAGGAAAGTTGAGTTTATCTTCTTAGATATTTTATCTTTCGGAAAGAAAATGCTTGTGGGTTGCATTTATAGGCCTAATAAAAGAATTCCACTTACTAATTTGTTTTCAACATTGGAAACCCTTGCTGTTGAATACGATGATGTTTTAATATCCGGCGATTTTAATTCAAACGTCTTAATTGAAACAGTCTTAACCGCAAATATGTCGTCTCTTGGTCTCACGCCTACTAATCTAACAACACCAACACATCATACTGTCTCGAACAGTTCATTACTTGATCTCTTCTTTGTGTCTAACGTATCAAATATTATATTGTATGATCAGATTTCTGCCCCGTGTTTCTCTAAGCACGATTTGATTTTCTTAACCTACAACTTTAGAGTTCGTCAAGAGGAACATACTGTTTACTATCGTGATTTAAAAAACATAGACTATAACATGCTTTATGAGAAAGTTTGCTGTGTTAGCTGGAGTGATATATTTTCAATGGTTTCTGTTGATGAGCAATTGACATTTTTTGAGTCAAATGTTCAATGCATTTACGATGATATTGTACCATTAAAATCGAAAACTCTGTCCGTAAAGACGAAACCTTGGTTTACCACTGAAATTAAAAAAATTAATCCACAAGAGAGATTTGGCTTACTCTAGGTGGAAGCGTTTTAAAACTCCAGAATTAAAAGTTGTATACACTTCTGCCAGAAAGAATGTGAACATTAACATTAAATTTGCAAAAACTGAATACTATTCAAGTCGTTTTGGAGAGGCTATTGATTCTAAACAAACTTGGAAAACCATCCGTGAAATAGGAATTGGTAAAACAAAACAGACGAATAACTGTCAAGCAGATGCTAATGTGCTTAATAATGCTTTCACGAACATACCTATGGTTCAAATAAATAATAATTTTTACAATTTCCCAACTATAAATAACACTGACGAAGACCATCTGTTCGAATTTTCTTGCGTTAGTCAGTCTGATGTTTTTACTTATTTTTCACTCATAAAATCGAATGCAGTGGGTTATGATAATATGCACCCAAAGTTCATAAAGATACTGTTACCTCTACTCCTACCATTTATAACTCATTTGTTGAATACTATTATAATGTCAAGTACTTTCCCAATGAAATGGAAACATGCTAAAATATTGCCACTACCAAAATCGAACACAGAGTTTAGGCCGATAGCTATTTTATGTTTCTTCTCAAAAGTGTTAGAAAAGCTTTTACATGCACAAATGTGCTCTTTCATTGAACAAAATCGTTTGTTAACCAATAAACAATCCGGGTTTCGCTCAAATCATAGTTGCGTAACTGCTTTACTGGATGTCTCTGAAAATATACGTAGTGAGCTAGATGATGGTAAATTGAATTTTTTGGTGCTCCTCGATCATTCCAAAGCATTTGATACGGTTGACCATAATATACTGTGCATGAAACTTGCTAATTTTTTTTAAGTTCTCCCCATCGTCAACGAGGCTTTTGCGCTCATATTTAAACGATCGTTCTCAATCTGTCCAGGTGAATAATACAACGTCAAACCCAATTAATGTTTTTAGAGGAGTGCCCCAAGGGTCCATCCTTGGGCCATTGCTTTTTTCAATTTATGCTAATGATTTGCCAAACCAACTAGTACATTGCAAAATTCATATGTATGCAGACGATGTTCAATTGTACTTAAGTAGCCCTGCTAGATCTGTTGCTGAAAATATAGCTAAACTTAATGACGACTTAAATAAGATATTTCTCTGGGCAACTGCAAATGGCTTATGTCTAAATCCCTTGAAGTCAAAGTGCATGGTCATCCATAAAAAAACAATTTTGCCTGTCATTGAAGATGACATTGTAATAAATGGAGAAAAAATAGAGCTTGTTAATGCTGCCAAAAATCTCGGGTTGATTTTTAATAACTATCTAACATGGAATGATCATATAAACTCACTCGTCGGTCAAACTTATATCAAGTTAAGGTCGCTTTGGGCAACTCAATACTTTACTCCGCTGAAGATTAAAATACTCCTTGCCAAGTCATACCTGATTCCTGGGTTAATATACGGATGTGAAGTATTTGCAAGTTGTGATGATACTAGCAAACGTAAGTTAAATGTTTTATACAATAATATTCTTCGATACGTTTATGGATTGCGAAAGTTTGATCATATTTCTGAAGTTGCCAATAACTTATATGGT
The DNA here is from genome assembly GCA_949987735.1 of Leucophora obtusa. NCBI lineage: Eukaryota > Metazoa > Arthropoda > Insecta > Diptera > Anthomyiidae > Leucophora > Leucophora obtusa. The sequence goes on along the minus strand of OX465295.1, from coordinate 172,650,980 downwards.
GTATCTTTTGAAAATCTCCTTAAGATACGAGTACTTGTATGTCTACATAAAATAATATATACTGAAACACCACAATATCTTTACGACAAAATACGATTTGCCAGATCACGAAGAGGAAGGAAAATTATTGTCCCTTTACACCACTATCTTGTATCTGAATGGAATTTCTTTGTATATGCAGTACGTCTTTGGAATTTACTTCCACATACCCAACAACTCAATAGCAACGCAAATAGTTTTAAAAAATTCCTATTTGCATTTTTTGCCTAAATGTACACATATTATTTCGTTTAAATATGTTAACTTTTATTTTTCATTAAACTCAATGTTTGTATTAGTATGTACTTAATAATTTTGTAAACTGTCCTTTAAGAATATTGGATTCCTGTACTATAATTATAAGATTCACTCTTGTTGTACAGGAAATGGAAAATAAATAAATAAAAAAATAAAATAAATAAAATAAGAAAGCATTTGTTCTGTTATGTGCCTTGGAACAGGAACATACTCAAACCAATATTACCCAGCAAACATGGCAATACGAAGATGATTCTCCGAACATATCGCCAGGAAGAAAACACTTATTGCCGGCAATATCAATTTCGTATTCCGGAAGTTTCCTCCGTCGAAAACAACTGTTACACTAAAACAATACTTCCAGGCAACATGAAAGCAATAACTCATATGAAAGATAAAAGGGATATCGCTAAATAAACTCCCAGTACAATCAAAAAACGATTTAATTTTTTCATTATTAAATTTAAGCCTGAAAAACAATATCTGCATACATAATCCATTGACCAACTTATAAATTATTTTGATTTCATCTTAGCCGATTTTTCCCGCGCAATTAATCTTAACTTTTCACGAGTTTAATTCCTATATATCTTTCGATTGTTTTTGTACAAATTTAGTTTTAATTTTTTACAAATTGATAAAAGATTTCAAACAAATTTGCTTTATCTTCCAAATGATACAAAGATGAAATTGCCGAAATATTGTCATAAAAAGTTATGACAAAAGATAAAATTTTTGAATTATTTTTTTCCAAATATCATCGAATTATCTTCCAAGTGATAAAAGGAAGACAATTTCAAAGTAAATACTACTTGATTATTTTCATTCAAATGACAAATAGAAGATATCGCTTTAATATCTTCTTGGAAGGTATCTTTTAAATATTTGCAGGGTCATTATGTGCGCTCTTTGTATGACTCACAACATCGATTCTAACCAGGGATGGAAAATAATAATTTAGTTATAAAAATCAAGAATGAAACTATACTATGGAATTATACTTTTCCAATAGTATTATAGCCCTAGATTATGAATTTTAAAAAACCATACATAAAAAAATGCAAAATAATATCGGAATGCGAAAAAAGGCTTTGGGGTTCAAAAAATTAATTAAAAGATTTACATTCTGCAAACGATGCCAAAATTTTCTTTTTTTGCAACTAACCACCAAACTTTGTATTATGAAATGGGCATTATACTCCGTAGATTATAAATTTAAAAAACCGTACTTAAAAAATTGCAAACTAATTGAGGAACGCGAAAAAAGACTTTGTGGTAGAAAAAAATAATTAAAAAACTCAATCAGCGATTAACAATCTGCAAATGAATACAATGACGCAAAAATTTTCCTTTTTGCAAATATTTTTTTCGCGATTTATTTATTTTTTTTTTTTTGCAAACTAAGCACCAAACTTTTGTGTATAAAATTGGTACTATAGACCCTAGATTATAAATTTTAAAAAACCACACTTAAAAAATTGCAAAATAATCGCGAAAAGCGAAAAAAGGCTTTATGGTACAAAACATTAATTAAAAAACTTAATCAGCGATTTACATTCTGCAAACAAATATATTGATGAAAAAATTTTTCCTATTTGCAATTTTATTTTTCGCAATTTTTTTTTTGGCAACTAGCCACCAAACTTTGTTGTATGAAATGTATATAATAGTCCTAGATTATAAATTAAAAAGAAACGTACTTAAAAATTGCAAAATAAAAGCGGAACGCGAAAAAAGACTTTGTGGTACAAAAAATTAATTAGGAAACGTAATCAGCGATTTAGATTCTGCAAAGAAATATATTGATGCAAAAATTTTTCTTTTTGCAAATTTTATTTTTTGCAATTTTTTTTGCAACTAGCCACCAAACTTTGTTGTCTGAAATGCGTATTATAGCCCCTAGATTCTAAATTAAAAAAAAAACGCACGTAAAGAATTGCAAAATAATAACGGAATTTGGAAAAAGACTTTATGGTACAGAAAATAAATTAAAAGAGGTAATCAGCGATCGACATTCTGCAAGCGAATATATTGTTGCAAAAATTTCGCTTTTTGCAAATGTTTTTTTTTTTGCAATTTGTGCTAATATTTGCTAATATCTAAATATTTAATTTTTATGTTTTTTAGCGAGCCAAAGAGGAAGCTATTTTTTAGTTACTTACATTTTTAAATATGTAAGAGCGATCTAACATTTTTTGGTACACACAGAAAACAGTCTCAGTTGTGGCCACCGAATTTGTTGCCAATCGAATTCGTGCGGTTACGACCACTATCTTTATATTAAATTATATTTTTCGTCGTGAAAGCCAATATTCGGTTGTCTAATTCAATATTATGTTCCACATAAATATTATTATGTTCTACAAAATTTTATTGAAATTAAAATACTTTTTTTGAATTTTCTGGTGTTGAACCCGGCCCTTCAGATTAATAGTTCACACTTTTACCCACTGCACCACAACTACTTTTAAATTCCTTAGCCATATTTACTGTTTATACATATGAATATTTTATTTTAATTAAATAAAAAACATCTAAATTTTTGTCTTTTCCGGGATTCGAACCCGGAAATCCGGCGTACTAGGCCAACTCCTCACCCACTACACCACAAACACTTAATAATTTTAATGACTAATTTTGAATTTATGTGTTTTATTAATACAGTATAAAATTCGTATATCAATACCAAACAATAGTTGTGTGTGTTATCAATACAATCCACAATTCGGTTGGTTCTACAGAAACTTGAATTTAAGGTCATATTTGATTAGGATACCCGTATTTGTAGTTACCGCTTTCGAATATTGAATTTTTTTTAAAAAAGGTTATAGATAACACCAATTTTCTTGTACATTCACTAAATAAATGGCTGCTTCTACTGCGTAGAATTACTAAACTGATACTAATTTTAAAATTGATTGGAGATACCAATAATTTGTTAAAAGGATTGTTTTTTAGTTCATTTTCCCTATTTTTAATACCTAGTAAAATATTTTTGATGTAGTATTCAATTATAGGTAATTCCAAATAAAATAAAGTCCTGGCAAATTCATTTTAATGGTTTTGATCGAAAGCCAACCAATCTTTTTCCTGGGTGTATAAGAGCCCGATTTAGTGAGCCTTTTCCATCCCTGATTAACCAGTCGGAGTTCGTTCCTGTTCCAAGCCGCCTAATATTTTTTCAAATAAAAAATATTGAGAGAGTTGCAAGGCCATTGTTGGAACACGAATTTACCACAAAAAGTCTTTTTTTAACATTTTAGAATTTACGAAAACGCAAAAAACCTGAAGAAGCAAAAGTAAAACGTTACGAAATTGTACATCGAAATCATATTAATTTTATGCGAAATATGTGTTAAAACCTTAAATATGCTCTCTAACAAAAACTTTTTTAAGTGAAATTATTAAAAACAGCATTCTTAACTTATAATTAATTATGTGTATCTGTTATATTTGGTCTAAATATGCAAAAATACCATTAAGGTACTTCTGCACACAGAAAACAGTCTCAGTTGTGGCCACCGAATTTGTTGCCAATCGAATTCGTACGGTTACGACAACTATCTTTATATTAAATTATATTTTTCGTCGTGAAAGCCAATATTCGGTTGTCTAATTCAATATTACGTTCCACATAAATATTATTATGTTCCACAAAATTTCATTGAAATTAAAAAAAGCTTTTTTCGAATTTTCTGGTATTGAACCCGGCCACTCAGGTTAATAGTTCACACTCTTACCCACTGCCCCATAACTACTTTTAATTTTCTTAGCCATATTTAAGGCTGAGTTACCCAACCGTAAACGTATCTGTAACGAATCAGCTGTTCCGATACCACAAGAAGAAATGTATACGAATGGTTACTAACACGTAAATGTAAACGAACTTGCCGGATCTTTCTGTTGAAATCAGAATTTTCTATCCGGCATCGAAACAGCTGAATGATTTTAGTCGCAAAAATTATGAAATGAATAAAGAAAATTGATTCAAACAACAAATAAGGAATAAAAATTAACAAATAAATGGAAAAATTTAGAATAAAATATAAAACCACATGAAATAGATGCTAAATAGTAATGTCGTTTACGATAATCTATAAGTGTGCTTTTTAGCTACGGCACGGTACAGTTACATCACATTTACGTTTACGGTCCCATAATCCGCCCTTTACTGTTTATACATATGAATATTTTATTTTAATTAAAAAAAAACATCTAAATTTTTGTCTTTTCCGGGATTCGAACCCGGAAATCCGGCGTACTAAGCCAACTCCTCACCCACTACACCACAAACACTTAATAATTTTAATGACTAATTTTGAATTTATGTGTTTTATTAATACAGTATAAAATTCGTTTATCAATACCAATTAATAGTTGTGTGTGTTATCAATATAATCCACAATTCGGTTGGTTCTACAGAAACTTGAATTTAAGGTCATATTTGATTAGGATACCCGTATTTGTAGTTACCACTTTCGAATATTGAAATTTTTTTAAAAAAGTTTATAGATAACACCAATTTTCTTGTATATTCACTAAATAAATGGCCGCTTCTACTGCATAGAATTACTAAACTGATACTAATTTTAAAATTGATTGGAGATACCAATAATTTGTTAAAAGGATTGTTTTTTAGTTCATTTTCCCTATTTTTAATACCTAGTAAAATATTTTTGATGTAGTATTCAATTATAGGTAATTCCAAATAAAATAAAGTCCTGGCAAATTCATTTTAATGGTTTTGATCGAAAGCCAACCAATCTTTTTCCTGGGTGTTAAGAAGCAATTTGTGTTTTCAATTTCACTTTCAAGTGAAATTGTAGTCTGTGACATGCCCGTATATTTGATTTTACTAAAAAATTAAAAATAAAAACAATTCAAATAATTGTATTGTTGTTTTTTTATTTCAAACAACTTTTACTCAGAGATGGGCTAAAATCATTACCATTACCTTTTCATTACCATTACTTGATGTAATGGTAATGGAGCTCTTTTTATCATTACCATTTTTTAACGCAATGGTAATGTTTTTTTTTTCATTACCATTGCGTTAAAAAATGGTAATGAATATTTTTTTTAATTTTCATTTGTTTTGAAAATTAAAATGAACCTTTTATTAATTTTCATTACTTTTACCTAATGTTTACATAGTAATGAAACACCCATTTGTTTTTCACACACAGAAAATAAATTGGTTGGAATTCTATCGGAACCAACGAAATATTTTCATCATTCAATAATTTTAATTGCAGTTATTTGAACTTCATCATCAGGAAAGTTATAATTATTTGTGAACAGAAAATACATATGATGAACCAAAACACTGTCACCAATATTGAAAAAATACCAACTTCCACATTAACTTCAATACCAACAACCACCAATTTATCGAAGACTTAGCCATTTGAGTAAAATATCGGCTGCAAAAATCTAGTATCCAAAGTATTATGGCGTTTTCTTTTCTGTAAAAAAACGTTGCCTTGTTAAAAGGCAACATTTTCAAAATGTTGCCCTCACCCCATTCAAATGTACTTTTTCCAAGCAGAATAGAACACAATAAAATCACTGTTGCATTTTTCTAAACATATGTATGTGTATTGTATACTCGGATGCAATATTGTTTACGCAAACTATTACTAATTCTAGCCTAGTGGTTGTGATGCCTGCCTTTGACATGGGCTGGACGGGTTCAAATTCTAGCCAAAGTAAAAAATAAATTTTTTTATATATTTTCTTTTTTCAATTAAAAATTTTTTTTTTCATATTTAAAACAAATTGTATAATTTTTTATTTATTTTTAGCCTAAAAAATTGCTAAATACTAAATAACAGCAAAACTATAAAAATCTTATTAAAATTTTATAAAAACAAAAAAAAAAAAAAAACAAAAAAAATATTGTGCTCCAACCGGGGTTTGAACCTGTGACCTACTGCATCAGAAGCCATGATAGTACCCTCTAGGCCACCAAGTTGCAAGTTAGCTGGCAGAAAACATTACAGTATATACATATGGCGTTGACATAAAGAACAAAACAGGGCAACACCCTACCCCGTAAATTTTTTGATGGCGAAAAATGTTGCACTTTTGCCCTTTACTTAGGCAACATTTTTAGAAAAGAACACCTAGCCCGCTTAGAATGTTACCCTTAATTTAGAAAAGAACACAAAAAAGGCAATTCAAAAGCAAAGTGCAAAAAAAAAGCAACATTTTTTTCAGAAAGGAAAACGCCATTAGTTTTTCCAATCAATTTAAAATTTTTTTTCAACTTTAGTAGCTTTAACCATTAATTTCCATTATTTTGGTAATTGTAATAATATATTGAGACAAGGAACAGAAATTTTATTTATCATAATAAAACTTTGGAATCTATCATATTTTTTCGTTTTATACATATGCGTGTTTAAATTCTAAGTTAGACAACAACTAAAGGTAAGTATCCGTGGCGCAGGAGGTAGAGACACAGCCTTATAGCCTTAGAGATTTGAGTTCAAACCTCAACCAATGCATTACTTTTTTTTAAATAATTTTTTTAAAAAAAAAGTAATGACACAATTGATTTTCTGTTGTGAATATAATTTTATTCAAAAACAAAATATTCAAATTTTAAACTTGAAGAAATTCAAATTTGAAATTTGACAAAAAAAATTTATGTTGAGTTTAGCCTAGAGGAAAAGCAATGGGCTGACAAAGGGAAGGTCGCCGGTTGAATCCCGGTTCGCGATATAAATTTTTTTTTTAATTTTTTTTTATTCGAATTAAAAGACACAACTGATTTTCTGATGTTGATATAATTTTATTTATAGACAAAATATTCAAACCTGAAGAAATTCAAATTTGAAATTTGACTAAAAAAAATTAAATAGAGCTTAGCTTAGAGGGAAAGCACTGGGCCGACAAGCGTAGGGTCGGCGGTTCGATCCCAGTTATTTATTTTTTATTTTATTTATTTAATTTAATTTGATGAATACAGTACAACAAGAGCTAGTCTTATATTACAGTACTGGGAAGATTGTGTAATAATATAAAAATTTTGTCAAAATAAAATAATAGTAGGACTTAATATCTAATGCATACAATTTTTATAAAGCACATAATATCTAATATAAATATAGTGTTGAAATTGACAAATATATTAGTGTTAACAATTATAAAAACAAATCTTTTATACTAAGTTAATGTGATAATTTTAAAGTCAGGCAAAAAAAAATAATAATAATAAAAACCATTAACAGCAAAAATATGTAAAACAAGAGAAAAAAAATTTTAGGTGAATATCATATATTATTTATCCCATGGTTAAAAATTGCTGATTTAAAGTGCATTGCATTGCTTATAATCTGAATATTAGGAGGAAGCTGGCGCCAAAGACGAATAGCATTTAAGTAGAAGTGTCTATTTGATATATCTTTTCGATGATGAATGGTATTTACATATGTTCTTTCCTCTGCTGGATAAAGAAAATACAATTCTTCTGAACAAATAGTCGGGTTGTTTTGTATAAATCACTTTATGTAAAAACAATAGAGTACGGCACTTAAGTAGGTTTTCAAATGATATATTACAAATTTGTATCGAATACTGTGAGATTCTGCTACGCCTACTGCGGCCAAACACATACCTGGCAATATTATTATACGTCACTTGAAGTTTTTTCATACTTAAAGTATCACAACTAGCGAAAAGCTCACATCCATACATGAGGGTTGGTAACAGATAGGTTTTGGCGAGTAACATTCTGATTTAAAAAGGAGTGTAGTATTGCGTCACCCATAGATTTCTCAGCATCGAGTATGTTTTTCCACAATTGGCATTTATGTGATCAGACCAATTTAGTTTCTTGTTAAAAATTACACCAAGGTTTTTGACATTTTCATGTATTTCAATTTTAGAGTTGTCTAGCAGAATGGGTGTTAGTGTAGTTGTTACAGATCCAACTTTTCCAATTATCAGAGCTTTAGATTTTTTTGCATTCAAGAAAAGACCGTTCGCTGAAGCCCAGTTTTTGACGTTAACCAAATCATAATTGATATTTCGAATGCAATCGTTAAGTTTTGATAGTTGACAGCTGATATAAAGTTGTACATTATCTCAAAGAGTATACATAATAAAGAGATTGGGGGACTCTCTATCACTGAGAAAGCATTTGTTCTATTATGTGCCTTGGAACAGGAACATACTCAAACCAATATCACCCAGCAAACATGGCAATACGAAGAAGATTCTCCGAACATATCGCCAGGAAGAAAACATTTACTGCCTGCAATATCAATTTCGTATTTCCTCCGTCGGAAATAACTGTTACACTAAAACAATACTTCCAGGCAATATGAAAGCAATAACTTATATGGAAGATAAAAGGGATATCGCTAAATAAACTCCCAGTACAATAAAAAAAACGATTTAATTGTTTCATTATTAAATTTAAGCCTGAAAAACAATATCTGCATATATAATCCATTGACCAACTTATAAATTATTTTGATTTTAACTTAGCCGATTTTTTCCGCGCAATTAATCTTAACTTTTCACGAGTTTATTTCCTATATATCTTTTGATTTTTTTTGTACAAATTTAGTTTTAATTGTTTACAAATTGATAAAAGATTTCAAACAAAATTTGCTTTACCTTCCAAATGATACAAAGATGATATTGCCGAAATATTGTCATAAAAAGTTATGACAAAAGATAAAATTTCTGAATTATTTTTTTCCAAATATCGCCGAATTATCTTCCAAGTGATAAAAGGAAGACAATTTCAAAGTAAATACTACTTGATTATTTTCATCCAAATGACATATAGAAGATATCGCTTTAATATCTTCTTGGAAGGTATCTTTTAAATGTTTGCAGGGATGGAAAATAATAATTTAGTTATAAAAATCAAGAATGGAACTATACTATGGAATTATACTACTCCAAGAGTATTATAGCCCTAGATTATGAATTTTAAAAAACCATACGTAAAAAATTGCAAAATAATATCGGAATGCGAAAAAAGGCTTTGGGGTTCAAAAAATTAATTAAAAGATTTACATTCTGCAAACGATGCCAAAATTTTCTTTTTTTGCAACTAACCACCAAACTTTGTTTTATGAAATGGGCATTTAACTCCGTAGATTATAAATTTAAAAAACCGCACTTAAAAAATTGCAAAATAATAGAGGAACGCGAAAAAAGACTTTGTGGTATAAAAAAATAATTGAAAAACTCAACCAGCGATTAAGAATCTGCAAATGAATACAATGACGCAAAAATTTTCCTTTTTGCAAATATTTTTTTTTCCCGATTTATTTATTTTTTTTTTGCAAACTAAGCACCAAACTTTTGTGTATAAAATTGGTACTATAGACCATATATTATAAATTTAAAAAAACCACACTTAAAAAATTGCAAAATAATCGCGGAAAGCGAAAAAAGGCTTTATGGTACAAAAAATTAATTAAAAAACTTAATCAGCGATTTTGATTCTGCAAACAAATATATTGGTGCAAAAATTTTCCTTTTTGCAAATTTAATTTTTCGCGATTTTTTTTGCAACTAGCCACCAAACTTTGTTTTCTGAAACGTGTATTATAGCCCCTAGATTATAAATTAAAAAAAAAAACGCACGTAAAGAATTGCAAAATAATAGCGGAATTTGAAAAAAGACTTTATGGTACAAAAACTTTATGCACTTAAAAATTGCAAAATAACGGCGGAATTCGAAAAAGGCTTTATGGTACAGAAAATGAATTAAAAGAGGTAATCAGCGATCGACATTCTGCAAGCGAATATATTGTTGCAAAAATTTCGCTTTTTGCAAATGTTTTTTTTCGCAATTTGTGCTAATATTTGCTAATATCTAAATATTTAATTTTTATGAATGGGGGAAATGTTTTCAGTTGATCTGTTATTTAAGTAAATGAAGGTTATTCTAGAATAACATTAATTTATTTAATTTTTATGTTTTTTAACGAGCCAAAGAAGAAGCTATTTTTTAGTTACTTACATTTTTAAATATGTAAGATCGATCTAACATTTTTTGGTATAAGAGCCCGATTAAGTGAGCCTTTTCCATCCCTGATTAACCAGTCGGAGTTCGATACCTGTTCCAAGCTGTATCCTGTACATATTAAATTAATTGAAAACACTATTAAAAAAAGGACTACTGATTTTTCATTATATTCAAACCATTTTGCAATTTATTTTCAAACATTGTTTAAACAATCCAAAAAAGAAATAAAAATAATTAAAAAGTCTATTAAAACAATCATCAATTTTTTAACTGACAAAACGTAAAAAAAAACGATTTTGTGGTTTGTTTTTTCATATTTGAAAGTTTTTTTTTGTTTCGATTTTCAAAACACTACACCATACACAACAGACACGTTCATATTTTTATTGGCTATGTTTGTGTGTATCAGTAAAGAATTTCTTATAATTTGAATTGAAATAATTTTGTATATAAACAAACTATTTTAACAAAAAAGAAAACCGAAAATATTTGAATTTTTTGTTTTAAAACAGAAAACAACGAAATTATTTAAATAATTTTTTATAAAAATAGAAATCTAAAAATAGATTATTTGACTGAAAATAACAACTCCTACAGACGATACATATTTTTTTCTGGTTTGTTTTTTATTGGTTGACAAAAAAAGTTAAACAATATGTTTCAATGTATTTTAATTGATTTTTCAATTGAAAACAAACTTTACCTATTACTTTTTAAATAAACCTCAATCGGTTATGAAAAATATATTGTGAGTGTATGTATTCCACAATAACTGAGTCGGGAGGGTAGGTTATTTGAGTAAATGGCATAAAGCAGTGGACCGAATATTGAACCTTGTGGTACTCCTCTCGATATTAAACAGCTCTTAGATTTATCAGATCCATGGTATACTGATTGACTTCTATCACATAGGTAAGAAAAAATTAATTTTACTGCAGTTGTTGAAAAATTTAGCATACGTTTCAGTTTGAGACACAAAATAGAATGATCAACTGTGTCAAATGCCTTTGAATGATCGAGCAGAATTAAAAAAGAAATCATATTATCATCAATGTTTGACCTAAGCTCAATTAAGGCAGATATACAACTGTGGTTAGGTCTGAATCCAGATTGTTCTTCAGTAAGTAAAGAATTATCATGTAAAAATTTACTCATTTGAGTATGGATCAACCTTTCGAAGACTTTTGATAACTAGGGCAAAATTGCTATTGGCCTATAAGTCTTATCAGGTTTTGGTATCGGAATAATTTTTGCGTGTTTCCACGCAGATGGAAATGTAGACGTTGTAATGATCATGTTGAATATGTATGTAATATGAGAAAGAATATAAGTGAGATCAATTTCACAAATTTAGGATGAACCCCATCAGAACCGACAGAATTGGAATTAATGCTTAAAAAAGACTCTAAGACGTCTTCTTGAGTAAAATGTATAAAATCGAAACATAATGTATCGTTGTCATTTTCATTGGTGTCGGTGTTATTTGTTGAATTGTTATTGTAAAAGTTTACGTTCACTTTGGGCATTGGTATATTAGCAAATTCGTAATTTAATTTATTTACATCAATAGCAGTCTCGACATTGGCATTAGAACTGACAACATCCATATTTCGAATTTCCCTCCACTTTTTTTTGAGTTCACAGCTGTTTTAAACTTTTCCTCAAAAAACATATATTTTGCAGATCTAATTTTTGAATTTACTTTCCTTCGTGCGTATTTCAAATCATTTTGGAGCTCAGTTGTTTTAAAACGTTTCCGTCTCTCAAATGCAAGTTTCGTTCTTCAATTAAAATTTTTATTTCATTTGAAAACCATGGTTTTCCGTTATTTTTCACCATCTTTGTTTTAATTGGAATATACTTATCATAAAGGTATAGTATGTTGTTTTGTAAGAAAGTTATCTGATCATTTACATTTGCCATAAAGAAGACTAGGTTCCATGGTATGGTTGATAATTCTGCTTCCAGCGACTGACTATCAATGTTTATAAAATATCTAAAAGTTATTGTCTGCGATTGTTCCTGAGTTTGCACGTTGAAATCATAAGACAAAAAAATCAAATCATGTTTTGAAAATAAAGACTCAGAAAGCTGATCAAATAGGAGCAGTTTGGAGTTATTATTTACGAAACAAAGATCAAGTAGAGTACTGGCAGTCTTTGTAAAATGAGTTGGCATAGTACAATTAACGAGAATTAATTCAATAGAATTCATGTCTTCCATAAAATTGTGGTCCACTAGGATATTTTCGTTGAAATCTCCGGTTAGCGACAAAAGAAAATTTTAATTTTTAAATAAATTTTGTGGAACGTGTTTTTCTATTTATAGAATTTATAATCTACAAAGATTAAAGTAATCTATTAACACAACAAAAATTCAAAAATTGTAAATAAATTTCGGTAGTTACAATGGTATTAAAAATAAATAAAAGTGATTGTACCTGGAACTGCAAAAATTCGGTTGGAACTACGAATCTGTTTTCTGTGTGCATTGCCATTTTATTGAAGTTTTTTATTTTAAAAATATGAGGTTTAAAAATTACTAAAAGCATTTTTTAGTTCATAATCAGAGGCCTATGGTATCCAAGTTTTGGTGGCTAGTAGCAAAAAAAAATCGCAAAAAAAAATTGCAAAAAGGAAAATTCTTACATCAATATATTTGTTTGCAGAACATAAATATCTGATTAAGTTTCTTAATTCAATTCTAGTGCCATAGTCTTTTTTCGCGATACGCCATTATTTTGCAATTTTGTAAGTGCGGTTTTTTTTTAATTTATAATCTAAGGATTATAGTACTCATTTCGTACAACAAAGTTTAGTGGCTAGTTGAAAAAAAAAATCGCAAAAGATATCGCAAAAAAAATTTCAAAAAGGAAAATTCTTAAATCAATATATTTGTTTGTAGAACGTAAATCGCTGATTAAGTGTTTTAATTCAATTCTTTTACCATAAAGTCTTTTTCCGCGTCCCGCCATTATTTTGGAGTTTTTTAAGTACGGTTTGTTAAAATTTATATTCTAGTGACTATAATACCCGTTTCATACAATAAAGTTTGGGAGCTAATTAAAAAAAAACCGCGAAAAAAAATTTACAAAAAGGAAAATTCTTAAATCAATATATTTGTTCGCAGAATGTGAATCGCTGATTGAGTGTTTTAATTCAATTCTTTTACCATAAAGTGTTTTTCGCGTACCGCCATTATTTTGGAGCTTTTTAAGTCCGGTTTCTTAAAATTTGTAATATATATAGGGACTATAATGCCCATTTCGTACAACAAAGTTTGGTGGCTATTTAAAAAAAAATCGTTTTTATACTATAAAGTCTTTTTTCGCGTTCCGCCATTATTTTGCAATTTTTTAAGTGCGGTTTTTTCAAATTTATAATCCAGGGACTATAATGCCCATTCCATATAACAAAGTTTGGTGGTTAGTTGGAAAAAAAAAAAAATCGCGAAAAAAATTTGCCAAAAAGAAACTTTTTGCATCAGTATATTTGTTTGAAAAATGTTAATCGCTGATTAAGTTTTTTAATTGAATTTTTCTACCACAAAGTCTTTTTTGGCGTTACGCCATAATTTTGCAATTTTTTAAGTGCGGTTTTTTTTAAATTTATAATCTAGGGACATACATCAAAGTTTGGTGGCTAGTTGCCAAAAAAATTTACATAAATGAAAATTGTTCAGTGTAGAACAAAGAACAAAACATTCTTTACATCATTATGATAAGTAATCCCAATAAGCATTGAAAAATTAAAAATTCAAGTGCTTTAAATATTGCTTGAATTTGGCTTTATTTTAAGTATTTTTTTCAGTCAGAATCAAGTTATTACAAAGTGAAATAATTTGTTTGTTTTTCGTTTGTTGTCAGTATTGAAAAATAAAATTGGAAAATCCAAATTCACAATTTTCCTGTAGAGATTTTAACAAAGTCTGAATTTCTTACAAGGATTTTCTTCAAAAGGTAAGTCGCATTTGTTTCGAGCTAAATTCGGTCCTTATATTCTGTTTTTTACATATTTCAGAAAAGTCCTACAAACTTCTACGCTTCTAGAGAAAATAGGAACAAATAATGGAAACAATTGATACATCAAAAGTGTTATTCCGTGCGCAAAATCAAGCATCAAAAACAAAATGAATGTGTATGTATGTTAAAAATAATATGTAAATAAATGTTAATAAATTATACAAAAAATAATGAAAACCGTGTTTTTATGGCTTGGTTTAAGCTTGAAGTTAGGACTTGAAAACAAGTGTTATTATAATGTTGTTTGAACTTTAATTGAACTGTGATTCAAGGCTTGAATTCAAGCATATTTACACTGATATGTTCGACTGGAATTCCAGTGTCCCTTTTGCTGGAATATGCTATTGAATTACAGTGTAAATCAAGTATAAATCAAGGCTTGAATTTGGAAAATGGGACTGGAATTACGCTTGATTTCAACTTGAATTCCAGCAAAATCCCAATAACCACACAAAAACTAAAAATTCAAGTGCTTTTATTTTTGCTGGAATTGAGCTTTATTTATTGCCTTTTTGTCAAGTAAAATTCAAGTTCTGAACAAAAGAAAATAATTTCCAAAATTTTAAATGAATATGTTTAAAAACAATAAGAAATAATATTAAGAATTGGTGCCTTTTTCCCTAATTCAAGCTGAAAAATGATAGGTAAGACATATAAAATCAAGATAAAAATAAATATGTATGAAATCATACATTATATTCTTTTAGTTATAACTTTGTAGATGGCAATGGGCCGATTTAAAACCGCATACATATCTGGAGGGATTATTTAAGGTAAGTTAATCTTAATAACGAAAAGTGAAAAAAAAAACTATTTTTAATGTGTATATTTTCTTCATGTAACAGGTGTACGAAAAATCTCGTTTGACCATCAATCTATGAATAGAATAACTTTAAGTATGGGTGTACAAATTCTTAAATGCATTAAGCTTGTTTGTTTCTTCCCCTACATCTATCCAATCTACAATCATCATCTTTAATACGCTCACATTTCGTTGTAAAAGTTTTTCATTATATGAGTTTTTAAAATCGTATTCTTTATTGCAAATTAATTTATATTTTCAGCAATTCAATAAAATTTTATTTTTGCAAAATTTTGGGGTATTTCTTAAACAATCTTTTATTAATAATATATTTCAGACTTGAATTGCTCTTGAATATAGCTTTAAATTAGGCTTTAATAACACTTGAATTCAAGCCTAGAATTAAAGTTGATTTACACTGATAAGTTCGACTGGAATTCAATCACTCCTTTTGCTGGTAGATGCTATTGAATTACAGTGTAATTCAAGTGTAATTCAAGGCTTGAAAATGGAATGTATGACTGGAATTATAGTTGATTTCCACTTGAATTCCAGCAAAATTGCTTATTGGGAATGGTAATGAAATTTCATTTGTCTACCTAGTGTAGAAAAAATGAAAATGATTTTTTGGTTTTACTACCATTCCCAGTGTAGAAACGGTAATGACATATCATTATTTTTTGGACTACCAGTAATGACACCCACTTACCATCTGCATTATTTTAAAACATATAATAATGAGTTACTGATAATGACTTATTTTTATCATTACTTCAAATAGAAAATAATTTTCTAGATTTTTTTTGAAAATTTTTTGAAATCTATTTTTAGACTCAATATTTTTTAAACACTAGTAAGGATATATGTAACCACATATTTTTTGATTTTTGTATGTTGGCGAGTAAGCTTACTTGTGTGCAGCAGGTCAATTATGTTTTTATCTATTAAATAAAACATGTCGATATAGCTCAGATGGTAGAGCTATTGACTGGCAATCTGTAGACCCACCCAGTGTAGAAAATCATTACCAGATATGTGGTTATGTAACTACATACTTGGTAATGGTAATTAGTTACTTTTGTTATTACATTTCTTATTACCTTTGTATGGCGATGTCGCGAAAAATAATGAGTTATGCTTACAAACCAGCATACGAAATATCTAAAAATATGTAGGTAATGACATGCTTACCAGTACGGACAAAAAGAATGAGTAGATTTAAAAAAAAAAAAATTTTATAAAAAAATATTTTTAATTTAAAATTTTTTTTTAAATAAAAAATTCTAGTGCGGGAATCGAACCTGGGACTCCAGGTTACTAGTCAATAGCTCTACCATCTGAGCTATCTCGACATGTAATGTTTGATAGATAAAAACGTAATTGACCTGCTGCACACAAGTCACCTTACTCGCCAACATACAAAAAATCAAAAAATATGTGGTTACATATATCTCTACCAGTGTTGAAAAAATATTGAGTCTAAAAATAGATTTAAAAAATTTTAAAAATAATCTAGAAAATTACTTTCTATTTAAAATAATGATAAAAATAAATCATTAGCAGTAACTCATTATTTTATGTTTTAAAATAATGCAGAAATTATGTGGGTGTCATTACTGGTAGTCCAAAAAATAATGATATGTCATTACCATTTCTTCACTGGGCAGGTTCGATTCCCGCACCAGCAAATTTTATTTGAAAAAAAAATACAATAAAAAATATTTTTTTTTATATAATTTATTTTTTTGAAAATTTTTCGTATGCTGGTGTATAACCATAACTCATTATTTTTCGCGACATCGCCATATTAAGGTAATAAGAAATGTAATAACAAAAGAACTTGTTACCATTATCAAGTATGTTGTTACATAACCACATATCTGGTAATGATTTTCTACACTGGGTTGCGTAATGTAATGAAAATTATAAAAACGTTTCATTACATGTAAAGAAAACAAATGAAATGAACATTTTTTTCATTGCAATTACATTTTGTAATGGTAATGAATTTTTTTTTTAATTTTCATTTTATAGATTCAATGGTAATGAAAACCCGCAATGGTCATTACAAAGTAATTAATTACTCCCATATCTGCTTTTACTACAAAATATCTTTTTTTGGTTCATTTTTTTAGTTTTACTTTAAAATAATAAAATTTGACTAGAAAATTTGACTGTTACGAAATGTCCCTATTTTCATTTAGTTAGATTTTTAAATAACTTGTCAAAAAGTTAAAAATTATTTTTTTCTACGAACAACTGTTATTATTTTTAAAAACAACTCAACGGAAAAACTTCAGAAATAACTAACAAAAAGTGACTGTATTTATTTTGTGAGTGTAATATTCCATGCAATAATATTCTATGCTGCTCCAGTATGGTGCAACACTGCTGAATGCCACCTTAAACGGTTACAAGTTTGTCAGAACAAGTTGCTCAAAATGTTTTATAATCTGCCACCTTACTTTTCAACTTCACATCTTCATTCACTATCCAATATCAAACCTGTTAAGTATAAAATAGATATTATTAAAGAAAAATTCTTTAATAGATGTGCGAATTCTTCTTAATAACGTATCAATTCTCTCTGTCCTTGAACAGTTCACTTTTAACTACTTAAATTCACTTTCTTTTAACTTTAAATTTCCTTAGCTGTTTATTTGAAATAAAAGTATCAATTAAAAATAATTTTTTTTGTAATTGTATTTTTTTTCGTTAAATATCAATTAGATTTAAACTATTTTATATTTATAAAAAGAAATTTCAATTAAATTCTGTTCCTTAAAAAAATAATTATGAAATGGAAAATTTTTATTGTTATTTTAAATTTATCTTTTTTAAATAAAAAAAATAATAATTTTAATTGACATAGTTCGAATACAAATTAAATATTTTTTATTTTATTTTTTTATTTTCAAATAGAATTCTAAAATTTTTTATTCTAGTTTCATAAAAATTAAATAATTTTAATAAAAATAATATTCGGCAAATAAAATAATAAATTAAATTATTTATTTGAGTTTCCTAAAAATAAAATATTTTTTATAAAATTTTTATTTGTACCTAAAAATTTATAATAAATTTATTTCATATTTTTATTTGAACTAGAAAAACATGAAATAGATCTGTGGCTGTGTTTTATTTGAATCGGAAATATTTAGAATATACAATATGTTTTAATTGATACAAAAATGTTTCAACTTCTTTTGTTGCTAGGATTTAATTGATACAAAATGTTTCAATTATTTTATTTAATTTAACCAGAAAATTTACAATTTTTGTTAATTTCTTGGCTTTATATTTTTATAGGTATTTAACGATTTTGTGAATTTGTGTAAAAGTGAGTAATAGGAAAAAATAAGATGGCGTTTTAAAATGTTCTTAAAGTTACGGATTGGATATACATATATGTACATTAGACTGTCCCTTAAAATAGCGATTTGTCGATTTTCGTTCATTACACCCCCCCCCCCCCCCAGTTGTATTGAAAATGGTCTCAAATGGAATAAATCGATTTTTTTTTTTGGAAAACGTTAACCCGTGCCGAAAGTTGGACGAAAATGGCCCCTTTTGGAAAAAAAGTGTATTACTATTAAAAATTATCAAAATTCGAAATTTCGAAAAAAAAAATTTTTATTCCACTTATTCATTTAATATAGTCAAAATGATTCATACATGGAATTTTGACTTCATCGGATATCATTAACCCACTTTAGTCTGGAATCCAAAATGACCCACAAATTTGATAAAAATGCAAAAACGTATTTTTTTTTTAATTAATTTAAAAAATTTTTTAAAATGCCTAATTTGGAGATGTTGATTGCTATTTGTACCACATAATAGTTGATATTAAAGAAAAAAAATAAATTGGAAAAATTATAATTCGAGTTTGTGTTTGGAGCGTGTTTGGAACATTAAAAATTTTAATGTTTTCATCAAATTTTACACCGTTTTCGGAAAAACAGCACTCAAATTTGGTTAAATTATAATTATCTTTTCATTTCTTTAAAAAAAATTTAACCCTTAGTGGCCTGGGGTCAGAAAAGCCCCATGGAACTTAATATTAATTATGACTACGAGATTGTAAAGCCATTAAATTTATAAAAAAACAATCTTAACTGGATAAAAATAATTATTTTGTGTAACGTGATCCATATGGGGTTAATTTTTATACTTTTGGCCAAAAACGCCCCTAAAAATCTGATAAATGTTATTCTGTAAATTTGCTAGTGGGTCTTTTTTTTTGAAAAGTGATAACATTAACCCTATATGGATCAAGCTACTCAAACTAATTATTTTTATCAAGTTGAAATTTTTTTTTTATTCATTCAAAGTGATATTTTTCTGAAAATTTTGCCTTTTAAGTTTCAATACGCTCACACTTTTTTACTAACACACTCACATTTTTAAAAATTTAACTGCAACTTGATATCAATTTTTCTTTCAAGTCGGGAGAAAACTTGACAGTCAAGTTTTAAACAGCTGATAAAATTTCTTGTAAATAAATTTGTTTTTCTTTTTACAAATATTGTGCCGCAAGAAAACACGGTGGATAAAACAAAAAAAAAATTTGTTGCGATTCACAAATCTTTGTACGTATAACATAGAAGGCATGAAGTTTTATGGAATAAGAATATTTCGCAATAGCCACGAAATGACATGAAATATCATGAAAATGTCACGTCATCTTGAAAAGAAAATTGACTATTAAGTTGCGTGCAGGCTACACTCATAAAAAAAAGTTAGCACAAAAGTATGTTAAACGCGTTCTGATTAAATTGAAATAATTGTTCTGTTATTTTCTCTAAAAAAGCCCGTACAAATAGGTAAAAATTCTGCTAAAATAACAGGAAATAATGTATTTGCGCCAGCACAATTTTGACCTATTTGTACAGAATTTTTTTTATTAGTGTACGTCACAGACTCAAGTTCAACTAAATTTGACAAGCAGTATGTGTGATCAACTTGAAAACAAAATCTTGAACGTGTAAATCTAGTGTTATATGACACATATATGTATGTATATCGCCATTAATATTGTTATGTGTAAGTAATAAAATGATCGGATTATCCGTTTCGTGCCTACATCCGTTTTAGCTACAAAAATCTATGAAAAGCTACAAAATTTAACCTAAAATGGCTCTGGATATTAAAATAATAGCACGATCCATTTAGCACTTACACACAATAATAGTATTACTGATATATACCGATTACGCAGGACTGCAACTAATTAATTCTCGAACTGCGGATGTGCCCTTCAAAAAATATTAAATTTTAAGTTATCCACGCATAGATACCCTACGGGAAATTTTAACAAACTGTCACCGAACTGGCCCCTTTATATGAAATATACTGGTCACTTTTACATGGCGTTGTCATAGGAGGGGGAAATTGACCCCTTGTGACATGTCACAAGACAAATCCCAGGACAGGTCCCTGAACTTTGTTTTTTATGAGAGTTCAGTAACCTGTCCTAGGATTTGTCTTGTGACATGTCACAAGGGGTCAATTTCCCCCTCCTATGACAACGCCATGTAAAAGTGACCAGTTTATTTCATATAAAGGGTCCAGTTCGGTGACAGTTTGTTAAAATTTCCCGTAGGGTATGAAGAGATTATTATTGTAAAATCTTCTTTATTACTGAAGACACACTAATCAATTTGACCTCATTTTTTTATTTACATTGATGCTTTTTTTCAATTACATTGATGCTGAAAGCGCAAAAATTCAAAATCTCTGAAATTGCTCATTATTCCATTTGTTCCTAATTGATAGCACCTATTTTTTTTCCACAAGTGTTAGATTTTCTAACATCATAGTTATTATCCGCTAAAGGTTTTAGGCGATTTCCTTTTGTGCTGAAAAAGTTATACCCAAAAGAGTTGAAAAACTTTTAAAAGTTACAAGCAAAAGAGAGTAGAGCACAAAATATTAAAATTTAAGATGTACGCCTGATTAAATTCGTTGCCCCGAAAATGCTGATACCATCAAAAATATTATATGTGACCTTCTCCGAGAAAAGGGACCTAGTGTGTGAAAATAAAGTTTTTTAATGTTTTTCTCATTTTTATCGAAACCCGTTTTTTGACACACTATTGTTATTAAAATGTTTAAATCCTGAGTTACACGGAATCGTACGGTTCCGTATATTTTCCCACATGTACATTACATAAAAAAGCTATACTTTTTAAAAAGAATAAAAAAACCTAACAACAGATCTAATTGAAACATTTCTATTTTAAAAAAAGTTGAACAAAATTTTTAATTGATACATTTTATGTTGAAATAAATTTTTATTTGATACATTTTATATTGAAATAAATTTTTATTAGATACATTTTATGTTGAAATAAATTTTTATTTGATACATTTCGTTAGCAAAATAAAATTTTATTTGAACAAAATTTGAGGAAAATATTTTTTTTATTTTATTAGATTTTGGTTCAAATAAAATTTCAAAATATTTTATTCGAATTAGATTTGAAAAAAATATATTTTTATTTTGTTTGAAGGCAAATGAAATATTTATTAGAAAATTTTGTTTTATATTTTTACAAATTAAAATATTTTAATTTAATAATAAAATTTTTAAAGAAATAAATTTTAATTGAAATTTTATAAAAAGATGTTTCAATTAAAAAAAAGTGTTTGAGTTGTGCTCAAATAAAAATAACAATTAAAAAAATATTTATTTCTTAGTCATACCAAATAAATATTAAGGTAATTAATATTTTTATTTGAAAACGTTCAATTAATTTAAAAATTATTGTAATTTTTTGGAAACAAATAAAAACTAAAAATTATTTAATTTTTTCTTTAAAATTCAAATAAAAGTAATTGAAGATAGCAGCTATGGTATATATTCATTTTATTTCTATGCTTCACAATAAATAAATAAATTAATTAAATAAAATCTACTAAAATACATATTAAATTAATTGAAAACGCAATTGAAAAAGGACTACTAGTTATTCATTATATTCAAACTATTTGGCTATCTATTTTCAAACATTCCCAGGAAAATTTTCCGTTCCAAAAAATCGGTGGTAGAATAGCTACTTTTTATTCACAACCCCTTCTACTGTAGGGTGACCAATCGTACTGATTTGATAAGTACATGTACTGATTTTTGGTCACGTGTACTGATGGACAAATAGTGTACTGATTTGTACTGATTTTTTGAAACTTCCCAGTGTAGAAACGGTAATGACATATCATTATTTTTCGGACTAAAAGTGATGACACCCACTTACCTTCTGCATTATTTCAAAACATATAATAATGAGTTACTGATAATGACTTATTTTTATCATTATTTCAAATAGAAAATAATTTTCTAGATTTTTTTTTAAATTTTTTGAAATCTATTTTTAGACTCAATATTTTTTGACTTATTTTTATCATTATTTCAAATAGAAAATAATGTTCTAGATTTTTTTTTTAATTTTTTTGACATCTATTTTTAGACTCAATATTTTTTAAACACTGGTAAGGATATATGTAACCACATATTTTTTGATTTTTTGTATGTTGGCGAGTAAGCTTACTTGTGTACAGCAGGTCAATTATGTTTTTATCTATTGAATCCCACTGTAGAAAAGGTAATGACATATTATTATTTTATGGACTACCAGTAATGACACCCACTTACCTTCTATATTATTTTAAAACATATAATAATGAGTTACTGATAATTATTTATTTTTAACATTATTTCAAATAGAAAATAATTTTTTAGATTTTTTTGAAAATTTTTTGAAATCTATTTTTAGACTCAATATTTTTTAAACACTGGTAAGGATATATGTAACCACATATTTTTTGATTTTTTGTATGTTGGCGAGTAAGCTTACTTGTGTGCAGCAGGCCAATTGTGTTTTTATCTATTAAATATTACATGTCGATGTAGCTCAGATGGTAGAGCTGTTGACTGACAATCTGTAGACCCAGGTTCGATTCCCGCACCAGCAAATTTTATTAAAAAAAAAATAAAATAAAAAATATTATTTTTATATAATTTATTTTTTAGAAAATCTATTTTTAGGCTCATTATTTTTGTCAGTACTGGTAAGCACATAGGTAACGATATATTTTTTGATTTTTCGTATGCTGGTGTGTAACGACAACTCATTATTTTTCGCGACATCGCCATATAAAGGTAATAAGAAATGTAATAAGAAAAGTAACTAGTTACCATTACCAAGTATGTAGTTACATAACCACATATCTGGTAATGATTTTCTACGCTGGGTTGTACTGATTTTAAACATTTAAAAAAATATTACACTTTTTTAACAAAACAAAAATCAAAATACAAATTGACATACAATTGAATCCCTGTTAAATCGAAATAAATTTTTGCCTGAAGTTAACTAATTAATCGCAATTAATCAGCCCACTTTTTTTAATGCAATTTTATGCTTTAAACGCAAAATACCGGGTACCGGTTACTTTTTATGGTTTTTGAAGTGGTTACTACCCAATAAGCAATTTCGCTGGAATTCAAGTTGAAATGAAGTGTAATTCCAGTCATGTTTTCAAGTTTCAAGCCTTGATTTGAACTTTAATTACACTGTTATTCAATAGCATATTCCAGCAAAATGGATACTTGAATTCAAGTCGAACATAACAGCGCATATCTACTTTAATTCAAGCCTTGAATCACAGTTCAATTCAAGTTCAAACACGCTGTTAATTGGCTTGTTTTCAAGCCCTAATTTCAAACCCAAATGAAGCCTTAAAAAATCGCTAAATTTAAGGCATTAAGAAATGGTAATGATAATTTTTAATTTTTCTTTAATTTATTCAAAAAAATAAATGCTAAAATTGGCTAAAAAATTTAATAAAAACAGATAATTCAACTATGACAAATCAGGATATTATTGTTCAGCTATTTAACTTGGTTTCATTATACCCTACACCACTATGTGGTCAGGGTATTATAAGTTTGTGCTGATGTTTGTAACACCAACAAATATTGGTCCTAGTTTTTATTTTGAACTGTGTATTTTTAGATCGCTGTAAATTTGTTATACAAGATTTCTCAAATTCTGCATCAGCTCTTTTAGTTAATTATTGAAGATAAGCCACTAAACTAAAATGATATATTAAAACTGATCAAAATAAAACTATAATAAAATTATAATCAATAGCTTACATTTAATCAGATGCGTCGTCAAAAAGTGTTAGTGTTAAAATCAAGTGCAAAAAGTGCGTTCACATTTTATCCGCAATTTCGGTCCATCCATCTATCCACTTACACGTAGTCTATTGTATTTTTTTCATTCAAGCCGTGCTCTAACATTCAATTACCCGTATTGAACTCAGCGCTAGATTTTTTATTTAGGAAACTAGATTAAATTGCATAAACAAAGGAGTTTGATAAATTAAAGATTTCATTGGATTTTATAACAATGCAACAATTTTGTGTGCATTTAAATATTTAGCTTTTTTTTTGACATGTTACTTACTTTATAGAATAATCCAATGTTTGAAGAAATGCGACAGCTTTTGCGCGGTTATTTTTACATACCCACGATTTAAAACAGTTTCAATAACAAATATTTTGGTATATTTTTTAATTTATGACAATATGTACTGGCAATATTTTCAAATAAAATAACTTGAAACATTTTTTTTTGTATGAACTTGAATTTCACTGGAAAATTGGGCTATAAATAAAGTGAAATTCCAGTAAGAAGTAAAGCACTTGAATTTTCAGTTTTTGATTGCTTATTGGGTAGGCTTCGTCAAAAAATTGCTCAATCGATCCGACCATGAAAGTCGGGTATCCGATTACTCTTCATACTTTTTTAAGAGGTTGAAAGTTGGGTACCCGTATTTTTGCTAATACAATTTTATGCTTTAAGCGCAAAATACCGTGTACTGGTTACTGTTTATGGTTTTTGAAGTGGTTACTAGGCTTCGTCAAAAAATTTCTCAATCGATCCGACCATGAAAGTCGGGTATCCGATTACTCTTCATAGTTTTTTAAGAGGTTGAAAGTCGGGTACCCGTATTTTTGTTAATACAATTTTATGCTTTAAACGCAAAATACCGGGCACCGGTTACTTTTTATGGTTTTTGAAGTGGTTACTAGGCTTCCTCAAAAAATTGCTCAATCGATCCGACCATGAAAGTCGGGTATCCGATTACTCTTCATAGTTTTTTAAGAGGTTGAAAGTCGGGTACCCGTATTTTTGTTAATACAATTTTATGCTTTAAACGCAAAATACCGGGTACCGGTTACCTTTTATGGTTTTTGAAGTGGTTACTAGGCTTTGTCAAAAAATTGCTCAATCGATCCGACCATGAAAGTCGGGTATCCGATTACTTTTCATAGTTTTTTAAGAGGTTGAAAGTCGGGTACCCGTATTTTTTTTAATACAATTTTATGCTTTAAACGCAAAATACCGGGTACAGGTTACTTTTTATGGTTTTTGAAGTGGTTACTAGGCTTCGTCAAAAAATTGCTCAATCGATGCGACCATGAAATTCGGGTATCCGATTACTCTTCATAGTTTTTTAAGAGGTTGAATGTCGGGTACCCATATTTTTGTTAATACAATTTTATGCTTTAAACGCAAAATACCGGGTACCGGTTAATTTTTATGGTTTTTGAAGTGGTTACTAGGCTTCGTCAAAAAATTGCTCAATTAATTCAATTCATTATTAATTAATTAATTCAAATTAATCTACCAATGCCTTAATTTTTTAAAAATCGAAAAAGGAACTGTGAACGAAAAATATAACTCAACCGTTCAAGGATTTAAAAAATATTTCTCCGTTCAGTGTTTTAAAAAGATCTTTCCCTTAAGCGATTTAAATAAATTTTTACCGTTCAGTGATTTAAAATTAAATTTTTACCATTCTATTAACAAATAAAACATCATTTCGGTTTCGACAAAATAAAATCAGTTGTCTGCAAGGTTGGTTACCGAAACGAATAACGGTAAGGGTAACAATAACGGTATCAAATTTTATTTGTTTCGGTAACGGTAAAGGTAACGGTATGCGAGAGTACGGTACGTACCGGTATTATAAATTACGTTAAAAACATATAAAAACAAGTAAAAACATAGCATATTTTTTATTTTAGGTGTTAAAAATACAGATTATGAGCTATAAATTCAATGCTGGTACTTTTAGTAAATAAAATTATTATCATATATTTAGTTAGAATATTCTTCTACCTCAAGTCCAAACTCTAATATGATATTGTCATATTAGATTTTTATTTGTTGTTTCAAAAAGGGTTGATCATTTTCATGATAGACAATACAATTGTTTCGTAGACATCACTCTACTCTTCAGTTGTCCGCTAAGAAAATGATAACTTTCCTACTCAAAACGAGACATTACATAAGGTACAAAAAACCAACGGGATGAGAATTTTGTACTTTCGTATATGAACTGTCTGATTCGGTAAAACCAGTTATAAATCAACTCCTTTTTGAAAGCAACAATTACATAAAAGTACCCTTTGGGTACTATTTATATGTATGTCTGTTGTCAATACATTTTGTAAAAACAACTAATTTTAAACTCAAAACAAAATAAATATTTGAATGAGATTTTAGCCGTGGTGTGCTTATTTTCAACAATTACAATTTTTGTATTTTTTAATGCAAAAATTAAAATAATTGTTGAAAATTATTATCTCTAAATTTTTTTGTAAAAAGACTAGATTATAAAATAAAAAACTTATAAAATTGGCATTTTTTATATAAATTAATAAATACTGGTAAAATACCGGTAACTGCCTATAAAAATAACGGTATCGGTAACGATAACGGTATTTCCAATTTTTTAGAGGTATTGGTAACGGTATTCAATTTGAAACGGTATTTTAGAGATAACGGTATTATAACGATAACGGTAACCAAACTTGGTTGTCTGAGAAAACAAAACTTCAATTGTCCTCAAGCCTCATTCATTCTGAACCCAAAACTAGAAGTTTTCGTTTTTTTAAGTTTTCGATTTGAAATTTGTATTTGACAATCGAAAACAAAATAAATTTTAAAACTTCTAGTTTTGGGTTCAGTATGAATGAGAAGTATTCGGTTTTAGCAACCGCAACGATTCTGTTTTCAGGGTGTAGGAAAAGTCATCATAAGCTGAAGATTTTTCTTAGAAAAAGTCTTTAATATCTGAATATTTTTATGTGGGTATTTCGGAAAGAAAATTGCCTAGAATCTGATGGTTATTTGTGAGAAATATTTTAATTATCCTAAACAGATATGTTGTGACGGCTGAATGTATATTGTGGTAATCGAATATGCAGTTTGTGTCTACATAAAATAAGTTTAGACAATGTAATTTGTTTGTGACAACAGAAATTCGCTGGCCTGAATAAAAGTTCGGTAGTATTAACTTAAAAATGTTGTTGCAACGGCTTAACCATTCGATTGACAACAAATTTGGTTGACAGAATGATTTTTTTTTGTTGATTATATTTTTAAAAATTTGTACTGATTTTAAGTCAGAATTAAATCGATTCTAACACCGATTCTTTTTGTTTAAAATTGTCCCAAAAGCAACCCCTTCTATAGCCCCAAAGTGGAACCGGTTGCTCTGGAATCAGTTCTGGAACTGATTCAACGTCACCCACACCTTCCATATAGGATCCCAGGAACAGGTTCCGGAACCAGTTCCATGGAATCGGTTGCAGTGGAACCAGTTGTAGAATGGGTGTGGTTGGCTACCGATTGTAAAAAATTTTCTTAGGTTGTTTAAACAATCCATAAAAGAAATAAAAATAATTGAAAAGTCTGTTAAAACAATCTTCAATTTTTAACTGACAAAACATTAGAAACAACAACGGATTTTGTAGTTTGTTTTTTATATTTGTAAGTTTTTGCCTAAAATTGTGAAATAAGCTTATGTCTACAATTGTAGAATAGGCTTATGCTTGCAATTGTAATGCAAACAATTTACATTTTGTTTTTTTATTAATTAGTAAAAGATAAAAAAAAATAATAATAAAAAATAAAATAATAAATAAATAAAAAGTAAAAAATTTATATGAAAAAAATCAAGTCTCAATAAATTTAACTTTAGAACCCAGGAAAATTTTCTGTTCCAAAGAATCGGTTGTAGAATAGCTACTTTTCATTTATAACCCCTTCTACTGTCGATTCTAACACCGATTATTTTTTTTTGAAATTTTCCCAAAAACAACCACTTCTATACCTCCCAGGAACTGATTCCGGAACCAGTTCCATGGAATCGGTTGCAGTGGAACCAGTTGAGTAGTGGGAGATTGGGAAGTCAATTTGGTTTTATTGCTTTTCGATGAGAAGTAAATTTGGTTAATTGTTTTTCGATGAGAAGTAAATTTGGTTAATTGCTTTTCGATGAGAAGTAAATTTGGTTAATTGCTTATTGAGTGCCAATAGTGTAAAATGGTAATTGGGAACTAAATGTGGTTTTATTGTTTTTCCATGTGACTTAAATTTTTTTAATCATTTTCCACTATGGGATTTAAATTCTGTTAATTGCTTATTGTATATTGTCTGCCCATAGTGTAAAATGATTGGTGCCTAAAAATCGGTTATGTCTTCTCACAGTGTAAATAGGTGGTAATTAAAAAATCGATTATGTGTTCCAGTAGTGTGAAATGTTCGGTGAAAAATCAATTGTGTGGTGGTGGAGGATCGTTTTGAATTCTACAGTTTGTTTTGTGGGTTGTAAATGTAGTAGTGTGAAATGATGTGAGCCACTTAAGAAAAAATTGTCCGTTGTGTGTTTTGATTTAAGTAAAAAAAAATAAAAAATGTAATATTAAAATGAAAAATCAATTGTGTGGTGGTGGTGGAGGATCGTTTTGAATTCTGCAGTTTGTTTTGTTTGTTTCTGCCTCTTCTAAATATTCTATATTATTTTGTTTTGGATTTTTGGGGTTGTAAAATCTCGTATTGTGAAACGATGTGAGCCACTTAAGAAACAATTGTGCTGAAAAAACAATCTCTTTATTCTCATATGAATCGAGATAAGCAGCATTCTGTAAAAGAAAGTTTAAATCTTCTAGAGACATAAACTCCTTATATTCATTAAGGAATTCTATAATATTTTCTCGCATTGACATCTTAATCGTCTGAGTATTTCTTTATTTCTGAATCCATTAGTTTTAAATACAGCAACAATAAATTGTTGTTTTCATAATACTGTGAAATAGAGAGTCAGCACTCAATCTGTCCATATAAGTTATTTGCATCTAAATAAGTGCTTTTTTCGTATTGGTCCGTTAAATTTATTCTACTCTCTGGGGGAATTCTAAAGAAGTTAATTTAAAATTTAATTCATCTTAAGGTTTCAATCTAAAACCAAAGTCGTCGAAGAAGAAACCACCACCATGAGCGCTGTATCAAAATCATTGTTAAACAAATTTGATGACCTCAACAACAAGCCTATTCTCCATACAAAAGATATGGAGGATCTTAAATTATATAATATTTTGAAAGCGATTAAAATGCAAACAAAATATGGAGAAAGTATCCAGATTGAGGTGGAAAACTATGCCATCTTATTGCCAAAAAGATTTATTGCTATAACAGAGGAAGAGGTAAAGGAGTTTTCATCGGGCAAATACTGCATCAAAAAAGTACCTGCAGTAGGTGACCAACCCTTCCGATTAGTGTTGGAGGTTTTTGATCTTAATGAATTTATTATTCCCAAAATTGGGGAATATCCGCAATGGAATTGAAATTGTTAAAATGTATAAACTATTGCATTAAATAAATCGAAAAAATAAATAAAATATATTAAAATATAAATAATAATTTATTTTTATTTATCATTAATTTCATACAAAAATTTTAGGCATAAGTGACCACAATTAAATGAATTGTATTTTTGATGTTTTCTATAATTGTACGCTATATTAGAGCCTCAATATAAAAGTCAATGGTGTGGGGCATAGTGTGAAATGATGTGAGCCACTTAAGAAAGAATTGTCAGTTATATGTTTTGATTTAAGGAAAAAGTTTTTTTAGAATTTTAATTTATGATGAGCCCTAAATAAAAAAAAAAAACATCATAAATAACACTATATGTGTGGTAGATGTGTTGTTCAGAGGATCGTTTTGAATTCTACAAATGTTATATTTTTTAAAAATGTAGATATAGGTCATGCAAGTGTTTTGTTTAGTTTTGCCTCTTGTAATTATTCTATATTTATTTTGTTTTGGATTGGCCTTTTGACAACCGAACTTGAAACGCTGCAGATTTTCTAACGAAACTTTTTGATTAACTGATCATACTTTTGGTTTCATTCGTATAGAGTACTACTAAAATTTTTAGCAAGTCGTTGTGAAAAATAATTTAAATACTTAAATATTTTAAATTTCTTATAAAACTCAATTCTAAAAAAAAAAGTATAAAAAATTTTAAAAAATCAACTGTGAAAAAGACTCTAAATAAATTTAAAATTTATTAAAAAAATCAACTGTGAAAAAGACACTCAATAAATTTTTAATTTATTACAAAAAGATACAATAAAATTAAAAAAGAAATATAAAATTATTTAATTAATAAAAAATTGTATTTAAATTCTAAAAATAAATAAGTCAAAATGTTCTCCTGTTTAATACGCCAAACTGCTTTCAACAGCAAACGTAATATGCTTCAACATAAGAAGAAACATTGTATTGAATGTGGAAAGTTTTTCCTTAACCGTTCCTCAATGAAGGAGCATGAAAGGACTCATGCAACCTCTTCAATAAAATTTTCTTTTCCTTGCAATGTAGCGGTTGGGGGCTACAATAGCTCACATAACAAAAATGATAATGGTCACTCTAAGCGATGACTTGAAAGACACCTATAAATCCGGATACCTAATGAAATCCGGAACAAACTGTCTGAGTTCCAAGAAGATAGAGATAGTGGGTGGTCTTTTATAAATATAAAATGTTTAAATATTAATGTGAATGAAGCAAACATTATAAGAGGATCACAATATATTACACTTCCAAAGGAATTAAGAATGAAAAAAGCATTTACGAATATCCATAATAAAGATGTTTATTGTATCAAATGGAGTCTTATTGCTGCATTGTATTGTGCAAGAGGATTGTCTCATGATGAACAAACACAATGTTCATCATACAACATAAACTGTAGTATAGCCGAACAGAAAATAATAGTGAACAACATCGAACTAAATTTTGTCAACCTCAAGTTTCCACTACCTCTAAAGAACTTGAGAGATTTTGAAAGACAAAATGAAGATATCAGTGTCAACGTCTTTGGATACGAAGAGAAAAGGATAGTCGGACCCTATTATCTCACGAAGGAGGAGAAGCGAAATCACATAAATCTTCTTCTTCTCATAGAGGAAGATAGATCACATTATGTGTTAAATATATTAAAAAAAAGTGTTTTATTTCCTAATAATCGATACTATCAAATATTAGATCGTTAGAATCATTCTGGAATTGTAGTAAATCAATATTTACTTGCATAATAGTATTATCACCATCCTCATTAAAACTAAAATTATGATTTAGACATTTTATACACTTATTATCGGGGGTTTTATTATCCTCATCATATTCACAATGACCCCTAGCAACTATGTTAACCTGATTGCTCATAATATTCGTTTTTCGTCTTGATAACTTAAAACAATTTTATAGACATTTATTGTGAAAACATTATGTAATTTTGATAAAAACAAACACATATTATCGTAAAAAATTTTACGTTCAAATAAAGCAGTTTTATAATCAAACATGCAATATTTGTTTAAACCTGACTTTTTAACCCCCTTTGATTTTTTAATTTCTTTATCGTCGATAGTTTTAATTAAATACATTTTCGATCTGAGACCGACAAATTTAGTCATAATTATACCATTATTCTCATCCTTCATTTTACCCAAAACTTTTTTTTCAATAATGGTATACCATAAGGATTATCAACGCGATAATCTGAGGTATCAAATTCAGACAAAAAATCATTAAGTATATCCTTGTAAAAATCTTCCGTTTTGATTGAATAAATAAATGAATCTGTGTCCATATAATTGAGGATAATATTTTCCCCATATTTTGCCTTCATTATCCTATAATGGAAATCATACATTTTCCATTTAGATAGTTCAAGCACGACAAAACCTATGTATATGGGTTTGTCATATAATACATTAACTCTCCCCATCTGAACTGCATACAAGTCATCGCAAAACTTGGCAATGCTTTTAAAATTTGGGCGAGAAACAAAATATCTTACCCCTCGACGATTTCTATTTTCAATCTCCCAAATTTTAGCGATTCTCAACATTTTCCATGGTTTTCCCATAGACAGCGTTATTCAGAAGTTTGAACAAATCTTTTTCAAATGTATTTTTGCTCTATGGTCTGTATTTAAGTTTATATATTTCTGAAGCCATGGAGACTGATTGAATTTTACCCCCCTATGGTATTTTGTACAAATTAAACCATTTGCAAGACATTGCTTAAGGTTTCGATAATGAATCTGATAATTACTTTTATTAGTCAAGTCTGCAATAAGTTTTTTATATTTGGACTCTCCAACTACTTTGCTTTCTGGAGCAAAAGGCAGATCATTATGAAGTTTATGAAGAGAGTGAGGATATGTTAAATCAACCTCTAAAATGTAACCGATAGGAGAAGTATCGGATATTTTATTTGGATCAAATTCGTTTAAGGAGTTCTCGTCAAGCCACTAAAATTCTCCAGTTGGAAGATACTGAGACATTGCCCATCCATATAAGTTATTTGCATCTAAATAAGCTAAATATTCAGATGGTTTACTACTATCATAATCATCTATATACTTATTATTGGCTTTGGTATGTCTCTGGGAAAATTGTTCGAGACCCCCCCCTTATTCCTTTTTGTATAAAAAGATACATATCTTTATCTTTGAATAATTCTAATTCTTTCTGTGTCGTTTTAAGCATGGCGTCCCATGAAAGACCGGGGGCTGTATAATATTGAGCTGGATCTAATTTATATATAGATTTACAAATTTTCCTAAAGTTTTCAAATATGTCTGCCAACAACAGCACATCTGTTTTCAAATATAATTTTACATAATCCAACAGGTTCTCACATCTAAACTCATTCCAAACATTTTTCGCGTGTTCATAATCTTCTTCGGAACATTCGGCATCATTTAAAATATTCAAAAATTTATCTCGACTGGGGAGTTCAGTCTCATTGAATCTTTCCAATGAATCTATATAAGAGTATGGAAAAACACCCTTTCTTCTTATTAAATTAAAATGATTTTCATCAACGAAATTTTTGCGGACAATATATAAATCCTCAACATGTAAATTTTTTGCTAGGGAATCCAAACTTGAAGCCATAAATCTGAATGAATCTAGAAATCTTATTTCGAATTTTTCTTTAGTAGAATTTTCAAGAAATGGTAGATGCACAGACAAAGCTATGTATAATTCCTTGTTGAGAGGAAGAACATTTATATCACTATATTGGAATATATTGAATTAAAGAACATATGACAATCATATGATGAAAAATTGTGGAAAAATACTGGAATAAACTTGGGTTTCCTATATTTTAATTTACAATCATTGTGTGCAGCTCCTCTATACTTGCCAGTGAAATGACAGTGGTCTTTCATTTTTGAGAAATAAATATGCTCTTCACAAATATGACACATATTAGAAGAACTATGAAAATTGATATCTCCTGCCGTCATATTAATTTCAACTTCTTTATAAATATAATTCTTATAAATGTTTTTTAAATCTTCAACTAAATCTTTGACAAAAACTGTGGGTGCATCTTCACCAACATAAATTTTAAACTTATCTAAATTTTCGTTAAAGCTACATTTTATAAAATAACTAAATGCACATGGAATGTGCTGTTGTATTTTCCTAGTTTAAACGCTAACCTCTTCATTTATACTACTTAATACCGATTCAAAATCAGCATACACCGTGAATGGCAAATCCAGTTCCTTACGAACATTCGAATACTTTATGGTAGCATCACTTTCATCCGGCATTCTTGTGCAAATTTTATTGCAATTTTGTTTATGTTCTAATATCATGCCTCACTTTTTTTGTAAGTGAGGCATGAATTACATATAAATATTTTTCCGTGATGTCCTGTCAAACTGCTATGAATAAATCTGTAAATAAATAAAAAGAGTAAATAACAAAGATTAAAAAAAAATCGAAATACATTTTAATCAATATTAAAAGATAAATTTTTAAAATTTTGCTACTAACCTTGAAATATCTTTTGTTCACACATAATGTGATCTATCTTCCTCTATGAGAAGAAGAAGATTTATGTGATTTCGCTTCTCGTCCTTCCTTTTCTCTTCGTATCCAAAGACGTTGACACTGATATCTTCATTTTGTCTTTCAAAATCTCTCAAGTTCTTTAGAGGTAGTGGAAACGTGAGGTTGACAAAATTTAATTCGATGTTGTTCACTATTATTTTCTCTTCGGCTATACTACAGTTTATGTTGTATGATGAACATTGTGTTTGTTCACCATGAGACAATCCTCTTGCACAATACAATTCAGCAATAAGACTCCATTTGAAACAATAAACATCTTCATTATGGATATTCGTAAATGCTTTTTTCATTCTTAATTCCTTTGGAAGTGTAATATATTGTGATCCTCTTATAATGTTTGCTTCATTCACATTAATATTTAAACATTTTATATTTATAAGAGACCACCCACTATCTCTATCTTCTTGAAACTCAGATTTTGTTCCGGATTTCATTAGGTGTCCGGATTTATAGGTGTCTTTCTCTAAGTCATCGCTTAGAGTGACCATTATCATTTTTGTTATGTGAGCTATTGTAGCCCCCAACCGCTACATTGCAAGGAAAAGAAAATTTTATTGAAGAGGTTGCATGAGTCCTTTCATGCTCCTTCATCGAGAAACGGTTAAGGAAAAACTTTCCACATTCAACACAATGTTTCTTCTTATGTTGAAGCATATTACGTTTGCTGTTGAAAGCAGTTTGGCATATTAAACAGGAGAACATTTTAACTTATTTATTTTTAGAATTTAAATAAAATTTTTTATTAATTAAATAATTTTATGTTTCTTTTTTAATTTTATTTAATCTTTTTGTAATAAATTAAAAATTTATTGAGAGTCTTTTTCACAGTTTATTTTTTTAATAAATTTTAAATTTATTTAACAGTTGATTTTTTAAAATTTTTTATATTTTTTTTAGAATTGAGTTTTATAAGAAATTTAAAATATTTAAGTATTTAAATTATTTTTCACAACGACTTGCTAAAAATTTTAGTAGTACTCTATACGAATGAAACCAAAAGTATGATCAGTTAATCAAAAAGTTTCGTTAGAAAATCTGCAGCGTTTCAAGTTCGGTTGTCAAAAGGTCAGTCCAAAACAAAATAAATATAGAATAATTACAAGAGGCAAAACTAAAAAAAATTTAAAAAATATAACATTTACAGTATTCAAAACGATCCTCTGAACAACACATCTACCACACATATAGTATTATTTATGATGTTTTTTTTTTTATTTAGGGGTCATTACATAAATTAAAATTCTAAAAAACTTTTTCCTTAAATCAAAACACATAACGGAGAATTCGTTCTTAAGTGGCTCACATCATTTCACTACTATGCCCCACACAATTGATTTTTGACCATACAATACAAAACAAAATAATATAGAATAATTCAAGAGCCAAACTAAACAAAAGAAACTGTAGAATTCAAAACGATCCTCTGAACAACACATCTACCACACATATTGTATTATTTATGATGTTTTTTTTTTTTTATTTAGGGGTAAATTCTAAAAAACTTTTTCCATAAATCAAAACACATAACGGACAATTCTTTCTTAAGTGGCTCACATCATTTCACACTATGCCCCACACGATTGACTTTTATATTTAGGCTCTAATATAGCGTACAATTATAGACAACATCAAAAATACAATTCATTTAATTGTGGTCACTTATGCCTAAAATTTTTGTATGAAATTAATGATAAATAAAAACAATTATTATTTATATTTTAATATATTTTATTTATTTTTTCGATTTATTTAATGCAATAGTTTATACATTTTAACAATTTCAATTCCATTGCGGATATTCCCCAATTTTGGGAATAATAAATTCATTAAGATCAAAAACCTCCAACACTAATCGGAAGGGTTGGTCACCTACTGCAGGTACTTTTTTGATGCAGTATTTGCCCGATGAAAACTCCTTTACCTCTTCCTCTGTTATAGCAATAAATCTTTTTGGCAATAAGATGGCATAGTTTTCCACCTCAATCTGGATACTTTCTCCATATTTTGTTTGCATTTTAATCGCTTTCAAAATATTATATAATTTAAGATCCTCCATATCTTTTGTATGGAGAATAGGCTTGTTGTTGAGGTCATCAAATTTGTTTAACAATGATTTTGATACAGCGCTCATGGTGGTGGTTTCTTCTTCGACGACTTTTGTTTTTAGAATGAAACCTTAAGATGAATTAAATTTTAAATTAACTTCTTTAGAATTCCCCCAGAGAGTGGAATAAATTTAACGGACCAAATAAACATGTAAATTTTTAGTAATTTTAATTTATGAACAAAGATTTAATGATGTTTTTATTTATGAATTATTGTATAAATTAAAATTCTAATAAAATCAAATATATGAAACTTATTTTTAGTATACATTTTTTTATTTTTTCCTTAAATCAAAACACATAACGGACAATTCTTTCTTAAGTGGCTCACACCATTTCACACTATGCCCCACACCATTGAATTTTATATTTAGGCTCTAATATAGAGTACAATTATAGACAACATCAAAAATATAATTCATTTAGGCCCGTTAACTTATCTCAATTTATACCCTGGTTAAGACCTCTACTAGCCTTAACCACTGGTAAACATATTTTTGAATAACTTATCTAAATTTTAACCAAGCATTTCTTCTAACCAATGCTAAAATTTAACCATAGAAATTTCTGTGGTTAAGAAACTTAACCAAGGCTATTTTAGAACAATTCACCCTACATAAGATATTTTAATACATTAGACTTGTAATGATGATTATTAAAAAAATTTAAAGCGCAGCTTTAACCAAACTTTGACTAAGAATCGTTTATGACACATATAAGTATTTTCGATGTGCATTTCCCCCACTTTACCAAAACTTATAAAAATTGCATCAGTACTTAAAATCGTGCACAAATTTTTGCTATTTAGGATTTAGGTTTCTGTGATAGCTTACAGAAATTGGCCTCATATGAGGACATAAGAAAAATGTATTTTTTTATTGGTTCAGGGAGCCAAAATCTGTCTTGAATAAAAAAAAAACAATATTACAACAATTTGACACGAATTATACACCTCTACAAAATGAAAAGTCGATGTTGGTAGAAGCTTGATACATACTTTTAGTATTTTACTTGCTGATTCTAAATCTCTATTCCGAATTCACTATCACCTCTCAATTTTGAGAAAATCGTGATTAAAACCACGAAAAATAGCTTTCTACGAATTTTAAAATACTATACAAAACGCATTCAAATAGCTTAAGACTTTTTGTTACGATGGTAGTAAAGAATGAATTTTGTTCTCTAAAATACATAGGACAACATTTTCTTAATTTGTGTACCGTTATAGGAAAAAATGCTTTTGAAAACCACTCTCAAATTGTTCCATCAATTTTGGGTAGCTTACATTTAAGAATTTGGAATCAGCGTATCAAATTCAAAATGAATCATGTATCAAAGCTCAAGACTACTGAATGAAGTACAAGACTACTGAATTTATTTCTTAAATATAAAAAAGCGCATAGAAATCACTCTCGAATTTGTGAAATGTGAACCAATCATGTTTTAAATATTTTAAAAGTATGTGAGGAACCCCTGTACAACCCACTTGACTCGCAATTACAAAAAGATACAAAATCATGCACAGCGATTATTTTTCTACTCACTTTGATGTGCCGATCACATAAATTGCATTAATTTAATAATCTATCACAAAATTTCCACTATTTTTTTTTATTTTATACGCGAATCTTTCCGCGGTTGTCTAGATTAGCACGAAATACTTATTAATAGTTCCAATAATCCACTTTTATTTTATAGACTTACCAAATGGATTTAATTAAATCACCTCTCGTAGTATGCAAAAAGACACTATCATTTTATAGCATTTAGCGACCGCGAATCTTAAAAAAAACGACGTTGTCAAGTGTATTATTTTTTTACGACCAGAAACACACTAAAAACCGCGAGAAAAACTTTTAATTTTCCCGTAATGAAAAAAAAATTTTTTGTTATTAATTTTTATTTTTCTTTTTGTTTTTATTCTGACATTTCATACTAAGGTTAACTACCCGAGTAAAAAAAATTGATATCGCGCAATATCTAATCATATCCATTTGATATTGTTTAAGATCTGCTGTAATATCTAGCTGATCCAATTAGATCTCAAAATTGGGAGGTCCAATGATATCTTTGGGGATAAACCTAGATCTAATTTGATCCGAAAAATGGCGGATCGAATTAGATCCAGTTATATATTTGTGGATAAACTTAGATCTAATTTGATCCGAAAAATGGCGGATCGAATTAGATAGAGCTATATACTTGTGGATAAACTTAGATCTAATTTGATCTCAATTTTGGCAGATCGAATTAGATCTAGCAAAATATTTGTGGATAAACTTAGATCTAATTTGATCCGAAAAAGTGGCAGATCGAATTAGATCCAGCAATATATTTGGGGATAAACTTAGATCTAAATTGATCCGAAAAATGCCAGATGGAATTAGATCCAGCAATATATTTGTGGATAAACTTAGATCTAATTTGATCCGAAAAATGGCAGATCGAATTAGATCCAGCAATATATTTGGGGATTAAGTAAGACATAAATTTATCCAAAAAAATGACAGATCAAATTAGATCCAGTAATATAATTCGGGATTGCGTAAGATCTTAACTTTTCCGATAAATTGCAGATCGAATTAAATCCAGTGATATATTTGGGGATTTGGTAGGATCCTAATTTATCCCATAAATTGCAGATCGAATTAGATCCAGCAATTTATTTCCCTATGAAAATGGCAGATCGAATTTGAAACAGCAATATATTTGGGGATTGACATCTAAAACTATCCAAAAAAAAATGACAGATAAAATTATATCCCGCATTATATTTGGGTACTACGTAAGATCTCCATTTATTTGGGATTAAATAAGATCCCAGACAGATATTGACAACAGTTCAAAAAATAATACACTGGCAGAGCACTGATTTTATAAAAATTAAAATATTTTGTTAAAATAAGGTTTAAAATCAGAAGGTCTCGAGTTCGATACCGTTCACGGCTATGCATTTTTTTTATAAAATGAATTTCTAGAGTTGATTTTCTTTTTATAAAATTATAATTTTATTTTCTATAAATGTTTTTATAAAATTATATTTTTTTTATTAAATTGAATTTTTTTAAAAAAATAATTTTATTTACATCTTTTTAACGCTCTACACCATTTCCAATTGTATCAATTGTTTTTAAGATTTATCAATTGTATTTCAGAAATAATCAATTGAATTTCAGTTTTATCAATTGTATTTCAGAACTTATCAATTATTTTTCAGATTTATGAATTGTACTTCAGATATAGTCAATTGAATTTCAGTTTTATCAATTGTATTTCAGAAATTATTAATTGTATTTCCGAAATTCACAACTGTATTTCAGAAATTATCAAACTGTATTTCAGAAATTATCAATTGTTTTTCAGAAATTATGAAATGTAATTTAGAAATTTTTCTCTATTAACTATGATAAACAATCAACATGTTCTGAAATAGATTTGATTATTTCTGAAATACAATTAATAAATTTCGGAAATACATTCCGTAATTTCAGAAATACATTTAAAATTTCTGCTTCTGAAATACAGTTAATATTGTAGTTGCTGATGAGTTACCATATATGACCATATATTATTTAAATGGCACCATATATGTCAATATATTGTTTAAATGGCACCATATATGGCAGGGTAGAGGGGGGATCCTTCGCCACTTTTTTTCAAAGCACAGTCATTTCTTAACCCCTAATTATTTTTCAAAAATTTCTTTCAAATTGAAAACCTACATATCTTGGCTTTAATTTCTATGATTTTTATTCTAATTATTTGCATATTTTCAATTATTTTTTTAATGATTTTCAAAGTAACT
Source organism: Leucophora obtusa (assembly GCA_949987735.1). Classification (NCBI taxonomy): domain Eukaryota; kingdom Metazoa; phylum Arthropoda; class Insecta; order Diptera; family Anthomyiidae; genus Leucophora; species Leucophora obtusa. Next base: position 172,610,644 of record OX465295.1, on the reverse strand, counting down.
CAATTCGTCGTAACTGCCCCAAACCTGGGGTATATTCGCCAAAAGAGCTAGATACAATTTCAACAATAAAATTTGTTAAAACAGCAAAGTCAATCTTTTAATGACTGAAATAAATAAGTTATAATAAGTTCTTTAAGATATGTGATTCTTTTTAATCAATAAAGCTCTACTACATTAAAAAAAAATAATTTAAATCTATAATATAATCATTCTTCAAAATTAAAAAAAACTGAATAATTAATATAAATTAAAGAATGAACACGATTGTTCTAGTTTACTATTAAACATATTTTAAATATATAGAAAAGTCTTATAGAGCATTTTAGGCAGGGATGCACCAACTCTTTGTAGCTCCAGGGGCCATCAGACAGGCACTAGCATAAAATTAATATTTTTTCACACTTTTTAAGCATTTATTAAAATCAAATTATTATTTTTCGAGACCTTAGGATCGTAGGTCTAACATAATGAAAAATTGTTTTCTTATCACACGATTTGAGGAAGTTATAGCAAAATGTAGTTGCTTCCTATTATTTTTTTTGGCACCCCAAAAAACACAAAAACACGTCTGTCTGCGACCACATGTTATATAAATTCATCAAAGTGGATGGAAAGGTAATTGAAAAATGCACAAAATATATTTTTTTAAATTTTTTATCTCCCTTAACAGCGGAGAAAAATGGGATTAGTGTATGTGCCCCACTGGCGAAGGATCCCCCCTCTACCCTATGTTCCCTATTAAAAAAAAAACAATATGGAGCTTTATATGATAATATATAACTTAGACTCATCCATGCACCATTTGATCCGAAAAATGGCCCGATAAAATTGTATCAGTTGTTTATCAGTTTTTATCTAATTGCATCAGTTTAGATCTGACCTGATTAAATTATGGGTTAATCAGATGAAATTGTATCAGATTTTTGACCACCCGAGTAAAAAAGTGTATATAGAGCAATTCCATATGAAAGCGATCACCTTTTGGACGACCCCTCTCCGATTCTAAAATAAATAGTCTCAATCGATTGCCCAGCAAAAAATAATGTACCTACATATTTTTTTTTTTTTATAGTGACTGGTTTAGTGGTGGTGTACACCACTGTCATGTGACAAAATTGAAGAATTCTTCATTAGGGACCTCATTGAAAGTTGTTTTAAAAATAAAATAAAATTTTCCTAATTTTTCTCAGAAATTTACCTTTTTTCCCATGAAAATTTAATTTTCCCATGAAAATTAAATTTTCCGATTTTCCACAGAAGCTCCTAAATTTTCCGGCTAATTTTTTTTTTTTTGGATTCCTCATAAGTTTTGCTTTAAGAATCAGCAATAAAAAAATGGGCCCCGACCCTTGGGCCCTTGTTTGGACAGGAGAGGAGCATTTAAGAGACCACCTTGTTCTCATTGTTTTTATATTTTTTATAATTGAATTATTTGTAATTATTTAACATTGTTTTATTTTATTATTAAAAATACATTTTAAAAATTATTTTACAGTTAAAAATACATTTATGAAGAAAAAATCTTTCTTATTTTGCTGCTTATACTTAATTACAATATTTATTAAAAATTTCAATTGTCTTGGCATCATTATAAAATTAAAGTAACTTTAAATTTAACACGTCGGCAGACGAAGAGTACCGCTTTACATTAATTGACATATCAGAAATATTTGGTATGAAGCAATGAAACTTTTGCGTTCCAGTTATAGTTTTGACATTATTATATCTGTTTTGAATTCGTCGCTCCATGGCATCGTGTTCTTTTTGAGTGCATAAAACTGTGTTAATGGCAATTTCCTTGCTTTGAATCCACGAAAACAAATGTTGTACATTTAAGATCTGGTCAGTATATGGCCTTTGCAAACTTGCCTTAGTCGCCATGCGTTTTAGGGTTCCCCCTAACGCATCGCATGGGCCCTTACCGTGGGACGTCGCAAAAAAGTGCCACTCGACCTTGCAGTTTTGTTCTTCTTCAATTATGCAAAGATTGTAAAAATTTTTTTTATTCTTGTACTGAGAAGCCGCGCCGTCTGAGAAAAACGTTACTTTGTCGATTGCATCGAATTTTGATCTTAAGGATTCAAACAGTTTAATTTGAAATAAATAAACGGACACATAATTATGAGCTAAACTCTCCGCGACAACAACAAGGCTTACGGTCTGTAGTTCGTTATCTTCGTTTTTGAAATAAATGCAAAAAGGATGCACCGTGCACTGGTCGTTTGCCCAGTGATAAGCCTGAATTTCATCCTGAACGAGAAAAGTGTAATTCTCGGCAAAGTCGCTTATCACAATGAATTCATTTTGGGCTAATTTCTCCTTACTTTCCTTTAGAAATTTCGATTGCATCTCGGATATGAAATGGTGCGCCTTCAGTTCATTCAACTTGAATCCGAATTCCTCGATGAATTCCGGAATCTGCTTTACCACGGTCTCAAGGGAACATCTGCCGCTGCTAATTATCCACTGTTTGAAATGCACCTCCTGAATTAACAGCTGTTCAAACTTTTCCGCCAAATATTGCTCTAGCTCGTCAATCTTCGGACAATTGTCGCATTTGGACAGATGACAATTTTCCGTGGGGTATGCGCACAACGACTTCGACAGGAGGTCCCTATATGTTTCAATTTCACCGTGAAATACTTTCAATTTCTTGCATGGAAAGAACATTAATTTGATGTTTTGATGAAACATGCAAACGCAGACTGAATGCGTTCCGTGCCTGTCTAATGCCAGCACGCATTCTTTTGGTCGTAGGATGGCAAACTTAGAAAATCCCACTTTTTCTGCTGGGTATTTCTCTTTGAACTGATGGTATGCTTCGGATAGATTACATAATAATAATCTGCGCTGCTTGTGTACTTTTTCTCCATCTTCACGTGTGATAACATAGTCACGTGTACCTGGGCAGGCGCGGCTGTTGTCATCATTGCAGTAAAAATCTTGAATCAATTTCACCGTTGCTTCGCTGAGGGTCCTTGAGCCAAATTTCTTGGTGGGAGTCGCCAATATGCCCTTCTGTCGAACTAATTCTTTGCTTCTTCTCGCGATGTAAAAAGATGTTTGAAACTGTTCAGAAATCTTGCGTATAGACCATGATTGAGGCAGCACAGATAAAATGAGATATTTCTCCGGAAAAGTGGTCGCTAAATTGAATTTTCTTTTCAACTGCTCAATCATTTGTTTGCCGTCATCAACGTCATCTGCTTGACTGCATTCGTTATCAGAGCCTTCATCAAATATTGTCGCGATTGCACTCATAACCTTGCCTTTTTTCTCTTTCCTGTATTTTTCACTTCGCAACTTTCTTTTTGTAATAGGCGATTCACCTAAAGTGGTAATAGCCTCATTCAAAGGACTCAAAGACATATTGACCATCGGAATGTCTGCCTCACTATCAGATGAAACATTTTGTTCAATTGTCATTTCACTCTCGGATTGTGGTTGCATTTGTTTCAATGCATTTGCTTGTTGAGACAAATCGATTTTACACTTGGGGCAAATGAATTCTGCTTCTTCACCGTATTGTATATTTAATTCATTCATGTATCGCTTCGAAACACCAGTTAATTTTAATACTTTTATCTTTTTCGAACGATGTCCACTCTTGTTAAACGGATTGCAGCAAAATTTATTCATTTTACTTTAAATTGTCTTTACAGCTTCACTCTTTACTTTACAAAAAAAAAAACACTTTAACACTTTCACGTTTAGTATTCAACTAATATTTGACTCAGAGTGTGTGAAGTATTTATATTTATTTTTTGGTAAAAAATAGGTAAAAAAAAATAAGCGATATTTGCTTTTCTTTAATAGGAAAATTTGCGTGAACTACTGGTCATAAAATGTTTTTTAAAGAGGGACTTAATTGGTTACTGCCAATAAGCCGACCACAGGTCATAAAATGTTTTGTAAATTTTTTAAATTACCAGGTAATAAATATTTCGCCATATTTATAGAAAATCCTTGTTTTATGACTTGTTTCTGCACGTGTCATTTTAGGCGAAATATTTATTACCTAAAATTTAATTTAAAAAATTTACAAAACATTTTATTACCTGTAGCCTCAGTCGGGTTTGGTGTGCCATTAAATGCCACTGCTGCTATTATCCATGGATTTATGGCCGATCTTGTGAAGGCAGGCAGACCATATTCACTACACACTCAACTTGGGGCTCTTAAAAAAAATTGATTTTTTCTTCATAAATGTATTTTTAACTGTAAAATAATTTTTAAAATGTATTTTTAATAATAAAATAAAATAATGTTAAATAATTACAAATAATTCAATTATAAAAAATATAAAAACAATGAGAACAAGGTGGTCTCTTAAATGCTCCTCTCCTGTCCAAACAAGGAGTCGGGGCCCATTTTTTTTTTGCTGATTCTTAAAGCAAAAATTATGAGGAATCCAAAAAAAAAAAATTTGCCGGAAAATTTAGGAGCTTCTGTGGAAAATCGGAAAATTTAATTTTCATGGGAAAAAAGGTAAATTTCTGAGAAAAATTAGGAAAATTTTATTTTTCAATTAAAGCCTGATTCAATACCTTTCCAACGAGCTATCACTCGTTGCGATCGCTTTAGTAGTTTTTTTTTTACCGGCAAAACTGTTGAGTATATAGAAAAACGGTATATGAACAGATTAAAGGAATTGTAATTTTTATTTTTTTTAAAATTGATTGAGCAAAATCGGACTAGTGGTTCTCGAGTTATGTCAAAAAAAGACCACCAAAGGTCAAATCGATATATCTCGATTCCTAGGGTTGACCCAGCGAAACGCCGGGACACGTATAACTTCTTTTTTACCGATATAACTTTCCCCGGTAGTTTGAACCCTTCCCGATCACTGACCCCTACCATTTGTCTCACAGTGTAATGAGTAACTATTAAAGACGTTAATGTATAAATCTGTTATTCTTTAAAGACTAGATAATTTTTTATCAAATATGAGAATTTTCTTTGGACTTAGAAATTTGTTTAAATATGTTAAGCTTTTTTATTTTCAATAAAATTTTAATGGTTAGCCCGGCAATGCACTTCTTTTTTGTTGGAGGCTCATAGTTCCCGATTTATGGAGCTGAAGATGATCTACAACAATATTCAATGGCTTCTTTCTCCACTCAAAACTTATCGGACCAAAACAAAATATATATACTTGAAATACCTTTCCAATCAGGGATGGAAATGAGTTTTTTTATTTTGTACCATTCACATAAAGAAATTGTACTTTTTTGGCCCTTACGGTACCAAAATTTTTATATATAGAAAATTTGCCCGAACAATGTCAAACTTGCAGAAAATATTCTTCTACAAAAATTGTACTATTTCAGCCCTTATCCATTTTTTTATAAATAAAAAGTACGTGCGATCGACAAAGACCTGCTAACGTATATTAAAATAACCAATAGTTGTGAATATCAAATTTATATGAAAATATATGTTGTTAAAATTTTGTTATGGTTATTTTTTAGATAAGAAAACAATGTAATATTTTTTTTTACTTTTAAAAAAATATACGAAAGAGGCGGGTTAAATTCTTGAATTTTATGTAGTAGCAGCACTGAATCAACGCGTATTGATGAGCTGATTACGGGAAAATAATAATACTATATTTATACTTAAACAAAAACCACCTAGTTTTTGTACAAAACTGGTTTTTGTACAAAACTAGTTTTTGTACAAAACTAGTTTTTGTACAAAACTAGTTCTTGTACAAAACTAGTTTTTCTACAAAACTAGTTTTTGTTTGTTTCTTTTTGTATGCGTTTTGACAAGTTAAAAACTACAAGTGCCAAAAACCACGTAGTTTTTGCTCAGGTACAAATGTAGTATAATACATTTTTTTGCAACATTGGACCCAAAAGTTGTCAGTTACAAGTTTTTGTTAGAATGACTTCAGTCCACGTCTGCATTACGAATATTTGTTGACAGCTTTAACGTACAACAAGTTCATTTATTATAAAAATTTTAAAATTGGAAATTTTTGAAATTGTACCAAATGGATCGCGGTAGTATCACGGTACCAACGGCAGTCAATATGTATCAAAAAAAGTACAATTGTACCATGTTTTCCATCCCTGTTTCCAATGATATGCAACATGCCTAAACTTATTAACCCATTATGAGCCGGGCCATGATTTTAAATATTAATTTTTTTAAATTGGATTTTTTAAATTAAAAAAAAAAACTTTTAGAAGTAAAAAGGCTCAGAAAATATTAATTTCATGAAAAAATTGAGTAAAGAATATAAAAAATTGTTTTTGATCAAATAATACATTAATCTCGAATATATTAAATAATCTCGAACTTGGGTCTGATATTAACTAATATATCGTCGGCTTGCCTGCAAGAAGTGCTATGTTTTTGGTTTTAACAGGTTTTCAGGAGAGCAAAAAACTGATTTATATTATTCTTTTAAGATATTTTATTGACATCATATGCCATAATGATTCACGACCTTATTTATTACAATGAAATATATTAAAAGGATAATATAAACCAGTTTTTTCGCCCTCCTGAAAACCTGTTAAATAACACATCACACTACTTGCAGGCAAGCCGACGATATTGTTATATAAAAAATAAAATTAAAGTTATTTTTCGTATCTATTTATATATAAATTTTTTAACGGTTTTATCAATAATATATTCCTACACCCAGGAAAAAGATTGGTTGGCTTTCGATCAAAACCATTAAAATGAATTTGCCAGGACTTTATTTTATTTGGAATTACCTATAATTGAATACTACATCAAAAATATTTTACTAGGTATTAAAAATAGGGAAAATGAACTAAAAAACAATCCTTTTAACAAATTATTGGTATCTCCAATCAATTTTAAAATTAGTATCAGTTTAGTAATTCTATGCAGTAGAAGCAGCCATTTATTTAGTGAATGTACAAGAAAATTGGTGTTATCTATATCCTTTTTTAAAAAAATTTCAATATTCGAAAGTGGTAGCTACAAATACGGGTATCCTAATCAAATATGACCTTAAATTCAAGTTTCTGTAGAACCAACCGAATTGTGGATTGTATTGATAACACACACAACTATTAATTGGTAATGATAAACGAGTTTTATACCGTATTAATAAAACACATAAATTCAAAATTAGTCATTAAAATTATTAAGTGTTTGTGGTGTAGTGGGTGAGGAGTTGGCCTAGCACGCCGGATTTCCGGGTTCGAATCCCGGAAAAGACAAAAATTTAGATGTTTTTTTTAATTAAAATAAAATATTCATATGTGTAAACAGTAAATATGGCTAAGAAATTTAAAAGTAGTTGTGGGGCAGTGGGTAAAAATGTGAACTATTAACCTGAACGGCCGGGTTCAATACCAGAAAATTCAAAAAAAGTTTTTTAATTTCAATAAAATTTTGTAGAACATAATAATATTTATGTGGAACATAATATTGAATTAGACAACCGAATATTGGCTTTCACGACGAAAAATATAATTTAATATAAAGATAGTTGTCGTAACCGCACGAATTCGATTGGCAACAAATTCGGTGGCCACAACTGAGACTGTTTTCTGTGTGTATATATACAATTTGCAATAAAGCAAATACTGATATATGATTTAATATGATTACATATGAGAAAATTTCTAAAAAAATTTATAATATATCACCATATAAAAACATATAAGGTCGCACACAATATTTTATATTATCATATATATTAATATTAAAAAATATATGTTATATATACCCTTTTTTAATCGGGCTGATACAATTTTATTGGTTTATATCACCTGGTATCAGTTTAGGTCCAAATAGATATATTTGTATACAAAATTATATAGCTATATCCCAATTTTGACCTGATATCAGTTTAAAACTTTGAGACAATTGTATAAGGTAAATGTCGGATACAATTATATTTTATTTATATAAAATTTAACTAATTACGATCAAACCAAAAAAATTGTATCAGGTCAAAAATCTGATACAATTTCATCTGATTAACACATAATAACCATTACACCATTAATCAGATCTAATGGTGTAATGGTTAGCGCGTTGGACTGTTACACGTAGGGTTGCGGGTTCGAGCCCCAACCAAGGCAACATCAATTTATGAAAAATAGTAATATGTATGAGTTTTTTCTATCCCTCATACATATCGCAGCGTCCTCCTTCGGTGTTCCCATAACACTTAACCCCCCCGAAGTAAAATAATATAACAGGGCTATGAATTAAAAAGCTTCAACAAAATTCGCCAACTCACCGTCAGATGGCGCGCAACAACTGTTCTAAAAAAAATTCAACATCTCGCGCAATTAGAGTGTTGCCATATTTGAAGCCCTTCATCTTTCACCACCTTTCACTTCTTCTCTATCCCCTTTCCAAAGGAAGCAACACGTTAATTAATAGGACGAATTTCCTGAGTGTTGCATCTCTCAAAAAAAAAAAAAAAAAAAAAAAAAAAAACTAATACATTTAGATAAAAATTGATAAAAATATATCGGGCCATTCTTCGGATGAAACTGTTTATTTATACAGATAAAACTTAATCACATATATGACTATATGTAACTATTTTTACTCGGGTTGTTTAAATGATACGATATATCAAAGTATATTGTACTATATATGGTAGCATATATTATCATATCTGCAACTGTATTAAAAATATTGTTCACAAGGTACCATATATGACCATATACTGTTGAAATGGCACCATATATCATAATGTATGGTTTAAATGTCACCACATATGGTAATATATTGTTTAAATGATACCATATATCAATATATATTGCACTATATATAGTAGCATATATTATTATATCTGGAACTGTATTAAAAATGTTGTTCATGAGGTCCCATTTATGAGCATATATTGTTGAAATGGCACCATATATGATAGTATATGGTTTAAATGGCACCATATATACTAATATATTACTTAAATAACACCATATATAAATATATATGGCACATGGAATCATATATTATCATATCTGGAGCTGTATTAAAAATTTTGATCATGAGGTACCATATATTGTGTAAATGGCACCATATACAATAATATATGGTTTTAATGGCACCATATATGCTAATATATTGCTTAAATAACACCATATATAAATATATATGGCGCTATATTTAGTAGCATATATTATCATATCTGCAACTGTATTAAAGATTTTGTTCATGAGGTACCATATATGACCATATATTGTTTAAATGCCACCATATATAGTTATATATTGTTTAAATGATACCATATATAATTATATATTCCTTAAATGCCGCCATATATATTAACATATAGCTCTATATACAACTATATATGCAATAAGATCAGCTATGCTATGTAATATATAATCATGTATACCATATCTAATATTATAAAGGCCGATATCTAATTAGATGAAATTATATATGGCATAACATAAGGAAAAATTTTGGAAAAAGACGTCATATATAATTATATATGAATATACATAATGGCATGTCTAATTATATATTGTAATATATGCCACATATGATAATATATAATTTTTTTTACTCGGGTACCCAGAGTTAAAATATTGATAAGTTATTATGGATAAATTTTCATAGGGATAAATATTTAGTATTGGTTAGTTACCCATGTTTAAGGTAAAGTTAACTTCTCGAGAAAAGTTAATGGGCCTTAATTGTGGTCACTTATGCCTAAAATTTTTGTATGAAATTAATGATAAATAAAAACAATTCCCGAGTAAAAAAAATTGTATATAATCATATGTGGCATATATTACAATATATAATTAGACATGTCGTTATGTATACATAATTATATATGATGTCTTTTTCCAAAAATTTTCCCTATATTATGCCATATATAATTTCATCTAATTAGATATCGGCCTTTATAATATTAGATATGGTATATATTATTATATATTACATAGCATGGCTGATCTTATTGCATATATATAGAGCTATATCTTAATATATATGACGGCTATTTAGGAATATATAATTATATATGGTATCATTTAAACAATATATAACTATATATGGTGCCAGTTAAACTATATATTATCATATATGGTGGCATTTAAACAATATATGGTCATATACGGCACCTCATGAACAAAATCTTTAATGCAGTTGCAGATATGATAATATATGCTACTAAATATAGTGCCATATATATTTATATACTGTGCTATTTGAGCAATATATTAGCATATATGGTGCCATTTAAACCATATATTATTATATATGGTGCCAGTTAAACAATATATGGCAATATATATGGTACCTCATGATCAAAATTTTTAATACAGCTCCAGATATGATAATAAATGATACTATATATAGTGCCATATATATTTATATACACATATGATAAATATAATAGATACATTCAAATTTTTTCTAATTTTATTCTCGTTGCCTTTATTTTTAAAGATCAAAATAGTGGATAAATTCACCCCAAAATGCGAGAAGATTGTTCAGAAAATGGTGCAGAATTTTAGCGTGATGTCTGTTTTTTATTTTGTCACTTGTTTTAAGTAGGCGTGGCTTTTAATGAAAAATAAGCAATATCGACCTTCTATCAATTTACATAATAAAATTTAGCGAGTACTGATCAGTTCTGTAAGAACTGTGTAACAGTGGAACCAGTTATAGAATGGCTGTGGTTGGCTACCGATTGTAAAAAATTTCCTGGGCTGATACAATTTTATCGGTTTATATGTAATGGTGTCAGGTTTGATCGTAATTGGTTCAATTTCCCTGCAAACATTAAAATACGAAAATGTTTCCCAATCGTATCGCCTGGAAGAAAAACTTTATTGCGGCAATAGTCATATTTTTATTGCGGAAGATCCTCCTTTCGGGAGTAAATGTCCTTTCTATAGCGATACTCCCAAGCAATACGAAAGCGATACTTCTGAATGATAAATCGGTGATATCGCCAATTTATCACCTGGAGGATAAATAGGTGATATTGCTAAATTAACTCCTCGAAACAAAATAAACGATTTATATTTTTCATTATTAAATTTAACTCTGAAAAAGAATGTCTGCATACATAATCCATTGACAAAATCATTAATTATCTTGTTGCCATCATACCCAATTTTTTCCGCGCACTAATCCTCATTTTTCGACGAATTCGTTTCCCATATTTCTTATAATTGTTTTTTGTGCAAATTTTGTATTATTTTTTCTAACATTTTGAAAAATTTGAAACGATTTGTGTTTATCTTCCAGATGATAAAAAGGTGATTTTGCCGCAATATTATCATAAAAAATTATGCCAAAAAACACAATTTTTGAATTGGTTTTTCCAAATATCTCCAAAATATCTTCCAAATGATAAAAGGAAGACAAGTTCAAAATACTACTTGATTATTTTTATTCAAATGAAAAATAGAAGATATCGCTTTATTATCTTCTTGGAAGATATCTTCCAAATGTTTGCAGGGTTTATATAAATAAAATATAATTGTATCCGACATTTACCTTATACAATTGTATCAAAGTTTTAAACTGATATCAAGTCATTGGGATATGACTATATAATTTTGTATACAAATATATCTATTTGGACCTAAACTGATACCATGTGATATAAACCAATAAAATTGTATCAGGTCAAAAATCGGATACAATTTCATCTGATTAACACATAATTTAATCAGGTCAGATCTAAACTGATACAATTAGATAAAAGCTGATAAACAACTGATACAATTTTATCAGGTCATTTTTCGGATCAAATGATACATGGATGAGTTTAAGTTATATATTACCATATAAAGCTCCATATTATTTTTTTTTTAATACCCGTGAAAAAAAGTTTATTTGGTAGCATATATTTTTGTATTTGGCATCACACTAAATTATGTAAAATTTAATCCGGAAAATGGATTAATCAAATTGTATATAAACGAATAAAAAAGATATTTGAATTGATATAATTTCATCCAATTTTATCGGAGTTTTGGTCTTATTTAATTGCATTAAATTTTATTTTTTTATATGAATATGTATAGTGTAGGAAAACAACAAATTAACTGAGAGAATTGTCTGAATGATATTAATAAATTTTTACATATACCGATGAATTTTCACTGCGACTCGTTACCTTCTGAGTTTAAACCTTATTTTAACAATATATTGTAATTTTTATAAAATCAGTGCTCTGCCAGAGTATTATTTTTTGAACTGTTGTCAATATCTGTCGGGGATCTTATTTAATCCCAAATAAATGGAGATCTTACGCAGTACCAATTTTATCTGTCATTTTTCTGGATAGTTTTAGTTTCTAATTCGATTTGCCATTTTAATGCTGAAATAAATTGCTAGATCTAATTCGATCTGCAATTTATTGGAAAAGTTAAGATCTTACGCAATCCCGAAATATATTACTGGATCTAATTTTATCTGTCATTTTTCTGGATAGTTTTAGATGTCATTGTATATTGCTGGATCTAATTAGATCTGTCATTTTTCGGATCAAATTACATCTAAGTTTATCCACAAATATATTGCTGGATCTAATTCGATCTGCCATTTTTCGGATCAATTTAGATCTAAGTTTATCCCGAAATATATTGCTGGATCTAATTCGATCTGCGACTTTTTCGGATCAAATTAGATCTAAGTTTATCCACAAATATATTGCTGGATCTAATTTGATCTGCCAAAATTGAGATCAAATTAGATTTAAGTTTATCCACAAATATATAGCTGGATCTATTTCGATCCGCCATTTTTCGGATCAAATAAGATCTAAGTTTATCCGCAAATATATAGCTGGATCCGCCATTTTTCGGATCAAATTAGATCTAGGTTTATCCCCAAAGATATCATTGGACCTCCCAATTTCGAGATATAACTTGATCTTAGTTTATCCCCATATATACAATGGGATCTAATATGATATGATTGGATACACCCAATTTTGAGATCTAATTGGATCAGCTAGATATTACAGCAGATCTTAAACAATATCAAATTGGATATGATTAGATATTGCGCGAGATCAACTTTTTTTACTCGGGTTATTATTTATATTTTAATATATTTTATTTATTTTTTCGATTTATTTAATGAAATAGTTTATACATTTTAACAATTTCAATTCCATTGCGGATATTCCCCAATTTTGGGAATAATAAATTCATTAAGATCAAAAACCTCCAACACTAATAGGAAGGGTTGGTCACCTACTGCAGGTACTTTTTTGATGCAGTATTTGCCCGATGAAAACTCCTTTACCTCTTCCTCTGTTATAGCATTAAATCTTTGGGCAGAAAGATGACATATTTTTCCACCTCAATCTGGATACTTTCTCCATATTTTGTTTGCATTTTAATCGCTTTCAAAATATTATATAATTTAAGATCCTCCATATCTTTTGTTGTTGAGGTCATCAAATTTGTTTAACAATGATTTTGAAAAAAGCACTTATTTAGATGCAAATAACTTATATGGACAGATTGAGTGCTGACTCTCTATTTCACAGTATTATGAAAACAACAATTTATTGTTGCTGTATTTAAAACTAATGGATTCAGAAATAAAGAAATACTCAGACGATTAAGATGTCAATGCGAGAAAATATTATAGAATTCCTTAATGAATATAAGGAGTTTATGTCTCTAGAAGATTTAAACTTTCTTTTACAGAATGCTGCTTATCTCGATTCATATGAGAATAAAGAGATTGTTTTTTCAGCACATGGAGAGCATTTTGAAGATTGTCCATGGTCTGATGATGGGTGTACTGAAGGGCCTGATACTTGTAATTGCGTCATCTATAAATTTAGAAAAAATAGTGTTTACGATCTTATAAATATGTACTATAAACATGTAAATTTTTAGTAATTTTAATTTATGAACAAAGATTTAATGATGTTTTTATTTATGAATTATTATATAAATTAAAATTCTAATAAAATTAAATATATGAAACTTATTTTTAGTATACATTTTTTTATTTTTTCTTTAAATCAAAACACACAACGGACAATTGTTTCTTAAGTGGCTCACATCGTTTCACAATACGAGATTTTACAACCCCAAAAATCCAAAACAAAATAATATAGAATATTTAGAAGAGTCTGCCAAACAAACTGTAGAATTCAAAACGATCCTCCACCACCACCACACAATTGATTATTCATTTTAATATTACATTTTTTATTTTTTTTCCTTAAATCAAAACACACAACGGACAATTTTTTCTTAAGTGGCTCACATCATTTCACACTACTACATTTACAACCCACAAAACAAACTGCAGAATTCAAAACGATCCTCCACCACCACACAATTGATTTTTCACCGATCATTTCACACTACTGGAACACATAATCGATTTTTTAATTACCAACTATTTACACTATGGGAAGATATAACCGATTTTTAGGCACCAATCATTTTACACTATGGGCACACAATATACAATAAGCAATTAACAGAATTTAAATCCCATAGTGGAAAATGATTAAAAAAATTTAAGTCACATGGAAAAACAATAAAACCGCATTTAGTTCCCAATTACCATTTTACACTATGGGCACTCAATATGCAATTAACCAAATTTACTTCTCATCGAAAAGCAATTACCCAAATTTACTTCTCATCGGAAAACAATTAACCAAGTTTACTTCTCATCGAAAAGCAATAAAACCAAATTAACTTCCCAATCTCCCACTACTCAGTTGTAGAATTGGTGTGTATGGCTACAAGGGATACCGGGATTTCGGGATTTGCAAATCCCAAAATCCCGGGATTGTTCTTGAAAAAATCCCGGGATTTCCGATTTCATTATTGGCCAAATTTTATCACTTTGTATTTGTTTTTATTGTTATATTCGACCTAAATCACTTAAAGCAAATGTCTTATTAAATTTTATTAAAGAACTAATTTTTCCTATTCATACACTCATAAAAAAAAGTTAGTACAAAAGTCTGTTAAACGCGTTCTGATTAAATTGAACTAATTTTTCTGTTATTTCCTCCAAACAAGAGCGTACAAGTAGGTCAAAATTCTGCTAAAATAACAGGAAATAGTACATGTATTTGCGCCAGCACAATTTAGACCTATTTGTACGGACTTTTTTTATGAGTGTAGATAATAGATTAAAATAGATTAGTGATTAAATATATCTGAATTAAAACTTTAATAATTTAAAAACGTTTATTTAGCTTTAAAACATTTCAGATTTATTTGATCTTTTAACTTACATGTTTTTATTTATTTTATTAATGATTTGCTAAATTCGTCACTTCATGCAATATAATTTTGCCGAATATTAGTATACCAAAAACAGCAAATTTTTGTTAAAGTATTAAGCAAAATATACCTTTTATGTATGTGCTCAATATTTCACATTAGTAGACTTAAAAAATCTAATATAATGATTAATATTTCTGATGCTTTCAGCAGAGTAGTTTGTATTTGCATTTAATTAATTTTAGATTAGTAGCCTTTTCTGATATCTTTACATACTTATTTCTATGAGCGTAGTTTTCGTTTAAAGAGAAATTCACAATGCTGTAGTACTCCACTCTGAGTGGATTTTTTGTTCCTTGCTTTTTGGCACATACATATTTTTCGTATCATGCCCTCTCTATTCTAGTAAACTCCACTCTGCAGCTTTGAACACTCTGCAGCATTGTGAATCCGGCTTAATTTATTTATTTTTTCGTACTACAGGAAATAAATAAGTAGATTTATAATAAACTATTTTAATTTTTAGTGTTTATTTTAGCTATTTATTTTTAAAATTAAAAATATAATGAAACCCCGAAAAATCCCGAAACCCGGGATTTGTAAAAACCAGTCCCGTTCGGCATCCCTAATGGCTACCAATTGTAAAAAAATTTCATGGGATCTTTAACTTTAATTTTTACATCCGCACTCTATTGGTGCAGAACTGGGAACGAAATGACAATAATGCACGCGGACAAAAAGTATGGATTTACTAGAGAGACTAGCCAAATGACGATTTAACGATTTTTCCTTCAGCTTCAACTCCATACTCTCAAGTAGAAAGTAATATCCCAGTTAACAATACTGGATGGACTAAAGTTAACTACAAAAAAAAAGAAACGTAAGCATGTGGTGTTTGGAGATAATAATTCCAAAGACTTAGAAGTTATCGCTAATCAAAAATGGGTGCATATTTCCTCATTTAAGCCCAGCGTAACAGCAGAACAAATCATGAGTTATGTTGCAAAAGGTGCTAATATTTCCAAAACCCATCTAAAATGTTTTAAATTGGTTAGAAAGGAAATTGAGCAGAACACATTGAGGAGTGTTGCTTTTAAAATTGGGATCTCTACTGAATTATATGATAATCTATTTGAGCCTTTCTTGTGGCCTACTAATGTAAAAGTGCGTCCGTTCTTGTTCTTTCAAAAGCCTATATCTTAAAACATGTATAATATTAATTAATATTTATAATTATTTTATAGTTTAATCATAGCCTGTAAGGAAATGATGTTCCATAGACTGAATAAAGAATAATAAAATGACGATTTTATTTAATACGAAATTCAGCAAGAAACTTTCCATCTGTAATTCTAAATCTCAAGTTTTTAAAATTATGCAGAATTGCAAGCAAATTAATGTGGGAACAAACTAAAAAACGCTGCAAAATTAGATAATTTTCATTCAGCAAATCTGTACGATTTTTGAAAAAGATTATAGAATTTGAAGTTAAAAGTGTTCATATTGAAATTCTAATTAAAATTATATCTAGAAAAAATGGAAAAATCCGTTCAAGTACATTATAATTTTTTATTTATTTTGAAACTGTCAATTTTTCTTTAAGATAAGTATTTTAAAATGTGCAAAACTTGTAGGAAAAATAATAAAAAATATGATAATTTTCGTGTAAAACTTCTGTCCTAAAATTGTAACGAATCTCAATTTTTTTCGTGGGGATTAATGCCTATGAAATAAATATTAAATATTTTAAAATCTTAAAATTTCTGGTATTTCCTTTTTTTAGAGCAACTTTTTCAGGATATGGAAAATTTCGATGATATTTATAAACTATTTAGTAAATATATTAAATCGAACAAGCACGAAATGATTAAAAAATTATAATTTTTAAAATGGTTATTAATGGCGTTTTCTTTTCTGAAAAAAATGTTGCCTTTTTTTTGCATTTTGCTTTTGAATTGCCTTTTTTGTGTTCTTTTCTAAATTAAGGGTAACATTCTAAGAGGGCTAGGTGTTCTTTTCTAAAAATGTTGCCTAAATAAAGGGCAAAAGTGCAACATTTTTCGCCCTCAAAAAATTTATGGGGTAGAGTGTTGCCCTGTTTTTTTCTTTATGTCAACGCCATGTGTATATACTGTAATGTTTTTTGCCAGCTAACTCGCAACTTGGTGGCCTAGGGGGTACTATCATGGCTTCTGATGCCGTAGGTCGCAGGTTCAAACCCCGGTTGGAGCACAATATTTTTTTTGTTTTTTTTTTGTTTTTATAAAATTTTAATTAGATTTTTATAGTTTTGCTGTTATTTAGTATTTAACAATTTTTTAGGCTAAAAATAAATAAAAAATTATACAATTTGCTTTAAATATGAAAAAAAAAATTTAATTGAAAAAAGAAAATACATAAAAAAAATTAGTTTTTACTTTGTCTGGAATTTGAACCCGTCCAGCCCATGTCAAAGGCAGGCATCACAACCACTAGGCTACAATTAGTAATAATTTGCGTAAACAATATTGCATACGAGTATACAATACACATACATATGTTTAGAAAAATGCAACAGTGATTTTATTGTGTTCTATTCTGATAGGAAAAATGTAACATTTTAATGGGGTGAGGGCAACATTTTTAAAATGTTGCCTTTTACAGAAAAGAAAACGCCATAAGTTTTTAGGGCCCCTATAACACAAATAGATTTTATTTTGACGATGTTTTCCAAAATTTTCGAAGATTTTATGCCTAATAAACCTGGCAACACTGGTTGTGTGGCGAACTTGGGAAAGACAAAGACATACTCAGTCTATGCTACTCTTACGTACTCAACTGGTACTCTTTTTTTTTGTTCACAAGGAACCAAAGGGTAAATATTGCCTTATTTAAGGGAAATTTTGGTACACACAGAAAATAAATTGGTTGGAATTCTATCGGAACCAACGAAATATTTTCATCATTCAATAGTTTTAATTGCAGTTATTTAAAATTCATCATCAGGAAAGTTATATTTATTTTTGAACAAAAAATATATAAGATGAACCAAAACACTGTCACATTATCCAAAATATTGGCTTTTCTAACCAATATTGAAAAATTACTAACTTCCACATTACCTCCAAACCAACAACCACCAATTTATCGAAGATTTAGTCATTTGAATAAAATATCGGCAGCAACGATTTAGTATCAGTTGTGTTTCAATAAAATCGATCACTCTATCCAAAGTATTATCCAATCAATTTAAAATTTTTTTAACTTTAGTAGCTCTAACCACTAATTTCCATTATTTTGGTAATTGTAATAATATATTGAGACAAGGAACAGAAATTTTATTTATCATAATAAAATTTTGGAATCTATCATATTTTTTCGTTTCATACATATGCGTGTTTAAATTCTAAGTTAGACAACAACTAAACGTAAGTATCTGTGGCGCACGAGGTAGAGCCACAGCCTTATAGCCTTAGAGATTTGAGTTCAAACCTCAACCAAGGCATTACTTTTTTTTTTTAATAATTGTTTTATTGATTCAAATTAAAAGACACAATTGATTTTCTGTTGTGAATATAATTTTATTCAAAAACAAAATATTCAAATTTTCAACCTGAAAATTTGAAATTTGACAAAAAAAAATTGATGTCGAGTTTAGCCTAGAGGAAAAGCAATGGGCTGACAAACGGAAGGTCGCCGGTTCAATCCCAGTTCGCAATATAAATTTTTAAAAAAATTTTTTTTTATTCAAATTAAAAGAGACAACTGATTTTCTGTTGTTGATATAATTTTATTTATAGACAAAATATTCAAACCTAAAGCAATTCAAATTTGAAATTTGACTGAAAAAATTTAAATAGAGCTTAGCTTAGAGGGAAAGCAATGTGCTAACAAGCGGAGGGTCGGGGGTTCGATCCAGGTCAGCGACAAAAAAAATTTTAATTTTTAAATAAATTTTGTGGAACGTGTTTTTCTATTTATAGAATTTAAAATCCACAAACATTAAAGTAATCTATTAACACAACAAAAATTCAAAAATTGTAAATAAATTTCGGTAGTTACAATGGTATTAAAAATAAATAAAAGTGATTGTACCTGGAACTACAAAAATTCGGTTGGCGAAAAATTCGGTTGGAACTACGAATCTGTTTTCTGTGTGTATGAAATTGCAGAAATTTGGTTTGAAAGTACAGAAATTGGTTTAATGTGAACAATTGTCAGAAATATGTGCTGCCATATAAATTTTACCCATTTTTTGTGTTAAAAATGCCAGGTTCAGATGGAAATAAAAAAATCTCCAAAATACAATATAAGGTTTCCAAGACTGAATTTCGACTTGTTCATATCTTTTTCAATAATAATTGGATTTCGACAATATGTACAATACTGTGAAAGGTATTTTAAATATTATTCATATGACATAGTAACATAGACTAATTAATGTTTTTTTAATGTACATTTAATAAAAAATCTGTTAAAAATTTTAAAAAGTATTACAACCAGGATTCGTAATGCACGCACATGCACATTAGAGTGGGCCGAACTTTACCGAATTGCGAATTTCAAAAACGGGGGGTGCGGAAAAGTTGCGTATGCGTCCAGTAACCAGTAAAAAATAAAAACCCGAGTAAAAAAATTATATATAATCATATGTGGCATATATTACAATATATAATTAGATATGTCGTTATGCATATCCATATATAATTATATATGACGTCTTTTTCCAAAATTTTTATATTATGCCATATATAATTTCATCTAATTAGATATCGGCCTTTATAATATTAGATATGATATATATGATTATTAGGACGGGTCGATTTAATAATCGCCCATAGCTCAGTAAAAATCGTATTCTAGGGATCAAAATAAGAAACTTTGCCGAAGGAACCATACCTTTAAAACGAATTCTACTACCCCCCAACTGTTGACTTTTGTCCCGTAGGGTCAAGTTTTGAAAAATCCCACTTTGACCCATTTAGAGTGCCCCAATCGAGTCCAAATGTATGACCGACCCCCACTAGCTTTGGAGGGCCGATCCACCCATGCCAGTGGCACACCCCCTGGAACTCCCCTGGGGGGTTCCCCATACAAACATTTTAAAAAATCACCATTTTTGGCACTTTATTTTTATTTTAGAAGTTTACAATGAATCCACCATCCTCTACACCGCAAGATGAAGCAATAACAACATCAACAACTATCGAAAACCCAATGAGTCATATACCCAGGCACCATCCTCTACACCGCAAGATGAAGCAATAACAACATCAACAACTATCGAAAACCCAATGAGTCATATACCCAGGCATGATGTTACTGTTTTTGGTGTGTCTACTGATTTGACTGATCTTAATTTACCAACCCATCTGGATATCTTGAGATATTATTTTTACTTGAGCGAACAAAAAAAGTTGTCCTATAAAGCATTCACTATTCAAGTACAAGATAAGTTGATTGGAATTTGGGGAAAACTTGGTATGGAAATAATGCTGAAAAAAAGTGTATGTAATAAATTGAATAGATTGCTTGACAAATATCAAGAGCAAATCAAGAGAAGAAACAAACCCCAACAATTTACAGAGTATGTAAAATCTCTGGAAACAATTTTTTTCATTGGAACATGTAAATGCGATTTGAACGCAGCTCCATGTGCATGCGGTTTGGTTCCCGAACGCCTCAAAGAGTTTATGCACGATCAACATAATCAGAGAAGTCTAACAATGGATGGATTTGCGATGGAAATTGAAGAGAAAGGAGCAACGTCTATGTCATCAATGCCAACATACCAAGATCCCGATGATTCAACATACGCACCGCCACCGGTTCAAGAAGATTTGGATATAAGCACAAGTTTACAATACACACAGAGATACGATTGTTTTAACTTTGCCTTGGTATGTGACAGATTTGGCGTGCCTGATAGAGTAGCATCAGCAATGGGAACAGCTCTTTTCCAAGATTTTAAAATGAAAGATATCCATGGCAAACCTCTCATCATGGATAAATCGAAAGTTCGCCGAGAAAAAGAGAAATGCAGACAAGAAGTGCTTCGCAAACGGTTAGATGATACCAATTTGTTAGCATTTTCATTCGATGGCAGAAAAGATGATACTTTAACGAGAGATACAATTGATGAGAAGTATCATACTAGAATGGTAAAAGAACCTCATCTTGTTATTTTGAGAGAACCGAATTCTGAATTGATTGGTTACGTAAGACTGGAACATGAAACCGCTGAATACAAAACAACCAAATTAAATGATTTTTTCAACGATAAAAATATATCACTGGATGCTTTAATTGGCATATGCACTGACGGTGAGCCAACAAACACTGGCCCAAACGGTGGAATTATACGACGATTCGAATTGCTGTTAAAAAGACCATTGCATTGGTTCGTTTGCCTTCTACACTTCAACGAACTTCCGTTTCGGCATTTGTTTGAAGCTTTGGATAAATCAACCAGCACTGGACCAAGATCGGCAACCGGAAAATTGAGCCGTCAAATCGAAACATGTGAAACTCTTTCGGTAAGTTATTGCTATCACTCATTTATTATAATTGTCAACCGTTTTTAATTGTTTTATTTTTATATATTTTCAGGTGTTGGACGGCTTTCAGAAAATTGAGTTGAAAAATATGCCCCCTGCTCCAGAAAAAATTGAATTTTCCACCGATTCCAAGTACTTATACGACATGGCCCATGCAATTTCTAGCGGCGTGGTTTCAGTGGATCTGGCAAACATCAAACCAGGGAAAATTGTACATTCTCGGTGGCTCACCAAGGCCGCTAGACTATTACGATTATATGTGACAACGGAAAATCCAGATGCAAATTTAAGAATACTGGTTGAATTTATAATTACATGTTATGTGCCAATGTACTTCAATATCAAGTATTACAGCTCTGTCGTGTACGGTAGTAGATTATTTTTCAAATTCATTAGTTGGTCAAGATTTCTAGAACCTCGTTTACGCAAAATTGTCAATAAAGTAATTACAGATAATTCATATTATGCGCATTCGGAAAATATCTTGTTATCAATGTTGTTTGATGATAGCAAAGAAAAGCGCGACTGTGCTATCAAGATAATTCTACGCTATCGAACCGATGTTGACGACCCAACGGAACTTAGAGCTTATAAAAAACCAGATATAAACTTTTATTGCACAAGTTACACGGAAATGATCAATATGAATGACATAAATGACGTATTTGAACCACCATTCACGCGAAGCATTCCATACGATACTTTGAAAGAATATTTAAATCAAGATGATCCACCGTTTAATGATCCAAAAATTCCATCACACATACAAGAAACAGAACGACACGTTCAATTGCTAGCTAGCGTTTCCAAACGAGTTATACCGGAAAATGTAGAGGCTGTTATGGCGACGACATTAGAGAGCCGTGCGAAATTGCCCAGACTTGAAAGCAAAAAAGACTTCAAACAGTAATTTTTTATTTTTTCTTTTCTATTACTAAGTTAAATTAATTTTTTCATTTACATATGTTCTGACTAAATAAATTTCTAAGGAGAAAAAATAAATAAAATAATAAAAATAAATAAAATAAAAAATAATAAAATAAAGTGCCAAAAATGGTGATTTTTTAAAATGTTTGTATGGGGAACCCCCCAGGGGAGTTCCAGGGGGTGTGCCACTGGCATGGGTGGATCGGCCCTCCAAAGTTAGTGGGGGTCGGTCATACATTTGGACTCGATTGGGGCACTCTAAATGGGTCAAAGTGTGATTTTTCAAAACTTGACCCTACGGGACAAAAGTCAACAGTTGGGGGGTAGTAGAATTCGTTTTAGAGGTATGGTTCCTTCGGCAAAGTTTCTTATTTTGATCCCTAGATTTTTTTGCCTCCCCACAAATCGACCCGGCCTAATGTTTATATATGCTGTTATTTAAGAAATATCCCATCCCAGGTGAAAATTTTCATATATGGTCATATTTGGCAACATATATGGGTTCAGATATGGGTTCGGATCCGAAATTTGAGGGTATATGGCCATATATGGAGATATATGAATGTTCATATAAATTTTTTTTTTATTTTTTAATAAAAATATTGCTTTTTTTATTCAAATTAAATGTAAATATTATAATTCTTATTGATGAATTTGTACATTTGAATGAAATTGAGAAATTATGAAATTTTTAATGGACATAAACATTTTACTTCAAGTTTAGAAATTATTTTATGACTGTTTTTTGATTATTTAATGACTGTTAATACACTAATAGAAAAAAGTGTGTAAAAATTTTAGTTAAAGCTACTAAAAATTAGTTCAAAATGAAAAACTGCTGAATTAGCAGAGTATTTTTGCTAAATATAAATAAGATAGGAACAGCAAAAATAAAACTGTTTAATATATTTACAAAATTTGAGTTATAATTGAGCTAAATTTCAGTGATTACAAAATAAAATTAAATTGTAGTAGTAGACAAAAAAACATCACATAAAATTTAAAATTTTCAAAGTTCCTTTTTCGTTTTTTGTTTTTAATGAAAATACAAATCTAACCTTCTGAAATCAACAGTTTAATATTTTTAGCAAATATTTCTGTTGATTTTATAAAGTACTGTTTGCATTGAACAATATTTAACAAAAATTTGTTTAGATACAACAGTTTGTTTTAGCCATTTTTAGTTTACTAATATTTTGCAAAATTTTGTGCAGATTTTCTAAATTTAGCAGTTTTATTTTTGCTGTTTTTATCTTACTGCAACATTTTCAAAATTTATCATTTTATTTAAGAAGTTATCAATTGTTTTTCAGATTTATCAATTGTATTTGAGAAATAATCAATTGAATTTTAGTTTCATCAATTGTATTATAGAATTGTTTTTCAGATTTACCAATTGTATTTCAGAAATAATCAATTTATTACCAGTTTTATAATTGCTTTTCAGAAATTATCAATTGGTTTTCATATTTATCAATTGTATATCAGAAACTACCAATTGTATTTCTGAAATTATGAATTGTATTTCAGAAACTGAAAGTTGTATTTCAGAAATTTGTTTATTGTATTTCAGAAATTCGCAATTGAATTTCAGAAATTATCAAATGTATTTTACAAATAATCAATTGTATTTCAGAAATTGGCAATTGTATTTTAGAAATTGCTAATTGTATTTAAGAAATAATCAAATGTATTGTAATTCAATATTTTTTGAATCCGCTCACGTAATTACCCCCATGATAAAAAAAACTTAAAACATTACCCATATATGGAATAATATATGAATTCATATATGAAGATATATGGAATATATGAACCAATATATGGATCAATAAATGCAGTATATTATCATATATGGATTCATACATTTGAATGTATTAAACCATATATGCTTCCATACATAACATATATGTTCATATATGGTCATACATTAAACCATATATGCTCATACATGAAATCACATATGACAATATATGAACATATATGAACATTTTCACCTGGGATGTGAAAATCGAAATATATATGAACATACATGATCATACATAATTGTATTTCAGAAATTTTAAATGTATTTCAGAAATAATCAAATCTATTTCAGAACTTGTTGATTGTTTATCATAGTTAATAGAGAAAAATTTCTATCCCGATTAAAAAAAAAAATTATATGAGGCTTTATACAGTCATGTGTAATTTAACATGAGTCTATACAATTTTATCCGAGAAATGGGCCGATATAATTTCATAAGTTTGCATCAATTCAGTTATAATTTCATAATATCAGATATAAATGTATCCGAATAATGGCGCGATATAATTTGATCAGACTTTATACACCCGAGTAAAAAAAATTGATCTCGCGCAATATCTAATTATATCCAATTTGATATTGTTTAAGATCTGCTGTAATATCTAGCTGATCCAATTAGATCTCAAAATTGGGTGTATCCAATCATATCGTATTAGATCCCATTGTATATATGGGGATAAACTAAGATCAAGTTATATCTCAAAATTGGGAGGTCCAGTGATATCTTTGGGGATAAACCTAGATCTATTTTGATCCGAAAATTGGCGGATCCAGCTATATATTTGCGGATATTTTTAGATCTAATTTGATCTGAAAAATGGCGGATCCAATTAGATCCAGCTATAGATTTGGGTATAAACTTAGATCTAATTTGATCTCAATTTTGGCAGATAAAATTAGATCCGGCAATATATTTGTGGATAAACGTATATCTAATTTGATCCGAAAAAGTGGCAGATCGAATTAGATCTAGCTATATATTTGGGGATAAACTTAGATCTAATTTGATCCGAAAAATGGCACATCGAATTAGATCCAGCAATATATTTGTGGATAAACTTAGATATAAATTGATCTGAAAAATGGCAGATCAAATTAGATCCAACAATATATTTGGGGATAAACTTGGATCTAAATTTATCAGAAAAATGGCAGATCGAATTAGAAACAGCAATATATTTGGGGATTGACATCTAAAAGTATCCATAAAAATGACAGATAAAATTAGATGCCGCATTATATTTGGGTACTACGTAAGATCTCCATTTATTTGGGATTAAATAAGATCCCAGACATATATTGCCAACTGTTCAAAAAATAATAGACTGGCAGAGCACTGATTGTATAAAAATTACAATATTTTGTTAAAATAAGGTTTAAACTCAGAAGGTAACGAGTTCAATATGCATTTCTTTTACAAAATGAATTTCTTTTTATAAAATTAAAATTTTTTTTTCTATAAATTTTTTTATAAAATTATATACTATTTATTTTTTTATTAAATTGAAATCTTTGAATAAAATAATTTTATTTACATCTTTTTGACGCTCTACACCATTTCCAATTGTATTAATTGTTTTAAGATTTATCAATTGTATTTCAGAAATAATCAATTGAATTTCAGTTTTATCAATTGTGTTTCAGAACTCATCAATTATTTTTCACATTTATGAATTGTATTTCAGAACTAGTCAATTGAAGTTCAGTTTTATCAATTGTGTTTCAGAAATTATTAATTGTATTTCCGAAATTCACAACTGTATTTCAGAAATTATCAAACTGTATTTCAGAAATTATCAATCGTATTTCCGAAATTATGAAATGTATTTGAGAAATTTTTCTCTATTAGCTATGAAATTCTGAAATAGATTTCATTATTTCTGGACACAACTAAATAAATAAATAATTAAATTTGCGTAATATTATAGTTTCTGAAGTGCAAATAATATTTTGTGATATACAATTAAAATTTTCTAAAATACATTTAATAATTTCTGGAATACCTTTTTTCGATGCTTATAAGTTAGCTCGAAATGCTTTTATCATTCATTTAATTTGTAGCTATCACACATCTATAACAAGTCTCGTTAGATTAGAGTGTAGAGGTCTTGGCTGACAATCTGATGGACTGGGTTAAATTTCATGTTTTTAAAAGCAAATATTAAAAAAAAGTTTTCTAAATTTTTTCAAAAATGTTTTTTGAAATCTATTTTTTTGCCAAGATAGTTAATGCAACGTTCTGCCAACGCATAACCGACCATCGCCAACGGTTTGCCAGCATTGTGCCGATTATATTTTTCTGTCTGGGATGTTAAACTTAAACCTATTGTATATTAACATTAATTAACACTATATTTTTATTTTTAGGAAATACATTTTTATTTTATTATAAGTTAACATTAAATTAAATTTTAGATAATGGCACCAATTTGTAGTTGTAATTATTATATATTAAATCGTATATTCATAAACATTCTATACAGTTAGACGAGGTTTATGGAACTATTTAACTTTATAAAGTGCTTATAAATTATAACTTAAATGTACAAATATATATGTTAAATATACGTGAACAAATTGTTGATATGGACCCACAAATTGTATCTCAACTGATATTGGAATTATTGTACCATTACCATACATCAATATATATTGAATGATATACATATATTACAATATATGACACTGTATTATAAATATTGTTAATGAAGTAACATATCTGATAATATTTTTTATAGCGCCATACAGTTTTACATTATTCAAATTAAACCATATATAGAATTGTATTCAAAATGTTGTTGTGGTACTAAATTTGACCATATATTGTTTAAATTGTGCCATATATGACAATATATTGTTTAAATGATACCATATATGTCTATATATTAATATTGTTTAAATGACACCATATGTCAATATATCTGTATTAAAAATGTCGTTCATCAGGTACCATATATGAGCATATATTGTTGAAATGGCACCATATATGACAATATATGGTTTAAATGGCACCATATATGGTAATATATTGCTTAAATAACACCATATATAAATATATATGGCACTGTATATGGTAGCATATATTATCATATGTGGAACTGTATTAAAAATATTGTTCATGAGGTACCATATATGGGCATATATTGTTGAAATTGCACCATATATGATAATATATGGTTTAAATGGTACCATATACGATAATATATGGTTTGAATGGCACCATATATGATAATATATAGCTTAAATAACACCATATATAAATATATATCGCACTATATATAGTACCATATATTATCATATCTGGAACTGAATTAAAGATTTGGTTTATGAGGTACCATATATGACCATATATTGTTTAAATGGCACCATATATGATAATATCTAGTTTAACTGTCACCATATATAATTATATATTGTTTAAATGATACCATATATAATTATATATTGCTAAAATGCCACCATATATATTAAGATATAGTTCTATATATAACTATATATGCAATAAGATCAACCATGTTATGTAATATATAATTATATATGCCATATCTAATATTATGAAGGCCGATATCTAATTAGATGAAATTATATATGGCATAATATAAGGAAAATTTTTCGGAAAAAACCTCATATATAATTATATATGGATATACATAACCACATGTCTAATTATATATTGTAATATATGCCACATATGATTATATATAATTTTTTTTACTCGGGTAGTGGTATAAAATTATAGCTGAAATGGTACAAACATATAGAAAATCAGATATTGTTATATCCAGTTTATTCACTATAAATTTCACTGAAATCCTAAATGTTTCCAGAAATAATTACCTGAGAGTTTGTCAGACCTAAAACTTCATGAAAGCTATTAAACATTTTTGGATTTTGACAAAAGAACATTTTACAGAAAAGCACAAACGCCTTTAGTATTGCTTTAAACTGTTTGTATAAATTTTCTAACAATTTCTTTCCATGGAAATGTAATATAAAATTATATCCAAAAGGCGACTGACAAGAGTTCTAGTGTGACTCTATATATAATTCTATCCAAAACGAAATCGTGTTTTTTTGAAAATTGATTTCATATAAAAACATATATTATTTTGGATTATGTACTAAATAGTTATATATAACGTCATATAAAATTGGATTATCTGTATCTAATTGTAAATGCAATATACAATTATGTACTAATCGATATGTAATAAGATGCAAATAAATACGACATCATATTACAATTTTTAAAAAAAAAAAAAATTATATATGGATACATATAATTATGTCCGGTTATATACACTGGTGTACAAAAACATATATGGGTATATAAAATTATACAATATTATATAAAAACGTTTTTACTCGGGAAATTACATTTCATAATTTCTGAAATACAATTGATAATTTCTGAAATACAGTTTGATAATTTCTGAAATACAGTTGTGTATTTCGGAAATACAATTAATAATTTCTGAAATACAATTGATAAAACTAAAATACAATTGACTAGTTCTGAAATACAATTCATAAATCTGAAAAATAATTGATAAGTTCTAAAATACAATTTATAAAATTGAAATGCAATTGATTATTTCTGAAATACAATTGATAAATCTTAAAAACAATTGATACAATTGGAAATGGTGTAGAGCGTTAAAAAGATGTAAATAAAATTATTTTTTTTTTTAAATTCAATTTAATAAAAAATATAATTTTATAAAAACATTTTTAGAAAATAAAATTATAATTTTATAAAAAGAAATTCTTTTTATAAAAAAATGCATAGCTGTGAACGGTATCGAACTCAAGACCTTCTGAGTTTAAACCTTATTTTAACAAAATATTGTAATTTTTATAAAATCAGTGCTCTGCCAGTGTATTATTTTTTGAACTGTTGTCAATATCTGTCTGGGATCTTATTTAATCCTATATAAATGGAGATCTTACATAGTACCCAAATATAATGCGGGATCTAATTTTATCTGTCATTTTTCTGGATAGTTTTAGATGTCAATCCCCAAATATAGTGCTGTTTCTAATCCGATCTGCCATTTTAATACCGAAATTAATTGCTGGATCTAATTCGATCTGCAATTTATGGGATAAATTAAGATCCTACCAAATCTCCACATATATCACTGGATTTAATTCGATCTGCAATTTATCGGAAAAGTTAAGATCTTACGCAATCCCGAAATATATTACTGGATCTAATTTGATCTGTAATTTTTTGGATAAATTTAGATCTTACTTAATCCCCAAATATATTGCTGGATCTAATTCGATCTGCCATTTTTCGGATCAAATTAGATCTAAGTTTATCCACAAATATATTGCTGGATCTAATTCCATCTGCCATTTTTCGGATCAATGTAGATCTAAGTTTATCCCCTAATATATTGCTGGATCTAATTCGATCTGCCACTTTTTCGGATCAAATTAGATCTAAGTTTTTCCAGAAATATATTGCTAGATCTAATTCGATCTGCCAAAATTGAGATCAAATTAGATCTAAGTTTATCCACAAATATATAGCTCTATATAATTCGATCCGCCATTTTTCGGATCAAATTAGATCTAGGTTTATCCCCAAAGATATCATTGGACCTCCCAATTTTGAGATATAACTTGATCTTAGTTTATCACCATATATAAAATGGGATCTAATTCGATATCATTGGATACACCCAATTTTGAGATCTAATTGGATCAGCTAGATATTACAGCAGATCTTAAACAATATCAAATTGGATATGATTAGATATTGCACGAGATCAATTTTTTTACTCGGGAGGTGAAAAATCTGATACAATTTCATCTGATTAACACATAATTTAATCAGGTCAGATCTAA
The DNA here is from genome assembly GCA_949987735.1 of Leucophora obtusa. Lineage (NCBI taxonomy): Eukaryota > Metazoa > Arthropoda > Insecta > Diptera > Anthomyiidae > Leucophora > Leucophora obtusa. Next base: position 172,580,321 of record OX465295.1, on the reverse strand, counting down.
AATGATGCAATTAGATAAAAACTGATAAACAACTGATACAATTCTATCGGGCCATTGTTCGGATCAAATGGTACATGGATGACTCTAAGTTATATATTACCATATAAAGCTCCATATTGTTTTTTTTAATAGGGAACATACCATATATGCTGCCATTTAAACAATATATGGTCATATATGGAAGCTATTAATTGTATTTCAGAAATTTTAAATGTATTTCAGAAACTATGGGATGTATTTCAGAAATTTATTAATTGTATTTCAGAAATAATCAAATCTATTTCAGAACTTGTTGATTGTTTATCATATTTAATAGAGAAAAATTTCTAAATTACATTTCATAATTTCTGAAATACAATTGATAGTTTCTGGAATACAGCTTGATAATTTCTGAAATACATTTGTGAATTTCGGAAATACAATTAATAATTTCTGAAATACAATTGATAAAACTGAAATTCAATTGACTAGTTCTGAAATACAATTCATAAATCTGAAAAATAATTGATAAGTTCTGAAATACAATTGATAAAACTGAAATTCAATTGATTATTTTTGAAATACAATTGATAAATCTTAAAAACAATTGATACAATTGTAAATAGTGTAGAGCGTTAAAAAGATGTAAATAAAATTTTTTTTGTTTTAAATTCTATTTAATAAAAAAAATACAATTTTATATAAACATTTATAGAAAATAAAATTATAATTTTATAAAAAGAAAATCTTTTTATAAAAAAAATGCATAGCCGTGAACGGTATCGAACTCGAGACCTTCTGAGTTTAAACCTTATTTTAACAAAATATTGTAATTTTTATAAAATCAGTGCTCTGCCAGTGTATTATTTTTTGAAATGTTGTCAATATCTGTCTGGGAGTTTATTTAATCCCAAACAAATGGAGATTTCACGTAGCACCCAAATATAATGCGGGATCTAATTTTATCTGTAATTTTTCTGGATAGTTTTAGATGTCAATCCCCAAATATATTGCTATTTCTAATCCGATCTGCCATGTTAATACGGAAATAAATTGCTAGATCTAATTCGATCTGCAATTTATGGGATAAATTAAGATCTTACCAAATCCCCAAATATATAACTGGATTTAATTCGATCTGCAATTTATCGGAAAAGTTAAGATCTTATGCAATCCCGAAATATATTACTGGATCTAATTTTTGATCTGTCATTTTTTGGATATATTTAGATCTTACTTAATCCCCAAATATATTGCTGGATCTAATTCGATCTGCCATTTTTCGGATCAAATTAGATCTAAGTTTATCCACAAATACATTGCTGGATCTAATTCGATCTGCCATTTTTCGGATCAATTTAGATCTAGGTTTATCCCCAAATATATTGCTGGATCTAATTCGATCTGCCACTTTTTCGGATCAAATTAGAGCTAAGTTTATCCACAAATATATTGCTAGATCTAATTCGATCTGCCAAAATTGAGATCAAATTAGATCTAAGTTTATCCACAAATATATAGCTCTATCTAATTCGATCCGCCATTTTTCGGATCAAATTAGATCTAAGTTTATCCACAAATATATAACTGGATCTAATTCGATCCGCCATTTTTCGGATCAAATTAGATCTAGGTTTATCCCCAAAGATATCATTGGACCTCCCAATTTTGAGATATAACTTGATCTTAGTTTATCCCCATATATACAATGGGATCTAATACGATATCATTGGATACACCCAATTTTGAGATCTAATTGGATCAGCTAGATATTACAGCAGGTCTTAAACAATATCAAATTGGATATGATTAGATATCGCGCGAGATCAATTTTTTTTACTCGGGTTGATAAAACTGAAATTCAATTGACTAGTTCTGAAATACAATTCATAAATCTGAAAAATAATTGATAAGTTCTGAAATACAATTGATAAAACTGAAATACAATTGATTATTTCAATACAACCCGAGTAAAAAAAATTGATCTCGCGCAATATCTAATCATATCCAATTTGATATTGTTTAAGATCTGCTGTAATATCTAGCTGATCCAATTAGATCTCAAAATTGGGTGTATCCAATGATATCGTATTAGATCCCATTTTATATATGGGGATAAACTAAGATCAAGTTATATCTCAAAATTGGGAGGTCGAATGATATCTTTGGGGATAAACCTAGATCTAATTTGATCCGAAAAATGGCGGATCGAATTAGATCCAGCTATATATTTGTGGATAAACTTAGATCTAATTTGATCCGAAAAATGGCGGATCGAATTAGATAGATCTATATATTTGTGGATAAACTTAGATCTAATTTGATCTCAATTTTGGCAGATCGAATTAGATATAGCAATATATTTGTGGGTAAACTTAGATCTAATTTGATCCGAAAAAGTGGCAGATCGAATTAGATCCAGCAATATATTTGGGGATAAACTTAGATATAAATTGATCCGAAAAATGGCAGATGGAATTAGATCCAGCAATATATTTGTGGATATTTGGGTACTACGTAAGATCTCTATTTATTCGGGATTAAATAAAATCCCAGACAGATATTGACAACAGTTCAAAAAATAATACACTGGCAGAGCACTGATTTTATAAAAATTACAATATTTTGTTAAAATAAGGTTTAATCGCAGAAGGTCTCGAGTTCGATACCGTTCACGGCTATGCATTTTTTTTATAAAAAGATTTTCTTTTTATAAAATTATAATTTTATTTTCTATAAATGTTTTTATAAAATTATATTTTTTTTATCAAATTGAATTTAAAAAAAAATAATTTTATTTGCATCTCTAAACGCTCTAAACCATTTCCAATTGTATCAGTTGCTTTTAAGATTTATCAATTGTATTTCAGAAATAATCAATTGAATTTCGGTTTTATCAATTGTATTTCAGAACTTATCAATTATTTTTCAGATTTATGAATTGTATTTCAGAACTAGTCAATTGAATTTCAGATTTATCAATTGTATTTTAGAAATTATTAATTGTATTTCCGAAATTCACAACTGTATTTCAGAAATTATCAAACTGTATTCCAGAAATTATCAATTGTATTTCAGAAATTATGAAATGTAATTTAGAAATTTTTCTCTATTAACTATGATAAACAATCAACAAGTTCTGAAATAGATTTGATTATTTCTGAAATATAATTAAAAAATTTCTGAAATACATTCCATAATTTCTGAAATGCATTTAAAATTTCTGAAATACAATTAATAGCTTCTGAAATACAGTTAATATTGTAGTTGCTGATGAGTTACCATATATGACCATATATTGTTTAAATGGCGCCATATATGGTATGTTCCCTCCCGAGTAAAAAAAATTGATCTCGCGCAATATCTAATCATATCCAATTTGATATTGTTGAAGATCTGCTGTAACATCTAGGTGATCCAATTAGATCTCAAAATTAAGTGTATCCATTCATATCGTATTAGATCCCATTGTATATATAGGGATAAACTGAGATCAAGTTATATCTCAAAATCGCGAGGTCCAATGATATCTTTGGGGATAAATGTAGATCTAATTTGATCCGAAAATTGGCGGATCCAGTTATATATTTGCGGATAAACTTAGATCTAATTTGATCCGAAAAATGGCGGATCGAATTAGATCCAGCTATATATTTGTGGATAAACTTAAATCTAATTTGATCTCAATTTTGGCAGATCGAATTAGATCCAGCAATATATTTGGGGATAAACTTAGATCTAATTTGATCCTAAAAATGGCAGATCGAAAAAATGGGTTAATCTAATTATATAAAATTAGATTTAATACAAAAAGTTACATTTTATTTGATACCATTAGACAAAAATAATTCATTCAGATATCGCTCAGATTGCATTAAATTGTCCATTCTATTGAAATTACTTCTTGATTATCATTATGTCACATCCAATTTTATATAATTAGATAAACTCGTTTTTCGGATCGTATTTCATCATATTAGATCCAAGGTGGATCTAAGTTACTACAGTATGATCCACCATTTTTCGGATAAAATTTTATTTTTTTGCAATATGAATTTCTTTTTATAAAATTATAATTTTTTCTCTATACATTTTTTTATTAAATTTAATTTTTTTAATAAAATAATTTTATTTACATCTTTTTGACGCTCTACACCATTTCCAATTCTATCAAGATTTATCAATTGTGTTTCAGAAATAATCAATTGTATTTCAGAACTTATCAATTATTTTTCAGATTTATGAATTGCTTTTCAGGACTAGTCAATTGAATTTCAGTTTTATCAATTGTATTTCAGAAATTATTAATTGTATTTCTGAAATTCACAACTGTATTTCAGAAATTATCAAAATGTATTTCAGAAATTATCAATTGTATTTCAGAAATTATGAAATGTATTTCAGAAATTTTCCTCTATTAACTATGAAATACAATCAACAAATTCTGAAATAGATTTGATTATTTCTGAAATGCAATTAATAATTTCTGAAATACATTCTATAATTTCTGAAATACAATTATAATTTCTGAAATACAATTAATAGATTCTGAGATACAGTTAATATTGTAGTTGGTGATGAGTTATTATATATGACAATACATTGTTTAAATGGTACCGTATATGAAAATATATTGTTTCAATGGTACCACCCGAGTAAAAAAAATTATATATAATCATATGTGGCATATATTACAATATATAATTAGATATGTGGTTATGTATATCCATATATAATTATATATGACGTTTTTTCCGAAAAATTTTCCTTATATTATGCCATATATAATTTCATCTAATTAGATATCGGCCTTCATAATATTAGATATGGCATATATAATTATATATCACATAACATGGTTGATCTTATTGCACATATAGTTATATATAGAACTATATCTTAATATATATGGTGGCATTTTAGCAAAATATAATTACCCGAGTAAAAAAAATTATATATAATCATATATGGCATATATTACAATATATAATTATACATGTCGTTATGTATATCCATATATAATTATATATGACGTTTTTTCACAAAATTTTTCCTTATATTATGCCATATATAATTTCATCTAATTAGATATTGGCCTTCATAATATTAGATATGGCATATATAATTATATATTACATGACATGGTTGATCTTATTGCATATGTAGTTATATATAGAACTATATCTTAATATATATGGTGGCATTTTAGCAATATATAATTATATATGGTATCATTTAAACAATATATAATTATATATGGTGACAGTTAAACTAGATATTATCATATATGGTGCCATTTAAACAATATATGGTCATATATGGTACCTCATAAACCAAATCTTTAATTCAGTTCCAGATATGATAATATATGGTACTATATATAGTGCGATATATATTTATATATGGTGTTATTTAAGCTATATATTATCATATATGGTGCCATTCAAACCATATATTATCATATATGGTGCCATTCAAACCATATATTATCATATATGGTGCAATTTCAACAATATATGCCCATATATGGTACCTCATGAACAATATTTTTAATACAGTTCCACATATGATAATATGTGCTACCATATATAGTGCCATATATATTTATATATGGTCCCGGTGAAAAATGCTCATATACGCTCAAACGTGTTCATATATGGTTTATGTATGGACACATATGAACAAATATGGATTTTTTATGAACATATATGGATTTTATATGAACATATATGGAAGTATATGTGATTCCATATATAGAAAAATTTCATATACAGACATATATGGAAGCATCTGTTATTTCATATATGGAAATGGCACTCATATTGTGAGACCGTGCCTGTAGATACTTTTCGATTACTGTAAAATACTATGAATGTTTGTTTTCATTTAAATTGAATTTGATCGAAAAGGTTTTGATTTTGTCGTTATAATTTTATTGGAAAATAAATTTTAATATTGAGGAAAACGTTTATTTTTTTTGTGTGCAAGGAAATATAATTCAAATTTTGTTGGAATAAGTGCTATTGATTTATTTGTTGAGATAAGAGACGGTGTGGATATTAATGGCGGCTATTGAACATACATTGATTTATAATTTTATCTACAAAAGAGGTAACAGATTTTAATGAAGTAAGGATTGTTAGTCATGGTTTTGACATAACAAATTTCATTACAGGCACCTTCATTTGGATAAAAGTCTAAACTACAAATTATACAATTTGATTTTTATAATCTGCTCTTTAATATTGGCGAATAAATTGCATCAGATATTCGCAGAGTTGCACGTAAAATCGAGAGTGTTGGTTATCGTCGAGATTTAACTCCCCGAGTCATCCATATATGTTGATAGATAATTTTCAGACGCAGCACAATTTTTCTCTTATTGACTCGGCAAAGAATTATATACCTCAGAATAATTTTTGGAAGACAAGGATATTAGGGTTAAATTCAATTCCTTTTCGAATTACTTTGAACGGGAGGGGGAGGATACTAAATATCGGCATTGATATACATAGTTCCAACCCCAGTCTCACTAAAACCTTCCTACAAACTTATACCACTTATACCACTCACACACATACCTTACCACTCACACACATACCTACCAGTTCTTTTTGTTAAATATATCAAAGAATATCATCCATTTAATATATTAATACGCTTATCCCGGAACACTTTAAACGTAAAGTTATAAATTAAAAATTAAATTTTCGTCAAAACTACATTCACACAAGACTACAGGCCTGCAGTCATCGTGGGAACGAAATAATGGTGAGTGTATAAAAAAAAAAAAAAAAAAAAAAAAAAAAAACAATTTTATTTATGTCAATCAAAATTTATATTTAATTTACTCAATTTAACTTTAAACTTGTTAGTAAATTATAACCTGTTAATAAATTATTAACAGTACGAAAACTAAAATTTTATAACATTTTTAAAATATTTGATTTTTGTTGGTTATTCTAATTTCACGTTAATATGACAAATTTAGCTATCCGAAATTAAGTTATGGAGAATCTAAAAATAATTTAATTTTTTTTTTTTACGGTTAACGGTCAAAGGTTGTTATAATTTATTTAATATATCAGATATTTTAAAATAAAAATAATGAAACATTTCATTGAAAACATATACTTAACACTTTTCCTAAATAAAAATTCATCACCATATTGTTCATAATTCACAATAATTTATCTATTACTGTTATTTTCTTTTAGTAGAGTTAATTGACATTTAATACATTAAAAATGTTATTTATAATTTCAAAATATTTTTTTTTTGTTGAAATAAAACCTTAATGTAATTATGGAGGCTTAAATTCTCATCATTTCGCGAAACATTTAGGTATTTGCGGTTAGGGTTAAGTGGGCTATTCGAAAAGATGCGTTGAATAGCAAGGTCTTGGGCGGGTATAGATATGAAGGAGGTAAACGACAGCTAAATCCTCCTTCGACCGACTCTCGTTACATCCTTTTCTTGTATTATTTTAATTTTTTTTAATTTTTTTTGTTAGTGATTGTAGTCGTTTCTGATTTTTGCTACCTTAATTTTATTGTTTTCGACTCCTCATCTATCTCAAAGGAGGCAAGAATTCCACCCCAATTTCCCTGAGCATGGCCGGTTTGGAAAGGTAGCGCCGTCTCCTGAGAGATAGAGCCAAAGTTTGGATGAGTCGTCACATAAATGGCGCCCAACGTGGGGCCTCAGCGGTTTTTTTTTTTTCCAGCTTAATCTGAACAACATAAACGGATAAATTTTTTTTAAATTTTTATTTTCATCTTTGCTGAGGTTTCACAAATTTATTAATACCGTGGTTTCGATTGCTTTCTGTATCTATTTATTTTTGTTGCGTCTTTGGATAATCTTTTGGATTTACAATTTTCATTTCTTTTAGGAAATTTTAGTACCAAAAGTTGTACAAAGACATTCCTTTTCTTTGTGTAGTAAGAGTTCGTTTGAGATTTAATTCCTGGAGACTTTTGAGATTATACTCACGAAAACTTACATATGCTCTCGACTTTTGGTTGATTTTAATTTTAGTTAAAAATTCTATCTAAGTTTAATTTTTTTGTGATAGATTTTGGTATCTGAATATGATGATTTGGATACGTACTCACATAATGTAACGAAGATTATCTTCTTATTCTTTCTTTAATTTTGTTTTGGTGGTTATGTTTTTGATTTCTATAACAAGGATTTCTTGTTTTAGTACTTTAACAAAATTTCTAAAATTTTTTGTGGGTGTAATTGAAGTTTAAAATTTTTTTTATTTTATCCTAACTACCAGACCTTTATGGAGTAGCGAAGTTAAATTTATAAAAGTTTTTTTTAAATAAATTTTAATAATGGTTTTGACAAGAAGTCAGGAGAACCTCTTAAACTTACAGGAACCGGCTAATGTAAGTTTCAATATTGATGGTGCAGGTAGCATAACTCAGGCGAGAACTCCTTCGGTTCCTAGAGCCCAAGGTGGTGCACGGTCTAAAGGCAGACCTCAGTCGAGAAATCCATCTCAGGCTGTAAATCCTTCTTCGTCAACAAATGATAATACTTTAATTCAATCTAATGACCATAACTCAGACGATTCACATCGAGATGCTCGTAATAATGATATTCATTTGCGACAAATAGTTTCGGATTCTATGATAGCATTTCGTGAGGAAATGCAAAATTTTATTTCCAATGAATTTTGTTCTTTAATTCAGAATGTGAACGTCACTAATCGTAATACTATCCCGGATGTATCTATAAATAACAATATTACAACTCAATCTCCTCGTTTGAACAATAATCTCTTGCAGGACCCTTTTTCAGCCGATAAGGTTTTAAATATTATTCGTAATTGGCGAATAAAATTTTCTGGGCATGATAACCAAATGTCAGTGGATGAATTTATTTACCGAGTTAATATTTTGACGACTAGGAATTTAAACGGTGATTTTGAAATTTTATGCGATCATGCACATAGTCTGTTTGAGGGTAAGGCCTTGGTATGGTACTGGCGATACCACCGCGAACATGACGACATACAATGGACTGCCCTAACAAACGCTTTACGGGACAAATATAAGATAGATTACAGTGACTTCGACATACTTGATGACATACGCCGACGTAAACAAAGAAATAATGAGGATTTTGATGATTATCTGGATTCAATCTCGACTATGACTGACAAACTTAAAAAGCAAATATCTGATCGTGACTTATGCGAAATCTTACTGCGAAATTTGAGGACAGAAGTTCGACACGAGCTTCTGCACATGGAAATTATTAGCGTATCCCAACTTCGCCGTGAAGTTAAGAAACATGAGAGGTTCATTAAGGAGATGCATGTAGTAGAATCACGAAGATCTATACGGGGTAGAATTTCAGAATTGCAAGGACAAGATCAGAAGGAGGACGATGTTAGGAAGGAGACAGACGTTGACACTGAAGTTTGTATCATCCAACATGCGGTCAAATGTTGGAATTGTGATAAGAACGGACATACTTACATGGACTGTTTGGAGGTGAGACGAGTTTTCTGCTATGGCTGTGGTGCAAAGGACATATACAAACCCACATGTCCGAATTGTAGCAGAGAAACGGGAAACGGACGGAAGGATGTCCGTCGAATCTAGAACGGGCATCCGAGACTGACAAACTAGACGGAAGAACTATAAATAATGAACACAGTAACGAGGGGCAGATTGCAATACATCCATTGATGAGACCTTACCATGTCCGTTTAAGGGAATATAATGAGGCTCGTTCGAGGATTTTTGGTCAATCAAATAGAAAAATAAGATCTTCACAAAGAATACAGGAACATTATAGGAAACTTAAATCATACAGGCTTTGTGTAATTTCAGTTGTTATTGATAAGAATGTAGATAATAGACCATATGCCCACTTGAAGGTAGAAGGAAAAGTTTATTTTGCTTTACTGGATAGTGGTGCAAATAAGAGTGTGATAGGTGGTAACTTGGCAAGGCAGATTCAGGACAAACGCAGTTTTCACAGATGTGTAGGCAATGTACGGACAGCCGACGGACAGAGACAAAACGTTTTAGGAACAGTAACTTTGGACATAATATTTCAGGAACAGACGAAACTTTATGAATTCTTGGTAGTACCGACGATACAACAGGACATAATATGCGGATATGACTTCTGGAAGGCTTTTGGACTGAAAATTTTGACAGAAAACATAGGTGAAATTGACTGTAGAGAAACAGACCTGGACAAACTGCAACTGACAATCGAACAGAGACAGAGACTTGACGGTATTATAGCGGCGTTTCCAAACTCTGAAGTTGAGGGGTTAGGGTGCACAAATTTAGTCGAACACTGCATAGACACTCAGGATGCGAAACCTATTAAGCAGCGATATTATCCTATTTCACCTGCTGTAGAAAGACAATTGAGTGGTGAAATAGATAGGATGCTCTCTCTTGGAGTTATAGAAGAGGCGTCAAGTTCTCCTTGGTCTTCTCCCACAGTTGTGGTGGTCAAACCTGGTAAAGTTAGGATGTGCGTGGACAGTAGGAAATTAAATTCTGTAACTGTTAAGGACGCTTACCCTATTCCGAACATTGACGGACTTATTGCAAGACTTCCTCCGGTTTATTGCATTTCAAAGATAGATTTGAAAGATGCCTTTTGGCAAATTAAATTGGAGGAAAGCTCAAGACCAAAGACTGCGTTTACAGTTCCTAATCGGCCATTGTACCAGTTTACAAGAATGCCGTTTGGACTGTGTAATGCACCTCAAACGTTGTGCAGACTTATGGACTTGGTCGTTCCGTTTAATTTGAAAACTCATGTATTTGTATATTTGGATGACTTATTGGTAGTATCGAATACTTTTGACGAACATTTAACACATCTACTGGAAGTGGCATCACAATTGAGAAAAGCGGGATTGACCATCAACGTCAAGAAGAGTAGTTTTGCATTAAGTAAAGTTAAGTACCTTGGGTACGTAGTGGGACACGGAACGTTGCAGGTGGACGAGGACAAAGTTAAGGCAATACAGGAATTCCCCATACCAAAATCTATCAGACATTTGAGACGTTTTCTCGGCATGACAGGATGGTACAGACGTTTTATACAAGACTATTCGACATTGACCTTTCCACTGACGGAACTATTGACCAAAAAGAAGACTTTTGTATGGAATGACCTAGCTCAAGTAGCTTTTGACCAGCTCAAGACGCGACTGACGTCTGCACCGATACTAATTCATCCCGATTATAATAGACCATTTTTATTACAGTGCGATGCTAGCACGTGTGGAGTGGGTGCAGTATTGGCGCAGCAGGACGACGACGGGACTGAAAGACCGATTGCATACATGTCACAGAAACTGAATAGGGCTCAGCGTAACTATACAATTACGGAGTTAGAATGTCTAGCCGTTGTAATGGCGATAAGGAAATTCAGGGCTTACATTGAGGGCCAGGAATTCAAGGTGATCACCGATCATGCTAGCCTTAAATGGCTTATGAATCAAAGGGATTTGTCAGGACGATTAGCTAGGTGGTCGTTAAAGCTACAAGGGTTCCACTTTACTATAGAGCATCGTAGTGGCAAGGAAAATGTGGTGCCTGACACGTTGTCACGTATTCATGAAGGCGAGGAATTTGTGAATTCAATTGAACTTGAGTGCCTTCCGGCGATAGACTTAGACTCAAACGCATTCGATAGTGACGAGTATTCGAAATTAAGACAAGAGTTAACAGATTCTGGTTTACCCGACTTTAAGGTGATGGACAAGTATGTATACAAACGGACAAACTTTTCTTCTGGGGATACGGACGAATCAAATTTGTGGAAGTTATTAGTTCCGACAGAATTGAGACATGACGTAATTTATTCGGCACACGACGTACCAAAATCAGCTCACGGAGGAGTGACAAAGACTTTGGAAAAAATTCGACGATGCTTTTACTGGCCTAAACTTGTTACGAACGTTAAGGCTTACATACAGAATTGCAACCTATGTAAAACTTCAAAGACTCCGACGACTACTTTGCGACCACCTATGGGACAGTTTGTACAGACGGACAGACCTTTCCAACGACTTTACATAGACTTAATTGGACCGTTACCTAGGACTAAATCTGGACACATAGGGATACTCATTGTGTTAGACCATTTTTCGAAATTTACATTTTTAAGACCACTTCGGAAATTGGACAAGAGACCCATCATAGACTTTTTGCAGACGGACATATTTAACTGCTATGGAGTACCAGAGGTAGTGGTGTCAGACAATGGATCCCAATTTAGGAGTAAGGAATTTGATAAATTTCTAGAAAAGTATGGGATTCAACATATGCTGACAGCGGTTTATAGTCCCCAGGCTAACGCGAGCGAACGAGTTAATCGTTCGATAAATGAGGCTTTACGTTCTTATGTGCGAGCAGATCAACGTGACTGGGACAAATACCTGGGAAGCATAAATTGCGCTTTGAGAAACAGCATACATCAAACTTTGGGGAAAACACCATACCAGATAGTTTTCGGACAAACAATGTTCACTCATGGAAGAGACTTTGAACTGCTGAGGAGACTTGGAATGTTAGCGGACACGGACTTACGATTGGAACGTCAGGATGAGTTGACATTGTTAAGAGACACGATACAGGACTACGTTAGAAAGGCTTACGACAGGAATGTAAGGACATATAACTTACGATCTCGGACTAGAGAATTTTCTATTGGACAGGACGTTATTAGACGAAATTTTGTGCAGAGCTCGAAGGTGGCTAATTTTAGTTCAAAGCTGGCACCTGTGGGGATAAGGGCGAAAGTGTTGCGAAAAATCGGACAGGTAAATTATGAACTTCAAGACGTGGACAGTGACCACAAAGGAGTGTATCATGCAAAGGACATTTGGACGTAGTGATTTAACGGTCCGATTAATTAAATTTGGAGTATCATATCACAGTCTTTTACTGGTCCAGACCTTCGGAACGGATTCCTTGTTGCTGTATCAGTTTTGTGAGACCGTGCCTGTAGATACTTTTCGATTACTGTAAAATACTATGAATGTTTGTTTTCATTTAAATTGAATTTGATCGAAAAGGTTTTGATTTTGTCGTTATAATTTTATTGGAAAATAAATTTTAATATTGAGGAAAACGTTTATTTTTTTTGTGTGCAAGGAAATATAATTCAAATTTTGTTGGAATAAGTGCTATTGATTTATTTGTTGAGATAAGAGACGGTGTGGATATTAATGGCGGCTATTGAACATACATTGATTTATAATTTTATCTACAAAAGAGGTAACAGATTTTAATGAAGTAAGGATTGTTAGTCATGGTTTTGACATAACAAATTTCATTACAGGCACCTTCATTTGGATAAAAGTCTAAACTACAAATTATACAATTTGATTTTTATAATCTGCTCTTTAATATTGGCGAATAAATTGCATCAGATATTCGCAGAGTTGCACGTAAAATCGAGAGTGTTGGTTATCGTCGAGATTTAACTCCCCGAGTCATCCATATATGTTGATAGATAATTTTCAGACGCAGCACAATTTTTCTCTTATTGACTCGGCAAAGAATTATATACCTCAGAATAATTTTTGGAAGACAAGGATATTAGGGTTAAATTCAATTCCTTTTCGAATTACTTTGAACGGGAGGGGGAGGATACTAAATATCGGCATTGATATACATAGTTCCAACCCCAGTCTCACTAAAACCTTCCTACAAACTTATACCACTTATACCACTCACACACATACCTTACCACTCACACACATACCTACCAGTTCTTTTTGTTAAATATATCAAAGAATATCATCCATTTAATATATTAATACGCTTATCCCGGAACACTTTAAACGTAAAGTTATAAATTAAAAATTAAATTTTCGTCAAAACTACATTCACACAAGACTACAGGCCTGCAGTCATCGTGGGAACGAAATAATGGTGAGTGTATAAAAAAAAAAAAAAAAAAAAAAAAAAAAAAAACAATTTTATTTATGTCAATCAAAATTTATATTTAATTTACTCAATTTAACTTTAAACTTGTTAGTAAATTATAACCTGTTAATAAATTATTAACAGTACGAAAACTAAAATTTTATAACATTTTTAAAATATTTGATTTTTGTTGGTTATTCTAATTTCACGTTAATATGACAAATTTAGCTATCCGAAATTAAGTTATGGAGAATCTAAAAATAATTTAATTTTTTTTTTAACGGTTAACGGTCAAAGGTTGTTATAATTTATTTAATATATCAGATATTTTAAAATAAAAATAATGAAACATTTCATTGAAAACATATACTTAACACTTTTCCTAAATAAAAATTCATCACCATATTGTTCATAATTCACAATAATTTATCTATTACTGTTATTTTCTTTTAGTAGAGTTAATTGACATTTAATACATTAAAAATGTTATTTATAATTTCAAAATATTTTTTTTTTGTTGAAATAAAACCTTAATGTAATTATGGAGGCTTAAATTCTCATCATTTCGCGAAACATTTAGGTATTTGCGGTTAGGGTTAAGTGGGCTATTCGAAAAGATGCGTTGAATAGCAAGGTCTTGGGCGGGTATAGATATGAAGGAGGTAAACGACAGCTAAATCCTCCTTCGACCGACTCTCGTTACATCCTTTTCTTGTATTATTTTAATTTTTTTTAATTTTTTTTGTTAGTGATTGTAGTCGTTTCTGATTTTTGCTACCTTAATTTTATTGTTTTCGACTCCTCATCTATCTCAAAGGAGGCAAGAATTCCACCCCAATTTCCCTGAGCATGGCCGGTTTGGAAAGGTAGCGCCGTCTCCTGAGAGATAGAGCCAAAGTTTGGATGAGTCGTCACAATATATGGACAAATATGAAAGTATATGTTATTCAATTTATGCAAAAGGGACTTGTATATGAACATATTTCGAAGAATACATTTTTCCATATATGTAAAAGGAACTCATATTTGGATAAATATGGAATTATATTTAATGCCATGAATAAAAAAGGAACATATGTAGCGCCTAATTTGAATGTCATACATAAATTTATATCTATCGTACAACCTTATAATAAAGGACAGCAACGTTCGCATGTATTCGCATATATTTAATAAATGTTTATGTTCATATATGTCCATATATGAACATATACTTAGGTGTTACCTCATTTTTCGGATCCATACATATATGGTTGAACCATAAATGTTCATATATGGACATTTTTCACCGGGTGTGTCCAGAAATAATGAAATCTATTTCAGAATTTCATAGCTAATAGAGAAAAATTTCTCAAATACATTTCATAATTTCGGAAATACGATTGATAATTTCTGAAATACAGTTTGATAATTTCTGAAATACAGTTGTGAATTTCGGAAATACAATTAATAATTTCTGAAACACAATTGATAAAAATGAACTTCAATTGACTAGTTCTGAAATACAATTCATAAATGTGAAAAATAATTGATGAGTTCTGAAACACAATTGATAAAACTGAAATTCAATTGATTATTTCTGAAATACAATTGATAAATCTTAAAACAATTAATACAATTGGAAATGGTGTAGAGCGTCAAAAAGATGTAAATAAAATTATTTTATTCAAAGATTTCAATTTAATAAAAAAATAAATATATAATTTTATAAAAAAATTTATAGAAAAAAAATTTTATTTTATAAAAAGAAAATAATTTTGTAAAAGAAATGCATATTGAACTCGTTATCTTCTGAGTTTAAACCTTATTTTAACAAAATATTGTAATTTTTATACAATCAGTGCCAGTCTATTATTTTTTGAACAGTTGGCAATATATGTCTGGGATCTTATTTAATCCCAAATAAATGGAGATCTTACGTAGTACCCAAATATAATGCGGCATCTAATTTTATCTGTCATTTTTATGGATACTTTTAGATGTCAATCCCCAAATATATTGCTGTTTCTAATTCGATCTGCCATTTTAATACCGAAATAAATTGCTGGATCTAATTCGATCTGCCATTTTTCTGATAAATTTAGATCCAAGTTTATCCACAAATATATAGCTGGATCTAATTCGATCTGCCATTTTTTGGATCAAATTAGGTCTTACTAAATCCCAAAATATATTGCTGGATCTAATTTGATCTGCCAATTTTCTATTCAATTTATATCCAAGTTTATCCACAAATATATTGCTGAATCTAATTCGATGTGCCATTTTTCGGATCAAATTAGATCTAAGTTAATCCACAAATATATTGCTGGATCTAATTTGATCTGCCATTTTTCAGATCAATTTATATCTAAGTTTATCCACAAATATATTGCTGGATCTAATTCGATGTGCCATTTTTCGGATCAAATTAGATCTAAGTGTATCCCCAAATATATAGCTAGATCTAATTCGATCTGCCACTTTTTCGGATCAAATTAGATATACGTTTATCCACAAATATATTGCGGGATCTAATTTGATCTGCCAAAATTGAGATCAAGTTAGATCTAAGTTTATCCCCAAATATATAGCTGGATCTAATTGGATCCGCCATTTTTCGGATCAAATTAGATCTAAAAATATCCGCAAAAATATAGCTGGATCCGCCAATTTTCGGATCAAAATATATCTAGGTTTATCCCCAAAGATATCACTGGACCTCCCAATTTTGAGATATAACTTGATCTTAGTTTATCCCCATATATACAATGGGATCTAATACGATATGATTGGATACACCCAATTTTGAGATCTAATTGGATCAGCTAGATATTTCAGCAGATCTTAAACAATATCAAATTGGATATAATTAGATATTGCGCGAGATCAATTTTTTTTTACTCGGGCATACATGGTATGTTGTTTAAATGATACGATATAGCAAACTATATGGTACTATACAATATATAGTAGCATATATTATCATATCTGGAACTGTATAAAAAATGTTGTTCATGATGTACCATGTCCCAGCAAAATATTGGTAATGACACCTCATTACTATCTGCATTACCAAAATTGATATATCATTACCTTTTGCATTATTTTGTAATATAAAATAATGACTTCCTAATAACGGCCTATTGTATTCATTGTTTCTAAATATAAAATAATGACTTACTCGTATTAGTTTAAATAAGTACTTTTGACACAGTTAAATTTTATTATATGTAAATATGTTTTATGTTTAAATTTTTATGACGAGACCTAAAATTATTAGAGAAAACTTAAATTTTTCTGAATCTATTTCCTTAGGCTAATAGTATTTGCCTAACTCCTTATTTTTAAGGATCAAGTAAGCAATCGGATAACCACTTATAATTCAACTTTTTGTAAGCATGTGTGCAACCACTTATTATTCAAAATCTCGTAACTACTTATTTCTCATTTTTTCGTAAGCGAGCGGGTAAGCGTGACTACTTAAAAACACGACCACGCCAAACAAAAATAATGAGTTTAGACGCCAAAAAATAAGTTGTGCGGAGCAATGAATTTCTATTATATAACCACTTATTTGGTAATGAAAGATTTTGCTGGGATATGACCATATATTGTTGAAATGGCAACATATATCATAATATATGGTTTAAATGTCACCATATATGGTAATATATTGTTTAAATGATATCATATATCAATATATATTGCACTATATATAGTAGCATATATTATCATATCTGGAACTGTATTAAAAATGTAGTTCATGAGGTCCCATATATGAGCATATATTGTTGAAATGGCACCATATATGATAATATATGGTTTAAGTGGCATCATATATGGTAATATATTGCTTAAATAAATAATTTACGGCCCTATGCTCCTTGCAGGAGTAAAAGGAACGAATATATATATATTGCTTAAATAACACCATATATAAATATATATGACACTATATATAGTATCATATATTATCATATCTGGAATTGTATTACAAATTTTGATCATGAGGTACCATATATGACAATATATTGTTTAAATGACACCATATATGCTAATATATTGCTTAAATAACACCATATATAAATATATATTGCACCATATATAGTAGCATATATTATCATATCTGCAACTGTATTAAAGATTTTGTTCATGAGGTACCATATATGACCATATATTGTTGAAATGGCAACATATATCATAATATATGGTTTAACTGGCCCCATATATAGTTATATATTGTTTAAATGATACCATATATAATTATATATTGCTAAAATGCCACCATATATATTAAGATAAAGCTCTATATACAACTATATATGCAATAAGATCAGCCATGCTATGTAATATATAATCATATATACCATATCCAATATTATAAAGGCCGGTATCTTATTAGATGAGATTATATATGGCATCCCGAGTAAAAATAGTTTTATATTGTCATATATAATGTGATTGGTCTATATCTGACAATGAATTACTCCATTCATTGTCAGATATACATTAAGACACATTTCATTATATACAACTACATCTAAAATTATTTTTTCAACGAATTTTTTGTACGGTAATTTATATTATTACATATCCCCAAATCTGACTCCATATATAACTACATAACCTTATAAAACTAATCAAATTATATGTAGTGATCGATATGATTATATATGATTTGATACTAAGTTTTATAACACTGTATGTGTCGTCGTACTAAAAATATATTTTAATTTTATATAACTTTCTATATAATCGCATACAAATTAATATATAGTTTAACATCAAATTTAGTTATCTGCAAATTCAGAGTTAATTACTCCATAGCCAAATAATTTCCACGTGATGTTTTTGCATGTAAAATCATATTAAAAAATGATGCGTACGATTTAGAAGACAAAAGTATTCAACTAAATTTTTATTTTATGTTTTAAAATTTGGGTCTTTAAAATTGTTAAAACCATAGACATTTCAATCTCAATTTAATAGCTGGTATGCATAAAAAGTATGCCTACTATCAGACAAAATTTTATAAAATCAGATATTTTTATATCGAATTAGATATATATGAAATTATATCAGATTTTTGACCTGATACAATTTTATTGGTTTATATCACATGGTATCAGTTTAGGTCCAAATAGATATATTTGTATACAAAATTATATAGTTATATCCCAATTTTGACCTTTAAACTGATATAAAACTTTGATACGATTGTATAAGGTAAATGTCGGATACAATTATATTTTATATATATAAAATTTAACCAATTACGATCAAACCGATAAAATTGTATCAGGTCAAAAACACATAATTTATTAAACACATAATTTAATCAGGTCAGATCTAAACTGATACAATTAGATAAAAATTGATAAACAATTGATAAAAATATATCGGGCCATTCTTCGGATGAAACTGTATATTTATACAGATATAATTTAATCAAATATATGACTATATGTAACTATTTTTACTCGGGTTTTTTAAATGATACGATATGTCAAAGTATATGGTCCTATTGTAGTATGTTTGACTGCTCTGTGTTGCATACCAAAAGTATGCAATATGATACTCTTATTGTTGTCTGAGTATTTGTCCATATTACACTACACTTAAAGTGTGGGATATGCTTAGTAAGCATATTCCACTATTGTACATTAATAATATTAAGTAGCATTAAGTATTTCATTTTTAATAAACGACAGTCTCATCGTAGACATTGATCAAAACAAATCTAATTCTTTATCATTCGAATAACATTATATGGCGATTCTGCCAGGGTCTGCCTTAAGCAGACTCTAGGTAAGGAACAAGAAAAAAAAAAAGATTTGAAACTTCAAAAAAAAAATATATAAAATAAAATAGACTAAAGTGTCAGTGACTAAAAAAAAAATTATTTGCCATACTATTAATGACATTTCGCAAATAGTTCATTAAATTAATAAAAGTGTTTTTTTTAAAACGTTATATGGCCAGTTTTAAAGTGAATTTAGAAAAAAAAAATGGCTGATAAATTTAATTTTTCTAGTACCATCGATATCGATTTAAACATCGATGAACAAATATTATTGCCGGTAGCGAATTGCGATGAAGTACATCAACAACAATGTTGTTAATGAAAACACCAACAAAAATATTCTTCTCTTCATGTTAACTATCATCAAACAAATTTCAATGCAGATCCCACAATTGTCATTGGAACAGAAAATCCTATTGAAAATTTTCATCAACGAGAACAATTCAACAAACCATTACAAAAATATAATTACCAACATTAACAATGTTAAATTAACAATAAAAAAACAACACAAAAAAAATGGGTTACACGCCGAGTAATCCGAAGGAAGATGCTGGTGTGGCCAATACACCAGTCACCAACAATCTTCTCCTCATCATCAACTACTCCATTTCATCCACCAACTCAACAAATTGGAAGTTAAATTTAATAATTTTTTTTATATAAAACTAATTATATATATTAAAAAAAAAATATATATAAAATTAAAATTTACTTTTATATAAATATTTTTTTTAAAATCTTTAAAATTAATAAATTCCTTATTAGGAAGAAAAAGGAATATGGAAAAATGAATTACATAAAATTTATAAAGATTATTTGAGAAGAAAAAGGGAGGAAAATTATTATTTTTTTTGCAAAAGTGAACGTCTTTAATTGAAAACGCAAATTTTATAGATAATAATTATAAAATTTTTTTTACGGAGGAAAATTGAATTTTGAATTTTTTTATTGAGGAATGAAAATGATAATTACATTAATCAAGACTTGTTTAAATAGCTTGATTTAATGGATCTTGTTCATAAGTACCTCAAACATTTTTTATATATAATTTCGTTTTGAGAATATGAGAATGGAATTAAATTTGGAAACTATGGAATTGTAAATTTACAATTTATATAATATGAATATAAATGCGAACGGAATTTTACTAACCAGCTGCTAGTAACTCTAGCAGTAATTTTTTTTAATTTTTGTCGACTGGGGTGATTCACAAGTGACCCTCCCACAGTGCGATAAAAATAAAACCGGTCTTCAAAAAGAGACGACCGATTTATGCCATAACAACCAAAATCTGTTTACCTGAAGGGAACGGATAGTGGATGTTATGACATAACTGAAATTTTTTTTACCATTTTTTCGAAATCTTACTAACAAATTGTTTTTTTGGGATAATTCTTTAACTCATCGATTCTGGTACTAAAAAGGAATCGTAACATTCTTCGACTCATCGATTCTGATACTAAAGAGGAATCGTAACGTTCTTCGGAATGTCTTAATCTAATTCTAGTCCCATCGTCAATTCTTGTACAAAAGGTGGAAACACTTTTGTTAATTTGGTGAATTTTTATACTCATAATGTCGAGATCATGACATACTTTCTATTTATCTCAAAGGAGTAATTCTTCGTGATCCTGTAAAGACATATTTGACACCATAATATGGGAGACGTCCTATACTACTGGTGTGAAGAATATGGAATTTTACTGATTTTACTACTGAATTCTTTAATGCATCCCTATTAAATTATTTTATATAATTAGGGTCATTACACACGCTCTTTTATTCTTATAATAATGTTATAAGAATAAAAGATTGGATCTGTTTGAATCGTTTTGTTCAATGTCTGGATAATGATTTACAGCGAATTAAATACGCAAAATCCAATTTCTCGGAGTATACGGATATAAGTATCGCGTAGTATTTGGATTATCACGCAATTTAAGGAAAATACAACTGATTTTCCGGAACATTGCACGGTGGATACTTTTGACCGAAGGGAAAGTAGAACCAATTCGTGGACATATTGGCAAACAGCTGGAAACATAGGAATTACCTTTGATCCAGTCTGTCATTATCTTAATCTCACATGAGATTCTAGTGCAACGATTTGTTTCGTTTAGTTATCGCCTTTACTATGGGCGTTTATTTTTTATATTGTTTTATATTATATTATATGGATATAGTGACCAACCATGAACCAAACACGGAATCGGGGAATATCTGGGTACATGAGTACAATAAAAATGCAAAATTGCATTTTACTGGGAATAAGCTGTTTGTCCGAAAAGGAAAAACAAGCTTTTCCAATTGAGTCACGAGATTTAATTACTAATGGAATTATGAATTAGATCAATTTTTCCAAAGCTTGAAAAAGTAGCTGGTAATCTTAAAATCACGACTCTTCGCATGTCTATGGACAGTGCGTTGTTTGCGAACGTAAAATTAAACCACTTTAAGAAAGTCGGTTATGGGGAACTTCAGAAGTTAGATACAGTACTCGTACCAACACTTACTAGAGTCATAAAGGATTCCGCAGAATTGGAAATTATGGTATTGCACCATAGCGATCCATTGTTTGAAGGTCACCCTGGCATTACCAAAATGCTCAGGAGTGTTAAATTGTCATCTTTGATGAGAGAAAATAGAATGAGGATATACAATTTTTTTTTCTCCCAGAATGATGAAATCAATTTACCTAATTCGGTCCCTATCGATGTATTAATAGAATATAGATAAATATAATGAGAAAATTTAAGAATAATTTTTCTTATATTGCTTCCATTTGGAAAATGGAAGGAGAATATATAATTTTTTTTTTCTCCCGGAATCAATAAAATTCAATTTATTTAATTAAAAATTTTTATTAAATTTTTTTTAAAAATGAAAATAATTTTTTTTTAATCCATACCTTTTTCTTCTTATATTGATATATGAATTTTATATGTTGTGGCCGCATATTATAATAGGTAAAAAAAAGGGAAAAGGAAAAGTTTTTTTTGTAATTATTTTCATTCAAATTATTTAAACTACTACTTACTTATACAGTGTAAAATTACACTTGTTTAATTTTAAATTAATTTTATATTCTATTGTATGTTTTTTTTTATAATTCATTTAAAATTTTCCTATAAATCAAGTAACATTAAATTACAAAATTTTTTTTTTAAAAACCTTTAAAAAAGGAAAAAGAATAAAAGACATAATTTAGTAAGTTTAAAATCTAGAGTATATAATATTATAAAATATTATCTTTAAACATCAATAAAAAAAATATAATATATAATTTGTTCTTTTAAATTTAATTTTTGCTCTAAATCGAATATACAAAAGAATGATCAAAAGATTGTTGTCTGAGTATTTGTCCATATTACACTAAACTTAAAGCGTGGGATATGCATAGTAAGCATATTCCACTATTGTACATTAATAATATTAAGTAGCATTAAGTATTTAATTTTTAATAAACGACAGTCTCATCGTAGATCAAAACAAATCTAATTCTTTATTATTCGAATAACATTATACTATATATGGTAGCATATATTATCATATCTGGAACTGTATTAAAAATGTTGTTCATAAGGTACCATATATGACCATATATTGTTGAAATGGCACCATATATCATAATGTATGGTTTAAATGTCAATACATATGATACCATATATCAATATATATTGCACTATATATAGTAGCATATATTATTATATCTGGAACTGTATTAAAAATGTTGTTCATGAGGTCCCATATATTAGCATATATTGTTGAAATGGCACCATATATGATAATATATGGTTTAAATGGCACCATATATAGTAATATATCACTTAAATAACACCATATATAAATATATATGGCACTATATATAGATTCATATATTATCATATCTGGAACTGTATTAAAAATTTTGATCATGAGGTACCATATATGGCCATATATTGTTTAAATGGCACCATATATACTTATATATGGTTTAAATGGCACCATATAAGTTAACGACACAGAAGTTGTTAACCTTTTTTTATTATTTGCAACATCCGTTCTGCTAACCTTTTCATAATAAAGTATTACGTTCCAAATTTTAATTTCAATTTATGCTGACAATATGTCTGTAACAAGTTGAACGATTTAATATGAAAATGAATAACACAAAAAAATGAAATAAAAAATACTGATTACAGTTACTAATATATTGCTTAAATAACACCATATAAAAATATATATGGCACTATATATATTATATCATATATTATCATATCTGCAACTGTATTAAAGATTTTGTTCATGAGGTACCATATATGACCACATATTGTTTAAATGCCACCATATATGATAATATATAGTTTAACTGGCACCATATATAGTTATATATTGTTTAAATGATACCATATATAATTATAT
Source organism: Leucophora obtusa (assembly GCA_949987735.1). NCBI lineage: Eukaryota > Metazoa > Arthropoda > Insecta > Diptera > Anthomyiidae > Leucophora > Leucophora obtusa. The sequence continues at coordinate 172,556,222 of OX465295.1, read as the reverse complement.
AGTCCTGAAATGCCGCCACCCGGGTAAAAATCTTAATATGGTGTCATATATAATTATATCTTATTTGATAAGTCCCCATATACAACCACATACAGCTTGATCCGAAAAATGGGTCATCTACATGTTTCTAATTATATAAAATTAGATATTATTTGATACAGTTTGATCCGAGATTTGTCCATATCCAGGACATCATATTATATCTAATTCGATATAAAAATATCTGATTTTATATAATTTTGTCTGATAGTAGGTATGCTTTTTATGGATACCAGCTATTAAATTGACATTGAAATTTGCATAGTTTGAACAATTTTAGAGGCCCAAACTTTATAACATATATTAAAAATTTAGTTGAATGCTTTTGACTTCTAAATCGTACGTATCCTTTTAAAACAGAAAACAACGAAATTATTTAAATTATTTTTTCTAAAAATAGAAATCTAAAAATAGAATATTTGACTGAAAATAACAACTCCTACAGACGATACATATTTTTTTTGGTTTGTTTTTTATTGACGAATATAAAAAGTTAAACAATATGTTTCAATGTATTTTAATTGATTATTCAATTGAAAACAAACTTTACCTATTACTTTTCAAATAAACCTCAATCGGTTATGGAAAATATATTGTGAGTGTATGTATAAACAGTATATATGGCTAAGAAAATTAAAAGTAGTTGTGGTGAAGTGGGTAAAGCCTATATGACACTTGCTAGTTTCAGTATTAATAATCCAAAATAGAAGAGAGCACGAATTTCCTTATATGAGAAATAATGTGTGTGAAGAGAACAACTATATCGAAAAACTATCAAACTGTCAAATTGATGTTGGTAATGCAGTACCCTTCATATGATTTGCATTGATGGTGCAAAAAACTAGAATCTAGAAACTAGCAAGTGTCATATAGGCTTAAGAGTGTGAACTATTAACCTGAATGGCCGGGTTTAATACCAGAAAATTCAAAAAAAATTTTAATTTCAATAAAATTTTGTGGAACATAATAATATTTATGTGGAACATAATATTGAATTAGACAACCGAATATTGGCTTTCACGACGAAAAATATAATTTAATATAAAGATAGTTCTCGTAACCGCACGAAATCGATTGGCGACAAATTCGGTGGCCACAACTGAGACTGTTTTCTGGGTGTACATATCAAGCCAAGTTTTGGCTTGTTAAGTGTTATTCGATACTTTTTCCCATTAAAAGCAATGTTTTTTCCCATTAGAAAGCAACGATAAATCAACATACGAAATTGACAGGTAACGATATTGTAGTAGTTTTAGCATTTTAGTCATAAAATATAACATCACCTCCATAACCATAGTATCCAACAATAAAGTAATTATTATGGGTAAACCAATTATGATATTAACTTCGAATAAAGTGCAAAACATTTAATTTAGAACTTTGATTTAATGAATTAAAAAAAAATTAAAATTTTGGTGTACTTTGTTTTTTTAGATTAACAGAAGTCCATGGGAAAGGTAGAAAAAACTTTAAATGCCTCTATCTTCTTAACTTTAGCAGTTTTATTATGTTTAAACGAATTTTTATAGGTATTAATTGGGACAGGGCATATGTAAAATAATTTTTCAAATAGATTAAGAAATGCATTTTTATTAATTTTTTTTCGTATTTTCCACTTTACACCGCCATAGCTTTGATGCCCCATGCGTGAAATTATTCACGTGAATGAATTTGAAAAACTCAAATGTTAGGTTTAGTGTACACAAAACACCGTTAATGTACCCTCAAATCTAAAATCGTTTTTTTTACAACAATTACACAGTACAACACTAAAAATGCATCGGGCATGCGACATATCAATTCTGATAGATTTTAGGATGAATATCACGAATGCGAACACCAAATGTCAAAATTAGCTCTAGTTTTTGAAATATTTGCAAATTTAACTTTTAGCAAAAAGACAGTTTTTTTTGTTAAAATTTCTTATTTATTCATATACCTGACTACACCACGGTGTTTAATTATGTATCTACAAACGTAGAACAGGTAGCAGCGACGAGGAACATCTGTTTATATATTGAATATGAATAGACATGTTTGTTGTTGTTGTTAGCTTGTGGGATCATTTCTTTTTGTACACAGAAACTACATGAGGTAATGTGTATTCATTTGTATGATAAGAAATGAAGCCTGTAGATAAAAGACCAATTCTAAGCAGGCATATAGTTGTAAGATATTTAGTTTTATTTTAGTATATAATTATTGTAAATTTGTAAATAAAGTTGTTGTTACGAACAAACCATCAACGCACAAGGTTGTGTTTCATTTTTCCTCCTCCCATCGTAGAAGATTCTACACACGGATAATTTTTAATATGCTTTAAAAACACAGACTTTGGGCTTTTAGAAATATATCAACTTATTTTGATTCGGCAAAGGATCTACGATATAATTGCAATTAAAGTGAAAACTTCTCATATTTTCCTATTTTGCAAATCTAGTAAAATCCCTTAATCGGATTTGCAAAATCTTTACATATGACGTAAATTCATATTCCACTAAATTCTTTTTATCAAAAGAATCACAACTTCTGCATCAATATTTACAGAAAATTGTGCCATATTCGTGATCTGCGTCCCGAAGTCTATTAGAAATGATGTGTCGCAATCCCGATGCATCAAATTTTTCTTATTTTATTGTACTATGTTATTTAAAGTTTTTAGGAATTTCTCATATATGTATTAGGGTGTCCCTTAAAAATAGATTTGTCATTAAACCCCCAGTTTTATTGGAAATGGTCCCAAAAGGAAGAAATCGATTTTTTTTGAAAACGTTAACCCGTGCCGAAAGTTGCCAAAATGGCTCATTTTGGAAAAAAGTGTGTTATTGTTCGAAAAAAGTTATTTTTTATTTCATTTAATATAGTCAATATGATTCAGATATGGAATTTTGAATCCATCGGATATCATTAACCCACTTTAGACTGGAGTCCAAAATTACCTACGAATTTGATAAAAATGCAAAAACCTGTTTCTTTTATAATTAATTTTAAAGATTTTTTAAAATGCCTAATTTGGAGATGTCGATCGCTTTTTGTACCACATAATATTTGACATTAAAGAAAAAAATAAATTGGGAAAATGTTAGTTCGAGTTTGTGTTTGGAGCGACTGCTTTGCAGGACATTTTGCAAAAATTGCTTATTTTGTCAAACAATTAATAAAATTTTAAGGTTTTCATCAAATTTTATATAGCTTTCGGAAAAATATCACTTAAATTTGATTAGACTATAATAATTTTTATATTAACTTCAAAAATCTCAAACCCTTAGTGGCCTGGGGCCAGTAAAGACCCATGAAACTTAATAATAGATTGTAAAACCATTAAATTCCCAAGTAAAAAAAAATGATATGGAGCCATATAAAGTTATATTTAATTATATATAATCTTTTATGTAATTAGATATAATTATATCCGAAAAATGAGAACGTCTTATTGTATCATATTGTATCGAATTGTATACAATTGTATACAATTTGGTACAATTTGATACAATTTTATGCAATTTGATACAATTGTATCCGAATTTTGTCCTCATCCAATTACATAAAACTATATCTTTTTGTATAAAATTATATAAAATGTTATAAAAGTGGACATAGTTTGATACAATTATACCTAAATATTGACCCTATATTTTTACCATAATATATATGACCATATCAAACAATATACAAAATTATATTTTTAAATAAAAAAAGATATACAATATCTGGAGATCAGACCTGAGGGATTTCAATTACAATTACTTGTAATTTGTAATTGAAATTACAAGTAATTGCAATTAAAAATTTTCAATTACAAATTACTAGTAATTGTAATTGAAAGGGATTTCAATTACAAATTTCAATTACATTTAGAATTAAAAAGAGTTTTTTGTTAAAATTTTGTAGAAAAATCTGACTGGGATAGGTTGCATAGGCATGGATGCGTATAAAAAGAATACGTCATGTTGGGCTTACCCCTAACTTGTGCTTTTTGTCATTATTTATTTTCCCAAAAAATGTAATTGACATTTTTCAAATTACAAATTACTTGTAATTGTTCTTTTTTGAAACAAATAATTTGTAATTGTAATTACAAATAATTTGGAATTGTAATTGAGTTTTTTTCAATTACAATTACATGTAATTGTGTAAATGCATGTGTAATTAATTACAAAATGTAATGATTAACCCCCAGGTCTACTGGATATCCTATAATTTCGATAAATCTTCCATTACTTTTATCCAGATTTACCATGACAGTGCATGAAACATGAACAAATTTTTATTTGTTTTTAGTAATTTTAAAATAAGGTTAACAACACTGAAATTTTTAACGTAATAGGATTGTGATTAGTGTTTCCAATTATTCGACATAGGCGGTTAACCGGTTAATGCATTATTCGAAAAATCACTAAAATGGATTAACCGGTTATTCGGGTCGGTTATTCGAGAAAATTGGCGGTTAATCGATTAATCGTTTATTGCTAAATTAATGTATTTCATTAACTTTTTATTAATTAAAACACAAAAGGCTGAGTCTTTTCATTAAATATTAACGTCATATATGAATACGATGTATTTAATAAAAAATTTTTCATATTCGAAGGTTGAAAAGTTTCGGGATCTGAGATTTTTTTAAAAAAAGGTCTGTAAAAATGTTGCTAAATTTACTAAAATTTCGTTGAAAATGGCAGAAAGAACTGCTGAAACTAACAAAATATTAGTAAGTTAAGAACAGCAAACCTAAAACTGTTACATATCGATTACTTAACGTAGATTTTTTATTTGGAAAAAAAATTTAAAAATCTGAAAAGCTTAGATACAAAATTTCTTTGAATGTGATTTTTAATCAAAACTGACATTATAAAGTTTAATATTGCATTTAACTTTTTCAGACCCAACTAGCTTGCAAAAATGTATTCATTTTATAACTTTAAGGTAAAATGGTACTAAAACATTAAAATTTCCTGGTGTCAATTCATATTTTATGAAATATAATTTAGCTAAAAGTACAACTGAAATTTTTTATCTAAATAAACCTATTAGAATTGAAAATATTTGTAATTTTAAGAGAAAACATCGCATCTCACAATCGTGTATGCTGGGTCTGAAAGGGTTAAAGAAATGCTATACCTAAAGCTTTTTAAATTTTAATAAGATTCTTCCTACAGCTACGAAATTTTCGTTAAAGGCATCGATAAAAAAATTTGAGTTCTCTTTGAGATGAATTTCATTTAATTGAGAATAACAATGTACTTTGTTTCTCAGTATCTTTTTCGTCACTAAAGGCCATTAACAGTAAAAAAAATAACCTAAAGTTTGAGCGTACTTACTCTGAGAGAATTTTATCGGACGTGCTGTAAACAAAATTTTCAATAAGCTAATGAAGTTTTTTTCAAAAAGTAAAAGCCAAATTTATTAAATTTTATGAAAAAGCTTCACAATTTTTATGAATCTCTTTCTAAAAAAACTTTTTTGGGTGTATGACATTTTTAATAAATAATATGAAATTTTTCATAAAATTTTATGAAAATTTGCATCAATTCAATTAAAAGTTTCAATAGACGAATTCCAGCGAAACTTAATTAAATCAGTGTATAAATTCATCAATAGCATATAGACAATTCACTGAGTGTGCAGTTACAGAAGTCAAATTCTTTATAAATTAAAATTTTTTAACTGTAGGTTATTTGTTTTAATTCGAATTTAAATTCATTGAAACGGGTTCGGGTTCAATGTTGCTCTAGTGGAACATGTTTTAGAATTGATGTGGTTTTGAACCGATGTGTATGTACACTTTCTTAGGAAAAATAAGAAAAGTTAAATTTCTTACAGAATTAACATGTTAATTGTGTAACAGTTTTAAAGCAAATGCAGACTTGTCTTAAAGGACATGGAGATATAATTTATATTAGTTTAAATTTTTAAAAGAATTGAAACAGTAATGCATAATTGTCTATTTTATTTCATAAAGCATCCTCCAGCCAGTCGTGTATTTCGTGTGTTTTCTGAAGTTTTAAAAAACACCTTCATTTTGGCCTTTTGCTATGTTCTTAAGGCTTTTTTACAAATAGAAACTTTGATACATATTTTTTTTAAAACATTTGCGCAAAATTTTATTAAAAATTGGGAGTCTGATGGCACAATGTCGACTTGTTTGCGGTTGCTCGAAAAAGGTATTTAAAGGCTTAAGGACCTATTTCACACAATTTTTAAAGAATTTGATGCTATTTTAGTTAGTATTTGTTTTTTCTAAGCTTTTCTGGTAATTTTGTAGCCCAGATTAAGAAAATTGTGAAGTTTTGGGAAAAAAATTAAGGAAAAATTCCATATTAAAAATGTAACCGGTTAATCGACCAATTTTAACCGATTATTCGGGTCGAATAATTATTTGAGTTTTAAATTATTTGTTTCGACATAAACCGAAATAGAGGCGATTAATCGAGGAATCGGTTAATCGATTAACCGAATTGGAAACACTAATTGTGATATACAACCAAGATATAAGAGATCAGTCAAGTGTGCGTTATAGTATAGAGAATTCCATATTAAAGCTTCAGTATTGTTAATTTTATGGGCGCGTTAGCCATTTTGACTCACGCTCCTAAACAAAAACAAATTACTCACGCACGAGCATTTCGTGTCTTACTCACGCAGACATGAACACATGATGCAAAAAATAAACTCACACACGAATCATGCACGGGTTATATATTCTTACTCACGCTCACGTACGAATTATATATTCTCACGCTCACGCGCGAATTACTTTGGTATAGTAATTATTACTCACGATCACTTGTGAACAACTTCACTCGCGATCGTGTCATGCGCCAATCGCTAGTAATTACTAAATCTTAAACTAGTTCAAAATCATTTTTAATATGGAACCACATTTAATACAATACGGTTTTAAAAGGACCTTATATATTTTTATATAAAATCACTTTGAAAAAATTGCTAATGTGGGATGATATATAATTATAGATGATTTTATAAAGAACGTTATATCGTTATATATAAAAGAAAGCATGAAATATTGTAGATATGAAACCATACTAAGTTATATATGGGTTCATATCCGTCAATATATAATCATATATAACACCTATTATATAATATTTCTTAAATGGCTCCATATATAGTTTTATATTATTATGTGTAGTGTCATACTAAATTATATATAAACGTATATGTAATTATATCTTTTATATGTTACTTTATGTACTTATATATAGCACATACACTTATATGTAGGCCAGTATGTAATAATATAAAATCACATATGTCTCAATATTAAAACCTTTGAGGAAAAAATATTTAATATATGACTATATAAAAGTATATATGCTTCAATTTAAAAGCATATGTGGCCATATGTAACTATAAGTTACTATATATAATTACATAAAATAATATATGATTATATCAAAACTTTTTTACTCGGGTTGATAAAAAAAAAACAATCTTAACTGGATAAAAATAATTATTTTATGTAACATGATTCATATTTGGTTAATTTTCATATTTTTAACAAAAAAAACGTTCCACTAGGAAATTTTCAGAAAAACACTTTTCATAACTTTCGGAAAAATGTCACTTTAAATGAATAAAAAAAATTGCTCCACTTGACAAAAATTATTATTTGGAGTAACTTGATCCATATAGGTTTAACGTTCTCACTTTTCACAAAAAGAAGACCCACCAGGAAATTTGCAGAATAACATTTATCAGATTTTTATTAGATTGGGGTAACAAACTAACGAACAAGCGCAATTCTCTATAGTCCCAATCTTAGTTTTAAGGGTTAAAAAAGTGGGATAAAAAGTGTACGTATGTTAATAGCAATTTTAGTTTTGTAATCGTATTAGAGTCTAATTAAAAGCTTTGTTTATTATACATTTATTGTTTCCTATTTGGGAAGACGTCATTGTGTATATTTCGAAGTAGTTATTTTTTTACGAAAAGTGAAAACATTCACCCTATTTGGATCAAAGCCATTCTAAGGCTTTCGATACGGTAGACCATGATATACTCATTAAAAAACTGAAATACTTTTTTAGATTTAACGATACATCTACTAAACTTATATCATCATATCTTTCGAACCGCACACAATCGGTGTTTGTAAACAATGTATATTCAGATAGCTTATCCCTTATTAGGGGGGTGCCTCAAGGTTCTATTTTAGGTCCAGTTTTATTTTCCTTATACGCAAATGATTTGCCAGAGCAACTGACTAAATGTAAAGTACATTTATACGCAGATGACGTGCAGCTAACTTTAAGTAGCCCAGTTCAAAATATTGCTTCAGGTATAGCTTTTCTAAATGATGACTTAAACAGAATCTACCTTTGGGCTTCTGCAAATGGACTCTGTCTGAACCCGCGTAAATCTAAATGCATTGTAATACGAAAGAAAAGTTTAGTTCCCTCGATTTCTGAGGATATTGTTTTAAATGTTGAGAAGATTGAAATTGTTAACACAGCGAAGAATCTTGGTATAATTTTCAATAGCAATTTGACATGGACTGATCATGTCAATTCACTGGTTGGTCAAACCTATGTAAAGCTACGAGCTGTCTGGTCAACACAATATTTCACCCCGTTAAGAATTAGGGCATTACTTGCCAAGACGTACTTGATTCCCTCCCTGATGTATGGTTGTGAATTATTTGGAAGCTGTGATACAGTTAGCTATAGAAAACTAAATGTCTTATTTAACAATATTATTAGATATGTGTATGGATTGAAAAGGTTTGATCATGTTTCCTCTGTTTCAAATAACCTTTACGGAGTCACTTTCGAAAATCTGATAAAAATTCGCACCCTGATGTTCTTGCATAAATTAATAAACAGTCAAACCCCCAGGTATTTATTTGACAAAATACGTTTTTTTCAATCGCCACGAAACCGAAATATTGTAATACCTCGACATCAATTCCTAATGTCTGAATGGCAATTTTATGTACATGCCGCTCGTCTTTGGAATAATCTTCCACTAAGTCAACAAGTAAATAGCAATGCTAATAGTTTCAAAATATTTTTATTTAATTTTTTCAAATAATTTTAATTTTTTTCTCTTTATGATTATCAATATTGTTATATTTGTAATAAGTTTGTTATGTTAATAATTTATAATTAATTAATAATATGAAAATAATTTTTTTTGTAACATAATACGCTCCTGTACTATAAATATAAGACTCAGTCTTGTTGTACAGGAAATGGAATCAATTAAATAAATAAATAATAACTTTTATCAAGTGGAAAGAAATGTTTTTATTTTTATTCATTAAAAGTGATATTTTTCCGAAAATTATGAAAGCTGTTATTCTGTAAATTTCCTAATGAGTCGTTTTTGGCCAAAAGTGTAAAATGGATCATGTAAATGGATCACCCCAGTGTAGAAAATCATTACCAGATATGTGGTTATGTAACTACATACTTGGTAATGGTAACTAGTTAGCTTTGTTATTACATTTCTTATTACCTTTATATGGCGATGTCGCGAAAAATAATGAGTTGTCGTTACACACCAGCATACGAAAAATCAAAAAATATATCGTTACCTATGTGCTTACCAGTACTGACAAAAATAATGAGTCTAAAAATAGATTTTCTAAAAAATAAATTACATAAAAAAAATATTTTTTATTGTATTTTTTTTTCAAATAAAATTTGCTGGTGCGGGAATCGAACCTGGGTCTACAGATTGACAGTCAACAGCTCTACCATCTGAGTTATATCGACATGTAATATTGATTAGATAAAAACACAATTGACCTGATGCAGACAAGTAAGGTTACTCGGCAACATACAAAAAATCAAAAAATATGTGGTTACATATATCCTTACCAGTGTTTAAAAAATATTGACTCTAAAAATAGATTTCAAAAAATTTTCAAAAAAATCTAAAAAATTATTTTCTATTTGAAATAATGATAAAAATAAGTCATTATCAGTAACTCATTATTATATGTTTTAAAATAATACAGAAGGTAAGTGGGTGTCGTTACTGGTAGTCCAAAAAATAATGATATGCCATTACCGTTTCTACACTGGGACGTTACATAAAATAATTATTTTTATCAAAGGGAATTTTTTTTTCATAAATTCAAAAGCTTTACAATCTTGTAGTTATTACTAATATTAACCTTCATGGGTCTTTTTTGTCCCCACAGTTAAAGATTTTGTAAATAAAATTGAGATAATTATAGCCTAATCAATGAATTGATGAAAAAAAATCCACTTGATAAAAATAATTATTACGAGATTGTAATCGTAGTCATAATTGATATTAAGTTTCATGGGTTTTTCTGACCCCAGGGCACTAAGGGTTAATGATTTTTTAAACAAATGAAAAGATAATTATATTCTAACCACACTTAAGTGATATTTTTCCGAAAACTATGTAAAATTTCTGATGCATATTAAATGTAACGCGCTGTATCATTTTACTCACTCATCACATATTCTTTAACGCTAGTTCTTAGTTAAGTTCCGTTAGGATAAGTTAAGACTTTAAATAAATAAATTCATAAGTTTAGTCTGCTTTTAACTATTCCCGTGATTTATTTATTCTCGGACATTACATTTGGCGACGAAGATAAAAGAGAAGTGAAAAAAATATATACCACGTTGATACAATTAATTTAAATATAGAAAAAAAAAATTGAAAAGAAACTCTTTTTCTTTAAAATAAATTTTGGCAATAAAATTATTAAAATGTCGACAGAAACTCCAATAGCGTTGGTTGGGACAATTGAAGCCTTTAATATTGGGGATGATTTCAACTTATATAAAAACCGACTAAATCATTTGTTATCGTTAAATAAAATTAAAAATTATGCAGACAAAACTTCGTTTCTTATAAGCCTCGGTGGATCGGAGTTATATAAAACGCTGTGTTCAATTTTATCACCAAAAACCGAAAGTGAATTCACATATGATGCTATCATTAAAAAGCTGTCCATGCATTTTAAACCACAGAAGAATGTGATAGTTGAATGCTTTAAGTTTTTCAAAAGAGAACAACAATTATCCGAAACAATCTCAGACTACATTGTGGAATTAAAACAGTTATCCCAGGAGTGTGAATTTGGAATTTTTCTTGACAAGGCATTACTCATCAAGTTTGTATGTGGATTACATAACGAAAATATACAAAACCGACTGCTAAATGATAGTAGTTTAACATCATTTGAAAAAGCATGTCAACTTGCTTTGTCTTTAGACATGAACCAAAATCACGTGGAGATGTTAAGAAGTAATACAGTGCACAAATTGAATTATGAAAAACCTTCCAATTTAAGAAATTTCCAAAAACAGTATCAGCAGCAGCAGAGTGGCAGGGGCGTGGAAAGAAGTATCAGTAGACGTCAGCTAAGTCGAAGAAGAGAGAATAACAACAATGGCGTGGTATGTTTTTATTGTAATAAAAGGGGGCATCTGGAACGCAATTGCTGGGCGAAGCAGAATGATGAAATGGCGGATAAAAGAAATTACAGCAGAGATCGTAAGAATAAGAAAAATTATACACGTAATAATGTTGATTATAGTAGTGATAGTGATAATGATTATTTGAATAATTTGAAGAATTTATTTGCATGCAATTATAATAAAAGTTTATTGGTTAAAATTAGAATAGAAAATAATGATTTAGAAATGGAAATTGATTCTGGAGCCGTAGTTTCAGTAATGCACATTTCTGACTACAACAAATATTTAAAGCATATTGAAATGGAAAATTGTGTAAGGTCTCTCAAAGTCATTACGGGGGGTCGTGTAAATATTGTTGGTTTGGTCTGTGTTGGTGTTGAGTTCAACGGACTGAAACGGAATTTGGACCTATGTATTCTTGGCTCGAATGAATATTTTACACCTTTAATGGGAAGAAATTGGCTGGATACGCTCGTACCAAATTGGCGAAATAATATTTTGGATATAAATATTATTACTCCTGTAATAAATTTCAATTTTGATAAATATAAAACGTTGTTTTCAAAATCAAACTTTTCAACAATAAAAGAATATAGTGCTGAAATTACCTTAAAGGACGAATCGTACCCTATTTTTTTGAAAGCATATTCTGTACCATACGGGTTAAGAAAAAAAGTTGAAGACGAATTGAATAGAATGTGTAATGATGGTGTAATAATTCCAGTAAGTAGAAGTAGATGGGCGAGTCCAATTGTAATTGCAAATAAAGGAGATGGTTCAATAAGAATTTGTGTGGATTGCCGTAGAACGGTAAATCGTTTTGTTGAAATGGAACATTATGTCATACCCCGAGTGGATGATATACTTGCCGGTTTAGCAGGGTGGAATATTTTTTGTAAATTGGATTTAACGGGTGCTTACCTTCAGGTAGGTGTAACCGAGCGGTCTCGAGAGCTCTTAACGATTAACACACATCGTGGGTTATACCAATATACTCGTCTTATTTATGGGTTAAAAACCGCCCCACAGTTGTTTACAAAAATTATTTGTGAAATTTTAAAAGGGTTGGATAAAACGTTAATTTATTTTGATGACATACTGATTGGTGGTAAAGATCAGATGGAGTGTGAAACAAATTTAAGAAATGCTCTTGATAGATTATTGGAGTTTAATGTTAAAGTTAATTTTGACAAATGTAAATTTTTTGAAAAAGAGATTGACTATTTGGGCTACACCATAAATAATCGTGGTATTCTTCCATCGGCAACAAAAATTCAGGCTGTAATTAATGCCCCATCACCAACAAACAAGAGCCAATTGAGGTCATACCTTGGTATGATAAACTATTACAACCACTGTATTCCAAATTTGTCATCTGAATTACATTTACTACACGACTTAACCAAAAATAACATAAAATGGATGTGGTCCGAAAAACATCAATCTATTTTTGAGAAAAGTAAAATACTTTTGACTGGCATTGATGTGTTAACCCATTATGACCCATCTAAACCAATAATAATCTCATGTGACGCCAGCCCATATGGTGTTGGTGGTATTTTATCTCACGTAATTAACGGAAAGGAACACCCTGTAATGTTCGTCTCAAGCACGCTTAAACCTGCAGAACGCAATTACTCCCAATTACATAAAGAAGCTCTTGCTATTGTTTTTTCAATACGTAAATTTCACAAATATATTTATGGATTACCTTTTATAATTGAGAGTGACCACCAACCATTAAGAGAAATATTCTCTGATAAGAAGAGTTTACCCTCAGTAACATCAAATAGGTTGCAGAGATGGTCGATTTTTCTCTCGTCGTATAATTACACCATTCGCTATAAAAAGGGATCCAAAATGTGTCATGCGGATGCCCTCTCGAGATTGCCATTATCCGAGGAAACGGAAGAGAAAAGTAGATAATTACATCAATAACAAGGAAGAAAATAAAAATATTAATACAAATTATAAAGGAATTAAAATGTTAGAATATAAAGAAAATGAAATTGTATTATATAGAAATATCTTAAATAATTATTGTAAATGGATCGAAGCTAAAATTGTAAAAAGGTTGAGTAATGTGAGATATTATATTGATATAAATGGCAAAAAGAGAGTTGCTCATATCAATCAATTAAAGAAATTTGTTGGTAGAATTGTAAGAGTTAATAAAAATATTATGACATATTGCAAAAGAGATAGTAAACGTAGAAGAAGTATTGATATGGATTGTGAATTAAGGCGATCAGAGAGAATCAAGAAGTATAAAGAAGAAATGGATAATTTGTAAACAAGCATTATTTTTATTAGATATTTTTTTTGTTATTTTGTCATTATTTGTACGCATATTAAGTATTGTGGAATTTATATACAATTTAGTATTAATAATATTAAAATTACTTGTTATGTACATATGTATTACTTGTTTATTATCAACTTGAAACATTATTTAAATTGGGGAGGAAATGATGCATATTAAATGTAACGCGCTGTATCATTTTACTCACTCATCACATATTCTTTAACGCTAGTTCTTAGTTAAGTTCCGTTAGGATAAGTTAAGACTTTAAATAAATAAATTCATAAGTTTAGTCTGCTTTTAACTATTCCCGTGATTTATTTATTCTCGGACATTACAATTTCATGAAAACATGAAAATTTTGTTAAATTTTTGACAAAATAAGCAATTCTTGTAAAATATCCTTGAAAGCAGTCGCTCCAAACACAAACTCGAATTATCATTTTTCTAATTTTTTTATTTTTTTCTTTAATATCAATTATTATGGGGTACAAATAGTAACCGACTTCTCCAAATTAGGCATTTTAAAAAATCTTTAAAATTAATTTAAAAAAAAAACACGTATTTCCATTTTCATTAAATTTGTGGGTAATTTTGGATTCTAGGCTAAAGTGGGTTAATGATATCCGATTAAATCAAAATGCCATATCTGAGTCATTTTGACTATACATTGGACTGGTCCAAAAACAAGTTGGAATTTTAACGCTCCACAACCCTAAAAATATGCCACTTTGAAAAAAAATGTGGTCTGATCAAAAAAGTCGCCAGCACTAGCACATCGAAATTGAAGTTTCGAGGTAGTACTTGTTCTATTATTTTTAATTAATTAAGAATAATGGAAAAAATGATCAAAATTAAATATAATTATTATGATCGCGACATTTCAATTCTAATATATTTTTAGGTGTATAATACGAATATGAAACCAAAATTGAAATCGGAGTCGCAGATTTCGCGAAATTTTAAAATTTCTTACAAAAAATCTTCAGTTTTGATCAGGACGTTTTCTTATATTTACGACTATGAAAATTTCTTTTTTCTGTGGAATGTCCTATTATGTAAGATAGGGTTTGTGGTAGCAATAAAATTGTAGCAACCCAGTGTAGAAAATCATGACCAGATATGTGGTTAACTACATACTTGGTAATGGTAACTAGTTAATTTTGTTATTATATTTCGTATTACCCTTATAAGGCGATGTCGCCAAAAATAATGAGTTACGGTTACACACCAGCATACGAAAAATCAAAAATATAGCGTTACCTATGTGCTTACCAGTACTGACAAAAATAATGAGTCTAAAATTAGATTTTCAAAAAAATAAATTATATAAAAATAAATATTTTTTATTGAATTTTTTTTAAATAAAATTTCCTGGTGCGGGATTCGAACCTGGGTCTACAGATTGCCAGTCAATAGCTCTACCATCTGAGCTATATCGACATGTAATATTTAGTAGATAAAAACATAATTCACCTGCTGCACACAAGTAAGCTTACTCGCCAACATACAAAAAATATGTGGTTACATATATCCTTACCAGTGTTTAAAATAGATCTAAAAATAGATTTAAAAAAAAAATCTAGAAAATTATTTTCTATTTGAAATTATGATAAAAAATAAGTCATTATCAGTAACTCATTACTATATGTTTTAAAATAATGCAGAAGGTAAGTCGGTGTCATTACTGGTAGTCCAAAAAATAATGTCAATACCGTTTCTACACTGGGAAGCTAAATAAAAGCGAAATATTAAAAAAGTCAAATTTTAAGTTAATTTGCAAGGATATCTGTTATCCTTTTTAAAATTAAAATCAGTGTTATATATAATGAAGGCCCGTGGTAAGTAAATTGTAAAAGTACAACAAATTGGATTTTTCGATAACACCGTTTACAGGTAATTAGGAAAATACCTCAAAAAACTTGAGTTTTTTTTAATTTTCAAAAACCGCGAATAATTCATAAACCACAAACTTTTTTTAAATTTCGATTGCTGATTCATAATCTTCGTTAATATAAAGATCAGATTTGAGAAATTGGCGCATACAAGGCAAAAAGAAGTTGAATTTTTAATTACATCTTTTCAGAAAATTTGGAAATTTGAACTAAAATATGTATTTTTTTCTATAATTTAAAAAAAAAAACCGCGAATTACTTAAAAGTTACTTCATTTTTTTAAGTTTGATTTCAAATTCCTTTTGTTCACATTAATTAAGGCCAGATTTAAAAAAAAAATTTAAATAATAGCGTACAGATTAAGAAATAATTAAATTTAAAGTCAACCCTACTTTTTGTATGAATTACTCTAAAGATAAATTACTAATTCTTAAAAGACAACTTTTTGTGCTACCTCTAAATAAAAGCGAATTTAGCTGAAACTTGGTACAGAGAGTTTTTGCAGGGTTGGCAGGCAATACCTCTAAAATACCGTTATCGATTCAAACCCCTTTCAATTGACTACCGTTACCCCTAAAATACCGTTACCGAAATACCCGGAATACCGTTATCCTTAAAATACCGTTACCGAAATAACTGAAATACCGTTATCCTTAAAATACCGATACCGAAATAAATGAAATATCAATACCCCTGTGGGATAACACAATGATTTTTTATAAAAAATTTATTAAATTTCTTTTTATTACAATATTTCTATTTGTCTTTTTTAAAAATATTTTTAATCCTTTTTTAATTCAAAAATCAAAGAAACTATGATTTTTTAAAGTAAACTGAATAACTTCAGTAGGTAGTAACACTACATTACTCCCCTCTGAATTTAAACTAAGGGTTAAAATAACAATACATGAATACAAAAAAGTTATAAGTTATAAAAATTAATCAACAAATTCAAAAAATGCTGGTTTTAATCTATCTATTGAAACCTTTTCGAATTTATGGTTTATTTTAAGTTCAAAATATTTTGAATTTCTTTTGTGAACTTCATACGGGCCCGCATATTTATTTGTTAAAGCTTTAGAACCGGAATCAATTCTGATCCAAACGTGAGAGCATGTTGATCGATGTTTGCTCACAAAAACTTTAGGCTTGGAATGAGTAGAAGTAGCAACAGGTTTTATACTAGACATTATATTTATAACGGAAAGTTGACACAATTGCAAAAGGATCATTGACTTCAGGTGAAGTAAAAAATCGCCAGGTAATTGTAATATTTCTCCATAAACCATTTCAGCTACTGAAGATTTGAGATCCTCATTGAAGCTTGCACGAATACCCAGTAAAACTGGGCCTAGTGAATTTGTCCATTGAGGATTTTCAGAACAGCGTAGTCCAGATTTCAATGTTCTGTGGAATCTACCTAAAAGACCGCTCGAATGTGGATGATATGACGTTGAAAAACCATGAGTTATACCCAAAGATGACGTTAAATCTTTTACAATACTAGATATAAATTGTCGACCTCTATCTGATGGACAACCAAATCTGCATATCCAAAAATTAAAAAACGTTTTACAAATGGTTTCAGTTTTAATGTCAGAAATAGGGAAAGCCTCAGGCCATCGACTAAATCGATCTATACATATAAGCAAATATGTATATCCTTCTGAAGGTGGTAATGGTCCAACAATGTCAACATGAACTTCTTTGAAACGACCGCTAATAATGGGGATATTTGTGATATGATTATAAGTGTGCCTAGAAATTTTGTTTTTTTTTGACAGGAAACACAATTTCGTACAAATAAAGCGACATCTTTATTCATAGATGGCCAAAAGAATCGTTGAGTTATCATTCATCTAGTACTTCTTACACCACCGTGAGACAAACTGTGAATACTATTAAAAACATCATATGGAACATATGGACGAATTTCTCCAGTAGAAACATCACAATATATATCATAATCTGCATTTGGAAATCTAATAAGTTTGAATGAATATGAACCGTTGTTGCGAAGTAATTCTTTAAGTTGGTTATCTTCCTTCTGTAATTCAGATAATTTATGATAATTGAGATATTTTGTGTTAATTTCATCTACTCTTGATAACGCATCAGCAACTACATTTTCAATACCTGATTGATTGAAAATTGTGCAATATAATCTAAATGTCGACATTGTCGGTATGTTGCCTTGTTGAGATTCTGTTGAAATGCAAAAGTTAATGGTTTGTGATCGGTATATATCTTGAATGGTCTTCCTTCTAAGAAATAGCGAAAGTACTTGATTGCGGAATATATAGCCAATAGTTCTCGATCGTAAGTATTGTATTTAATTTGAGCTGTATTAAACTTCTTAGAATAAAATCCTAATGGTTTCCAAGAACCATCAACAAGTTGTTCTAATGAAGCTCCCATAGCGAACGAACTAGCATCAACTTTAAGACCAATTGTAGAATTTGGAAGTGGAAACGACAGAATAGTTGCTTTTGCTATTTCTTCTTTGCACTTATTAAATGCTGCTAAAGTTTCATTAGTCCAAGGAACGGGACGCAAATATTTTTTCTTAGCGCCTACCAACAAATTATTAAGTGGTGCTGGAGTTTCTGCACCCTTTGGCAAAAATTTGCGGTAAAAGTTTAGCAATGCCAAGAATTGTCTAAGAGAAAGAATTGTTTCGGGTTGTTTGTATTGTAAAATAGCCTCGACTTTCTTTTCCATTGGACTGATACCATGAGAAGATATCTTGTGTCCCAAAAATAAAATTTCCGAAACACCCAATTCACATTTGCCAGCATTAATAACTATTCCATACTGCTTGAAACGCCCCAGCAAAAGTTTAATATGTTGAAGATGCTCTTCGTGAGTATTGGAGAATATAAGAACGTCGTCTAAATATACAATTACAAAATTTAGACCTCTTACAACATCATCCATGAAACGTTGAAATGTCTGTGCTGCGTTGCATAAACCAAATGGCATTCTTAAAAATTCGAATAAACCAAATGGTGTTATAATAGCAGTCTTTGGGATGTCTGCTTCATTAACAGGTATTTGATAATAGGCTTTCATTAAATCAAACTTTGAAAAAATTTTTGCATTTGCCATAACCATAGAAAAATCAGTAAGATATGGTATAGGGTAACTATCTGGAACTGTAATTTTGTTGAGCGCTCTATAGTCTCCGCATGGTCGCCAAAAACCATCTGCTTTAGACACCATGTGAAGTGGGTTAGCCCAACAACTTTTACTAGGACGTATAATACCTTTTTCTAAGAGATATTGAAATTCAGCTTTTGCTATAGTAAGTTTTTGAGGATCAAGTCTTCGTGCACGAGCTTTAATTGGAATTCCTTCAGTAACAATGTGATGAACAACTTCATGTTTACATTCAAAATTAACATTATTCTGTGAAAGCAATTCCGGATATTGTTTTAATAACGAATGAAATTCAGATGCACCTGAGAAGGTTTTGATTTGAATTTGTTCTTCATTAGAAGAAAAAGCGGGTGACTTTAATAATGTATTTCCATCAACTAAACATTCTGTTTGAAGATCAGGCAATAAATGAAAAAATTTTAAAAAATCAGCCCCTATGATTGGTTTAGAAACATTAGCTAAATCAAAAACCCATTTAAAAGCTCTTCTCAAACCAAGTTCAATAAGTTTTTCACCATAAGTATATATCGTAGAATCATTTGCAGCATAAAGAATAAATTTCGAAGGATCTTTTGTAGATTTACAAGGAAAAATTTAAATATCCGCTCCCGAATCAATTAGGAATGGAATTTTAGATCGGCGCTCGGTAATAAATATTCGACAATTTGACTTACCATCGCTCTGGGACGCGGAATAATTCAGACGATGGACGTATTAGTTATTTGAAGGTGTATAATTGCATGGTTTAATGCATTTAGTAGCTTTTTCCGCAAAACGCCAATGATACCAACACATACCAGAATCTCTACGATTACTTGAGTTTGATCGAGTTTTTTCGACGGAGTTGCTACGACGTTCGCGACGTGAATTACGTTCTAAAGCCTCAATACGAGTGATAATCGTGTCAAGTTTTTAAGATACATCACCTGTTTCTTTACAATTGTTAGGTTTTGGAGATACTTCAGCAATTGACATTGATGTTGATAAATATTGTTCGCTTATCTTGTCAACTAAACCAGCAAGTTTGTCCAAATCAGTCGTATCAGCTACGACAAGAATGCATTTCATCTTTTCAGGAAGAAGATTAAAACATAAACAGCGTACGTAACATTTCATTACTTACTCTGGAACCAGCAAGAGATTTCATTTTTTGAAGTAAATGCGAAGGCTTTTGATCACCAAGTTCAAGGCCACTCAATAGCTTTTTAAGTTGGCCTTCACAAGATTCAGCAAAATGTTGAATTATTCTTGTTTTCATTGCTAAATATTTTCCTTCGGCAGGAGGTTGATAATGCTATCTTTGACCACAAAAAGGATTGAAGGATCAAGATGGCTCAAAAGATATTCATATTTTTTTGAGTTGTTCCATTTAGATTAAAACTTGAATCTACTTGCATAAACCATATTTCAGGCTCTTCACGCCAAAACGTTGGTAATTTAGCAAATCGTGCGGCAAAAATAGTTGGTTGTCCACTTAACATTTGAGGAGCATCTCCAGAAGATTGCGTTTGGCGTAAATTTTCGTTTTGCGACATTCTTTTTTTTTAATTATCGTGGTCACCAATTTGTGGGATAACACAAAGAATTTTTATAAAAAATTTATTAAATTTCTTTTTATTACAATATTTCTATTATTCTTTTTTAAAAATATTTTTAATCCTTTTTTAATTGAAAAATCAAAGAAACTATGATTTTTTAAAATAAACTGAATAACTTCAGTAGGTAGTAACACTACACCCCTAAAATACCGTAACCGAAACAAATGAAATACCGCTATCCCTAAAATACGGATACCGTTATTTTTAATTTTCTGCTTTTGGTAATTTCACGTGGTTATTGAGTACTTTTTGAACATTAAGTTGATAAATTGGTTCTGTTTTTAATCTCGTTTGTTTTTTGTAAAAAAAACTGCGGGATGCATCGAAATAACTGATTACCGTTACCCTTAAAAACCCGTTACCGATATAACCGAAATAGCGTTAACCTTAAAATACCGTTACCGAAATAACCCAAATATCGTTATCTTTAAAATACCGTTACCGAAATAACTCAAATACCGTTATCCTTAAAATACCGATACCGAAACAAATGAAATAGCGCTACCCTTAAAATACCGTTACCGAAATAACATAAAATATCGTTACCCTAACGATAACCGCATTCGTTTCGGTTACCATCCATGTTTTTTAGACATAAAGGAATAGGGGCAACGTTGTGGAGATCGCGAATCCCAACTTTCATGTTTTTTGGACCACTCTATTATACATATTAAATGAATAACTACAATAAAAAATTATTTTTTTCGAAATTTCGAATTTTGGGAATTTTTAATAATTAAAAATGGCCTATATTCGTCCAACTATGCCGAAAGTTAATCTTTTCAAAAAAAAATCGATTTCTTCCATATGGGACCTTCTCCAATAAAAGAGGCGGGTGTGATGAACGAAAATCGTTGTTTTAATGTACATCCTAATATGTATATATACGTACCCAGTGTAGAAACGATAACGACGAAACGATTTGGACTAGCAGTAATGAACGATTTGGACTACCAGTAATGACACCGACTTACTTTCTGAATTATTTTAAAAGATATAATAATGAGCTACTACCCAGGAAAATTTTCTGTTCCAAAGAACCGGTTGTAGAATAGCTATTTTCATTTACAACCCCTTCTACTGTCGATTCTAAAACCGATTCTTTTTGTTTGAAATTGTCCCAAAAGCAACCCCTTCTATAGCTCCAAAGTAGAACCGGTTGACATAGAATCAGTTCTGGAACTGATTCTACGTCAATCACTCCTTCATTATAGGATCCTAGGAACTGGTTCTGGAACCAGTTCCATGGAATCGGTTGCACTGGAACCAGTTGTAAAATAGGTGTGGTTGGATACCGATTGTAAAAAATTTTCATGGGTACTTTTCATTCACAACCCCTTCTACTGTCGATTCTAACACCGATTATTTTTGTTTGAAATTGTCCCAAAAGCAACCACTTCTATAGCTCCAAAGTGGAACCGGTTGCCCTGGAATCAGTTCTGGAACTAGTTCTAGAACTGATTCTACGTCAGTCATACCTTCCATATGGAATCCCAGGAACTCGTTCCGGAACCAGTTCCATGGAATCGGTTGCTTTGGAACCAGTTGTAGAATAAGTGTGGTTGGCTACCGATTGTAAAAAATTTTCCTGGGTAGTTACTTTTTCCACAAGTTGAAAATAAAAAATAATGCATTACCAATAGAGACTTTTTTTTATCATTATTTCAAACATAAAGTAATGTTCTAGACTTTTTTGTAAATTTTTTTGAAATCTATTTTTAGACTCTATATTTTTTCAACCGTGGTAAGGTTATATGTATGTAACCACATATTTTTTGATTTTTTGTATGTTGGCGAGTAAGCTGACTTGTGCGCGGCAGGTCAATTATGTATCTATAAAATATAACATGTCAAGATAGCTGAGATGGTAGAGCTATAGACTGGCAATCTGGAGTCCGTAGATTTGAGTCCCGCACGAGAAAATTTTATTTAAAAAAAATTTTTACAATAAAAACATACAGTAGTTTTGATTTAAATGCCTTTTTCTTAAGTGCATATTTGCTATAACTGCACAAAATTTTGGTTTGGTTTCTATTTTACAAAATTATGTACGCAATTGTCTTCTTTAACTGCACTTTTTGTACCTGCGCATTTAAGATAACTGCCTCATATTTTGGGCAGTTTTACATTATTTTCATAAAAAAGATCACCGTTAGCTGCCTCTTGTGTTTTGCTTTGTTTTTCAATTCTAGGAAAAAAACACACATAAAATAAATGTGTTGTCAACTTTTTTTGTGACAAAAATATTCTACTTTAGTCGTTTTTTAACCATAAAGATCGCAAGACCTGGTGCAAAGCACAAAGTTGTCATCATTAGCTTATTTGTTTTGTTTGTTTTCAGTCTGTATTGGTATATCAGTATATTAAGGCAGGTAAACAATTTGACTTAGCTGCGTTTTTGGCTTACCTGCACAAAAATTCTTGCAAAAGTTGGTTGTGCAGCTAACTCAAAATTACTGTATTTTTTTTTTATAGAACTTATTTTTTTCAAAATTTATTTTTAGAATCATTATTTTTGTCAATACTGGTAAACACATATAACGTAACGACATATTTTTTTTTGATTTTTCGTATGCTGTTGGGTAACTCATTATTTTTCGCGACATCGCCATACAAAGGTAATAAGAAATGTAATAATAAAAGTAACTAGTTACCATTACCAGGTATGTAGTTACATAACCACATATCTGGTAATGATTTTCTACACTGTGCATATTAGGGCGACTCACCTTATACGGACAAAAAAAAAAGGAAAAAAAAGTGCCCCCCTCAAAATACACCTTAGTTTGTTTTATGATGATTCCCAAAATATTTCGTATCTAGCATTGAGATCTCATGAGCTGAACCATTTTATTAAAGATATTTTTTTAGTTTTCGGAAGAATTTAGCATTTTACCTAAAGACAACATACACAATAAGGATATCATATGAAAGGTTTTTTGAGGAGCGTCCAATGGTGTATTTAACATGTTCAAGGATATCTTAAATAAATTTCAAATTTCGTTCGGTCTTTTATAATTTAAGGGCAACTGGAAAATGCAAGTGCTTCTATAAATATAACTGTTATATCTACACACAGAAAATAAATTGGTTGGAATTCTATCGGAACCAATGAAATATTTTCATCATTCAATAATTTTAATTGCAGTTATTTAAAATTCATCATCAGGAAAGTTATATTTATTTGTGAACAAAAAATATATATGATGAACCAAAACACTGTCACATTATCCAAAATATTGGCTTTTCTAACCAATATTGAAAAATTACTAACTTCCACATTACCTTCAATACCAACAACCACCAATTTATCGAAGATTTAGTCACTTGAATAAATTATCGGCAGCAACAATTTAGTATCAGTTGTGTTACAATAAAATCGTGCTTTAAAGTTTGGGGCGGGGGGGGGGGGGCTGCGCCCCCCCCCCCCCGACAATTTTTTTTAAATTCGCTTTTTATTTAAATTACAGTTTTTATAATAAAAGCCTTCACCCAGCCACCACAAATAAATAATTCTGCACAACAATGGGTTTAAAATAAATAAATGTTTGATCACTTTTTCTCATGAAAGTGGATTGTTAGTAATGAATCCATAATAAATTGCAATATACGTGTGTATGTTGAGATAATTTGGTAAAGTGCGAACTTAGGTAGATAGACCCGTAAGTAGTTTTGTTCATTTGTGTTTTGAATGAAAATAAATAACGTAAAGCAGGGTTGGAAAGCATTTTATAATATTAAAAATAGCGGGCAAAGCCCGCTACGTTGTTAGCGTGTCTTAAAGTTTTTTTTTTAATTCCAGTTTATATAAAGGTAGACTTGGCAATTCAAGTAAATTCACAAATTCAGTTGGAAAATTTACTGCGTCGGTTTCTTCCACCGGTGCTTCGTTACATGAAGTTTAAATATCGGAATATATAAGTTCCATTCCTTTTCTAAGGTTTTTTCTCTTTTAGAAAATTTTTTTAACTTTTTGGAGAGTATATTGCAATGCTACATAAGTTTCATATTCCGTGGATAGTGTTTGAATAGGTAATTCCCTCTTCCAATCCATTTGCATTGTCTATAATTTCAATTCCACTCGTTCAACGGTTATATCGATTTCATTCCACTTGTGTAGTGTTTCAATTCCACTCGTTTCCTATTTAGTTTCTTAATTTTAGTGTTTCATATACACTTGTTCTTTAAGTTTTAGGTTTCAAGCTAAAGACGCAGATGTTAAGGGGGGGGCCATTTTCCCCTTTTGAACCACCATTTTTACCACGTTCCTGTCCAAAGTCCTAGAAATGCCTTGTCGATAAGTTAGCCCATACTCCAAGGAAAACATATTACATATATATTACAGGTTTCTAGCCGAAGGGTTCGGTTAGGCCATCAAGGGGGAGAATTATTCCGTTTTTACCCCTCCCGGTAGGAATTTCCAAAAATTCCGTCTTAGAGGACGTCTGCGTTGGAGGAGGAACCTACTACATACATAATTTTAGGTCTCTATATCCAGCAGTTTGGCCAGGCCGTCAAGGGGGAAGTTTTTCCCTTTTTACCCCTCCCGCTATGAATTTACAAAAATACCATCTTAGGGGACGTCAACGTTGGAGAAGGAAACCAAATACCGAAATTAAGATCCCTTGTTCCAGCAGTTTGGCCATGCCGTTAAGGGGGAGACTTTTCCTGTTTTTGACCCTACCTGTAGAAATTTCCAAAAATCTCATCTTAGCGGATGTCTACAATAGAGGAGGAACTTTAATACCAAATTTCAACTTCCTACCTCCAGCGGTTTGGGCAGGCCTTTAAGCGGCACTTTTCGCTTCATTAATCCCCATTTTTGCAATGTCCCTGTCCAAAAAGCACCTTCCCGGTAAGTGAGCCCATACTCCAAGTAACATATATTTTACATTTCAGGTTTCTAGCCTACTTTTACTATTTGTGCCCCTCTCGGTAGGAATTTCCGAAAATCCATCGACAGGGAATTTCAGCTTCCTAGTTCCAGCAGTTTGAGCAGGCTGGCAAGGGGGACACTTTTTCTTTTTTTGTCCCTCCCGGTTGGAATTAGGCTGGAAGAGGAACCTAAGTACCGAATTTCAGCTTCCTAGTTCCAGCAGTTTGGACAGGTCGTTAAGGGGCAACTTTCCACTTTTATAACGACCCTGTCCAAAATTCAAAAAAGTATCTTTCTAATAAGTTAGCCCTTACTCCAGGGACCCACATTTTAAGCTTCAGGTTTCTAGCCGAAGGGGTTTTTACCGGCCCCCAAGGTGAGGCTTTTCTTCTTTTTGCCCCTCCCTTTAGGAATTTACAAAAATTCCATCTTCGCGGCTATCTGCGAAGGATGAGGAACATTCATACCAAATTTCAACTGCATTGCCTAAGCAGTTTGGGCAGGCCGTTAGTGGGGACATTTTTCCCTTACAACCACCATTTTTACTATGTTCCTGTTCCAAAATAGAAAAATTACGTTGCCGGTGAGTTAGTCCTACTCCAAGGAATACATATTTAAAATTTTAGGTTGGCCAAAAGGGATTGGGCAAGCCGTCAGGAGGAGACTTTTACCTTATTTCCCCTCCCGATAGGAATTTCAAAAATTCCGTCTAAGCGGACGCCTACACAGAAGGAGGAACTCACATACCGAGTTTCCTTTTGGGATATCCTGTAGGGAATTCCAAAAATACAAACTTAGTCGATGTCTACTACAGTGGAGGAACCTTTATACCAAATTTCAACTTCTTACCTCCAGTGGTTTGGCAGGCACTTTTCCAATTTGTGAGACTGTTTATGGGGAGACTTTTCCCCTTTTTGCCCATTCCGGTAGGAATTTCCAAAAATCCCGTCTTAGCGTACGTCTATGCCGAATATCAAGAAACCTTGTTTTAGTGGAGATATCCGTGGGGGGAGTAAAAAAAGTAGTTTTTTTGAAATTATATATTATTTTAAATGGTACTTTTTGGAAAAACGAAATTTTTTGGAAAAAGATACTTTGTTTTTACAAAGTACTTTATTTGTACTTTTTTTGGAACAGGTATTTTTTTTTAAAAAGGTGTTTTTTTTGGAAAAATGTATGTTTTTTGGAAAAAGGTACTTTTTTTGGAAAAGGTACTTCTTTTGGAAAAGGAAAATGTTTTTAGAAAAAGGTACTTTTTTTTTTGGGAAAAGGTACTTTTTTTTGGAAAAGGTACTTTTTTTGAAAAAGGTATTTTTTTGAAAAAATTTATGTTTTTTGGGAAAAGGAAGATTTTTTTAGAAAAAGGTACTTTTTTTTTGGAAAAGGTACTTTTTTTGGAAAAAGGTACTTTTTTAGAAAAAGGTACTTTTTTGGGAAAAGGTACTTTTTTTGAAAAAAGATACTTTTTTTGGAAAAAGGTACTTTTTTCGGAAAAAGGTACATTTTTGGAAAAAGGTACTTTTTTGAAAAAAGGTACTTTTTTGGGAAAAGGTACTTTTTTGTCCCCTTTTTGCCCCTCTTTTTGCATTTTTACAAAAATGCCGTCTCAACGGACGTCTACACAAGTCGAGGAACCTACATACCAAATTTCAACTTCATAGCTCCAGCAGTTTGAGCAGGCCGTCAAGGGGGAGACTTTTTCCCATTTTTGGCCGTAACTGTAAAAATTTCCAAAACTCCCGTCTTGGTGGATGTCTACGATAGTGGAGGAACCTTTATACCAAATTTCAACTTCCTACCTCCAGCGGTTTGGGCAGGCCGTCAAGGGGGGCCTTTTTCCCCTTTTTAACCCCCATTTTTACAACGTCCATGTCCAAAATTCCAGAAAGTACTTTCCAGAAAAGTTAGCACATACTACAAGGAACACATATCTTCAATTTCAGCTTTCTAGCCAAAGGGGTTTTGGCAGGCCGCCAAGGGGGACACTTTTCCCCTTTTTGCCCGTTCCGGTAGGAATTTCCAAAAATCCCGTCTTAGCGGACGTCTACGCCGAAAGAGGAACCTACATACCAAATTTCAACTTCCTAGCTTCAGCGGTTTGGGCTGGGCGATGTTGAGTCAGTCAGTCAGTCAGTCACGTTATTCTTTTATATATAGAAAAAGAATTTCATATTGCCTGGAAGTATTGTTTTAGTGTCACAGTTGTTTCCGACGGAGGAAACTTCCGGAATACGATATTTATATTGCCGGCAATAAATGTTTTCTTCCTGGCGATATGTTGGAGAATCTTCTTCGTATTGTCATGTTTGCTGGGTGATATTGGTTTGAGTATGTTCCTGTTCCAAGGCACATAATAGAACAAATGCTTTCTCAGTGATAGAGAGTCCCCCAATCTCTTTATTATGTATACTCTTTGCTTTAACCATTAATTTCCATTATTTTGATAATTGTAATAATATATTGAGACAAGGAACAGAAATTTTATTTATCATAATAAAATTTTGGAATCTATCATATTTTTTTGTTTCATACATATGCGTGTTTAAATTCTAAGTTAGACAACAACTAAATGTAAGTATCTGTGGGGCAGGAGGTAGAGACACAGGCTTATAGCCTTAGAGGTTTGAGTTCAAACCTCAACCAAGGCATTACTTTTTTTTTTTTAATAATTTTTTTATTGACTCGAATTAAATGACACAATTGATTTTCTGTTGTGAATATAATTTTATTCAAAAACAAAATATTCAAATTTTCAACCTGAAGAAATTCAAATTTGACAAAAAAAATTTATGTCAAGTTTAGCCTAGAGGAAAAGCAATGGGCTGACAAAGGGAAGGTCGCCTTTTTGGAAAAGGTACTTTTTTTGGAAAAAGGTACTTTTTTCGGAAAAAGGTACTTTTTTTGGAAAAAGGTACTTTTTTCGGAAAAAGGTACTTTTTTTGGAAAAAGGTACTTTTTTGAAAAAAGGTACTTTTTTTTGGAAAAAGGTACTTTTTTTGGAAAAAGGTACTTTTTTTGGAAAAAGGTACTTTTTTGGAAAAAGGTACTTTTTTTGGGAAAAGGTACTTTTTTTGAAAAAAGGTACTTTTTTTGGAAAAAGGTACTTTTTTTGGAAAAAGGTACTTTTTTCGGAAAAAGTTACATTTTCGGAAAAAGGTACTTTTTTTGAAAAAAGGTACTTTTTTTGGAAAAAGGTACTTTTTTGTAAAAAGGTACTTTTTTGTAAAAAGGTACTTTTTTTGAAAAAAGGTACTTTTTTTGGAAAAAGGTACTTTTTTCGGAAAAAGGTACATTTTTGGAAAAAGGTACTTTTTTTGAAAAAAGGTACTTTTTTTGGGAAAAGGTCCGTCCGTCCGTCTCAACGGACGTCTACACAAGTCGAGGAACCTACACACCAAATTTCAACTTCATAGCTCCAGCAGTTTGAGCAGGCCGTCAAGGGGGAGACTTTTTCCCATTTTTGCCCGTAACTGTAAAAATTTCCAAAACTCCCGTCTTGGTGGATGTCTACGATAGTGGAGGAACCTTTATACCAAATTTCAACTTCCTACCTTCAGCGGTTGGGGCAGGCCGTCAAGGGGGGCCTTTTTCCCCTTTTTAACCCCCATTTTTACAACGTCCATGTCCAAAATTCCAGAAAGTACTTTCAAGAAAAGTTAGCACATACTACAAGGAACACATATCTTAAATTTCAGCTTTCTAGCCAAAGGGGTTTTGGCAGGCCGCCAAGGGGGACACTTTTCCCCTTTTTGCCCGTTCCGGTAGGAATTTCCAAAAATCCCGTCTTAGCGGACGTCTACGCCGAAAGAGGGACCTACATACCAAATTTTAACTTCCTAGCTTCAGCGGTTTGGGCTGGGCGTTGCTGAGTCAGTCAGTCAGTCACGTTATTCTTTTATATATAGAAAAGAATTTCATATTGCCTGGAAGTATTGTTTTAGTGTAACAGTTGTTTCCGACGGAGGAAACTTCCGGAATACGATATTTATATTGCCGGCAATAAATGTTTTCTTCCTGGCGATATGTTGGAGAATCTTCATCGTATTGTCATGTTTGCTGGGTGATATTGGTTTGAGTATGTTCCTGTTCCAAGGCACATAATAGAACAAATGCTTTCTCAGTGATAGAGAGTCCCCCAATCTCTTTATTATGTATACTCTTTGCTTTAACCATTAATTTCCATTATTTTGATAATTGTAATAATATATTGAGACAAGGAACAGAAATTTTATTTATCATAATAAAATTTTGGAATCTATCATATTTTTTCGTTTCATACATATGCGTGTTTAAATTCTAAGTTAGACAACAACTAAATGTAATTATCTGTGGCGCAGGAGGTAGAGACACAGCCTTATAGCCTTAGAGATTTGAGTTCAAACCTCAACCAAGGCATTACTTTTTTTTTTTAATAATTTTTTTGTTGACTCGAATTAAATGACACAATTGATTTTCTGTTGTGAATATAATTTTATTCAAAAACAAAATATTCAAATTTTCAACCTGAAGAAATTCAAATTTGACAAAAAAAAAAATTTATGTCAAGTTTAGCCTAGAGGAAAAGCAATGGGCTGACAAACGGAAGGTCGCCGGTTCAATCCCAGTTCGCGATATAAATTTTTTTTAACTTTTTTTTTATTCAAATTAAAAGACACAACTGATTTTCTGTTGTTGATATAATTTTATTTATAGACAAAAAATTCAAACCTGAAGAAATTAAAATTTGACTGAAAAAATTTAAATAGAGCTTAGCTAAGAGGGAAAGCAATGGGCTGACAAGCGGAGGGTCGGGGGTTCGATCCCAGTTAGCGACAAAAAAAATTTAAATTTTTAAATAAATTTTGTGGAACGTGTTTTTCTATTTATAAAATTTATAATCCACAAACATTAAAGTAATCTATTAACACAACAAAAATTCAAAAATTGTAGATAAATTTCGGTAGTTACAATGGTATTAAAAACAAATAAAAGTGATTGTACCTGGAACTACAAAAATTCGGTTGGCGAAAAATTCGGTTGGAACTACGAATCTGTTTTCTTTGTGTATATATAAAATAATAAAGTGAGATACTGGCTGACTGACTAACAGGTTCAAAATTTATTCACGGAATATATATCATGCATCGCTACCATTCATTTAATGCCCGTAGCTTATATAAAAATGCGTTTAGTTACCATTTCAATGCAGAAACAAAAAACGTACATTTCGTAATTTTTTCAAAGGGTCCAT
Source organism: Leucophora obtusa (assembly GCA_949987735.1). NCBI lineage: Eukaryota > Metazoa > Arthropoda > Insecta > Diptera > Anthomyiidae > Leucophora > Leucophora obtusa. Next base: position 172,525,697 of record OX465295.1, on the reverse strand, counting down.
ACAATTTTTGCAATTCAAAATTGTAACGTGTGCCTGACTGTGTGAAACGAAAAAATAAAAATACAGTAGTCGCTCGGTTATACACCCAGGAAAAAGATTGGTTGGCTTTCGATCAAAACCATTAAAATGAATTTGCCAGGACTTTATTTTATTTGGAATTACCTATAATTGAATACTACATCAAAAATATTTTACTAGGTATTAAAAATAGGGAAAATGAACTAAAAAACAATCCTTTTAACAAATTATTGGTATCTCCAATCAATTTTAAAATTAGTATCAGTTTAGTAATTCTATGCAGTAGAAGCAGCCATTTATTTAGTGAATGTACAAGAAAATTGGTGTTATCTATATCCTTTTTTAAAAAAATTTCAATATTCGAAAGCGGTAACTACAAATACGGGTATCCTAATCAAATTGTGGATTGTATTGATAACACACACAACTATTGTTTGGTATTGATAAACGAATTTTATACTGTATTAATAAAACACATAAATTCAAAATTAGTCATTAAAATTATTAAGTGTTTGTGGTGTAGTATGTGAGGAGTTGGCCTAGTACGCCGGATTTCCGGGTTCGAATCCCGGAAAAGACAAAAATTTAGATGTTTTTTATTTAATTAAAATAAAATATTCATATGTATAAACAGTAAATATGGCTAAGGAATTTAAAAGTAGTTGTGGTGCAGTGGGTAAAAGTGTGAACTATTAATCTGAAGGGCCGGGTTCAACACCAGAAAATTCAAAAAAAGTTTTTTAATTTCAATAAAATTTTGTAGAACATAATAATATTTATGTGGAACATAATATTGAATTAGACAACCGAATATTGGCTTTCACGACGAAAAATATAATTTAATATAAAGATAGTGGTCGTAACCGCACGAATTCGATTGGCAACAAATTCGGTGGCCACAACTGAGACTGTTTTCTGTGTGTATGAACTAATTCAAACAGAGCCTGTTCACTAAATGGAGAAGTTCACATAACCGAGAGAATATAAAATAAGTAATTCAAATGATTTTTTTACATTAAGTTTTTATTTTTAATAAGTTTTTTAATAATTAATGTACATGAAAGTAGTCGGTTATATTTTTTTGTACTTTTTTGCTTCAAGGGATTTCTGTAGTGCCTTGTCCCTGCATTTTCGCAATGCCAAAATATTATTAATATCAGATATGTTATTTTCACTCCAAGCAATAACTTTATTGAATGCTTCGATTGCCTCCGTTGTGCTAATTTCAGCTGTTGTTACGATGCACTGCTCTTGATCATCATCTTCAAATTCGCTATCTATATCTTCGTTAGCAATGTCTTGATTCCACGTCTGAATCTCTTCCCGTGAAAGCTGTTCACATAATAGAGATAGGCTGTGTTCACTCTTTAGAACCTCCTGTGTTTAAATTTTGTTGTTCACTATTCTGGAAGTTTACATAACTGGATATTCATATAACCGAGCGGCTACTGTAATAGTATTAGTGTGCTTTCGAAGACTTTAACAATTTCTGTATAAGGTTTTGTCGAGCTCATATTAAATATATCTCTGTGTGTGGCACGTCATCGTGATATACCTCAACGGATGCGTGTTTTTCGACACGTATCAAAAATTTTGTTAATTTTTTTATTACATGAAGGGTCGCAAAATTCCTGGACAGAAAACTGCAAAAATTTCAAAATTTTAAAAATGTGGTGTCACAATTTTAAACCGTATAACTTTTAAATGCTTGGCAGTACAATAACTACACTTACAATATTTATCTTCTACAAGCGTTCTAGTTTATTTTGCTACCAAAATTTATATTGCGGACAACAACAAGACATGCAGGATGTATATGTCCTTACTTACACAAGTGCGGACAAAGAAAATTATACTAAAAACACAACTCTTCTAAGCCATACAAAAAAATATATAACCGTGAGATTTTTATTCTGTCTTTCATACATAGAACAAAATGACGCCAAAAGGATGCATATATATTAAAATATAATACAATAAGATAAAATATGAATTAAATTATAGACAAAATAAGATATTTAAATTTAATGAAGGCAAAGATAAAATGTGAATGTATAAAAAAATGCTTATAATTAGTGATTATGTGCAACACAAAGACAGACAGTTTTTTTATTCGTTTGGGTAATTTTTTGTGTTCCCTTTCGCTGTTTAGAAAGCAATTTTTTTTTTAATATAAAAGCCATAGCTTATTTTTTTTATAGAATTGTCTACTAATGTGGAAGTCTGGACATTTTTATATATAACGAAGTTTCCTAAATGACGTTCAAGAGAATCAAAAAAACGCACTTTTTAGACTTAAAATTTCAGGAAATAAATCAACTAAAGTATAATTTCTATACAAATTTTTTGAGTTTTTTTATTCCACTAATATTCACCAAAAAGTTGTATTGATTTTAGCAAAGATTTTTTTCATTTGCAATCAAATAAGTGTTAGCAAAACTTTTGCTGAGACTATTACTTTTTGTGGTAAAAATCAGCTCGCTGATTTTCAGCAAACCCTTTTGCTGAAATTACCAACTTTTTTGCAAGCACGCTTCTGACTAAAAATTTGTTGACACAGCAACATTTTTTGCTGACTTTACTGAATTTTTTTTGAGTGTACTGAATGTACTTGCAACCCCTAGTTTTTGCAAGTTGATTGTCTTGGTGTTAGTAACGACTGTTAATTAACCCTTAAATGCATGGTGTATCCAATTGGCAACATACCAGTTTTTAAATAATAAAACCCACTTGATGCGCAAAACTGCATTTTTAGTAATTGGGGCCCCTTCTGTACAAAGTGTCCTTATAGTTTAGCTCAGATTTTTCAAACAGTTATAGGAAAAATCTTGGTTTTGCTTCATATGTTTGTGAAAAATCCAAAACACGCGTTTTTTAAAAAAAGTGTAATATTCAAAAATGTTTGTTTAAATATTTAAAGTTGTATTCTCGCAATAAAATTCATTTTGGCGACAATAAATATATAATTCATAGTTTATATATTTTTTTTTTTGTTTTTTTTTCATACACGGTAAAATACAATTTAGCTATTTGGGAAAAAAACATATTCTTCAGTAAAAATCACCTTTTTTTTAAATAAAATTTTTTTAGTATTTTTCTTGAAATGTACACGCCTTTAGAAATCATATATAAATGCATTTAAGGGTTAAAATTTGTGATTTACAATTCGTGTATAAGAAGTATTTAGTAAATTAAAAAAGTACTAACGATGTTAAAAGTTTCTAGGAATTGCACTTATATATTCCAATATATAATTGAACAACATTTTATATGATAACATATGATTATATCAAAATTTTTTACTTGGGTTGTTTTTTCGCAACTTCAAAATAATATACTGATAATGCGGCATGGCAGATTTTTATTGTATCTAATATGCAATATTCATTCTATCTTTTAAGGAAAAAAAAATATAAAACCACATAAAATGTTATTATAAATATTTAGAATACAGTAATTTTGACTTAGCTGCACAACCAACTTTTGCAAGAATTTTTGTGCAGGTAAGCCAAAAACGCAGCTAAGTCAAATTGTTTACCTGCCTTAATGTACAGACTGAAAACAAATGAAGCTAATGATGAGAACTTTGTGCTTTGCACCAGATCTTGCGATTTTTATGGTTAAAAAACGACTAAAGTAGGATATTTTTGTCACAAAAAAAGTTGACAACACATTTATTTCATGTGCGTTTTTTTTCCTAGAGTTGTAAAACAAAGCAAAACACAAGAGGCAGCTAATGGTGATATTTTTTATGAAAATAATGTAAAACTGCCAAAAATATGAGGCAGCTACAAAAAGTGCACTTAAAGAAGACAATTGCGTACATAATTTTGTAAAATAGAAACGAAACCAAAATTTTGTGCAGTTATAGCAAATGCGCACTTAAGAAAAAGGCAGTTAAATCAAAACTACTGTAATAATAAATTTAATAGCTGTAAATTTGCATAATTTGTTCCACCCACCCCTAGTTTAGATTTAAAATAAGTTTTATGCAAATATGAATTTTAAAGTGATAAAAAACCGAGCATTATTTTAGTTTTTATTCACAACTTTTAATTTCAGCAAGTTGTCATAAGTAGTTTGTGAAAATATTAATTAATTTTTATTTTATATAGAACAGTTTCAATACAGTAATAACACAAAATGCATTTGGATATATTTTCACACGCAATGGGTTAAAAGTTATGTTCATGTGTACCATTTTGAATTTTACTTTTTACATTTATATTTAATGAATTACACTGTTCTACAAAAAAGAGGTGAATGTTATTGCAGCGGTTTTAGGATAATTAGGGGGAGCTGATTCCGAATCTGCAACCAGTTTGTTCAAATTGGCTCTAGGTTTTGCGCACTTCGCGATTTAAATTTTTCAGCCTATTTTTTTAATAAAAAATTTATAATTTAGTAACCATAGCTTCGGAAAAAAACGATTTTTACGGTTTAAGCAGATTCGAAATCAACACCACCTAATTATTCTAAAACCACTGCAAAGTTGTGCAACTTATAAATATTGTCATACTTTGTAGAGCTGTGTTATAATTTAACAAGTGATTTTTATTCAAATGTAAAGCTACCCGTTTTTTCAGTTCAATTAATTAATGTACATTAGACCGACTCACGAAAAAAAGTAAAAAAGTGCCCCCCCCTCAAAATAATCCTTAGTTTGTTTTATGATGATTCCCAAAATATCTCGGGTCTAGCAATGAGATCTGGACCATTTTTAAAAAAGGTCTTTTTTTAGTTTTTGTAAGAAATTTGCATCTTAGCTGAAGAAAACCTACTCAATATGGGCATCATATGAAAGGTTCTTTAGATGCGCGACAAGCGGTATATATATAGGGTGACCATTTTTTTCTGGCTTCAAATCAGTACAAATTTTAAAAAATATTATCATCCAACAAAAACAAATGATTTTGCAGCCAACCTAATTTGTTGTCAATAGAATGGTTTGGTTGAGGCAACAAACTTTTTCGGTTAACCACCATACCATCCAAAAAAACCTTACACAATTTTCCCTACACAAAACCCAAGACAAACATTTTTTTCGCATGAAAAATCCAGTTTTTTTAAGTACAGGAAACGGACATAAAATATAAACAAACATACACGTTCAATTGCTACCTAGCGTTTCCAAACGAGTTATACCGGAAAATGTAGAGGCTGTTATGGTGACGACATTAGAGAGCCGTGCGAAATTGCCCAGACTTGAAAGCAAAAAAGACTTCAAACAGTAATTTTTTTTATTTTCTTTTCTATTACTAAGTTAAATTAATTTTTTCATTTACATATGTTCTGACTAAATAAATTTCTAAAGAGAAAAAATAAATAAAATAATAAAAATAAATAAAAAATAATAAAATAAAGTGCCAAAAATGGTGATTTTTTAAAATGTTTGTATGGGGAACCACCCAGGGGAGTTCCAGGGGTGTGCCACTGGCATGGGTGGATCGGCCCTCCAAAGTTAGTGGGGGTCGGTCATACATTTGGACTCGATTGGAGCACTCTAAATGGGTCAAAGTGGGATTTTTCAAAACTTGACCCTACGGGACAAAAGTCAACAGTTGGGGGGTAGTAGAATTCGTTTTAGAGGTATGGTTCCTTCGGCAAAGTTTCTTATTTTGATCCCTAGAACACGATTTTCACTGAGCCATGGGCGATTATTAAATCGACCCGCCCTAATGTAGATATTACCTCAAATTTCGTTAATGCACACGTATGGTCATATATGATTCATGTATGGAGATTTATGTAACCATGTGTGGTCATGAATGCATGTTTACGGCCATGCATGAACATACATTTAACCTGCATGTATGCATATATGTCGATTTTTAGCTGGGATATTAAAAAAAATTATGGGACCGACTTAACTATAATTAAAATTTCTTATTATTCTAGTTGAAAACAAACTGTTCAAAAAGAATTAACTATTTATTATATGTATAAATATTTCAATTGTAAAACTATTATTTTCGAAAACTGATAACCAAGAATACCTTTAATTTCATCTACAAAGGTTAAATGGTAACCCTGTTTTATCAAATTAACCCTCTAACCGGCCTAAGCTTTTTTGCAATGAAATTTATACCATGTGTTCCTCACGAAAAATAAACAATAAGTTCTTCTACAAAATTTTTTTTCGTTGCCTACTTTAGGCGATATGGGCCAAAAAAGTTTAAGGGTGAATCTCGAAAACATAAAAATTACTAGGCTTAGGCACAAATTATTTCTCTTACCAAGATATAATTGCAATAAAAAAATTACATTTTTTGTGCTGTTACTTAAGAGGATGTAGCGATTTTCGTTTTTTGAAAAATGCGAAATTGAGCGAAAATGCACCAAAACTTCAATATATATTATTCAAACTTATAAGCTTTGCTACCTATACCAAATATATTATTTTTACCAAATTTCAAAAAAATCCGTCCATTCGCTTTGAAGTTAAGGCGATGTCCTTTAAAGGTGTCCTTATGGAATCCTGTGCGTCCTTGGACCAAAGTAAGGAACTTTTTGAATAGCTTAAGCTCCAATCTCACTTCATGGTCACTATCAATTGTTTTAGTCAATTTAAATATGTTTTTAAGATTTTTGAAACTTTTGGTTATTTTAAAATATTTAATTTTTGAAATTTTACGAAATTTTATCTTTGACACTTTTTCGCTTCCAAACCGTGCATTGTATACAAAAAATTCTTCACAAACAATTTTATAAATTTTGTTTTCTGTTGAAAAAGTATAATTTCTTATTATAAAATACCCCTTTGGCGCATTTCTGGTCAATTTAATATACCCCGCCTGGAGGCGGGCTTGCCGGTTAGAGGGTTAACTCAATTCATATTATAACTATCACATAAAAAAAAATGTTCTTGGTTATCATGTTTTTGGTTAGTCCCAGCAAAATATTGGTAATCACACCTCATTACTATCTGCATTACCAAAAATGATATATCATTACCTTTTGCATTATTTTATAATATAAAATAATGACTTCCTAATAACGGCCTATTGTATTCATTGCTTTTAAATATAAAATAATGACCTACTCACAATAGTTTAAATAAGTACTTTTTACAAAGTTAAATTTTATACATTTATATTTATTACTTGTAAATATGTTTTGTGTTAAAATTTTTATGACGAGTCCTAAAATTACACACTAGAGAAAACTTAAATTTTTCTGAATGTATTTCCTTAAGCTAATACTATTTGCTTAACTCCTTATTTTTAAGAATCAAGTAAGCAATCGGATAACCACTTATAATTCAACTTTTTGTAAGCATGAGTGTAACCACTTATTATCTCATAACTACTTATTTCTCATTTTTTCATAAGCGAGCCGGTAAGCGTGACTACTTATAAAAACGACAACGCCAAACAAAAATAATGAGTTTAGACGCCAAAAAATAAGTTGTGCGGAGCTATGAATTTCTATTATATAACCACTTATTTGGTAATGAAAGATTTTGCTGGGGTATTAAATCAAAACAAAAAAAAATTTACCTTACATGAAAATTATTCTCGTTACCAGCAGGCGCCTGAGGATTGAAGACTTTTCTTTCACAAAACATTTTTAAATTTTAATTGTGTATAAAGCAAGGTTGCTAACTCTAGGACATAAAAAATAGGTAAATTACAAAATAAAAAATGCTAGAAATCGCTAAATTTCAAAAAATGCAAAAAAGTTTGTTATTTATTTAAAAATTTAATAGTTTAAGATAGTATATTTCTTAAAAATTACCCAATTTTCATTTCATTTAAAAAAAGTCTTTGGTCAAATAGCAATGGAAAAAATTACGGAAGAAGTTGTCGTTTAAGGTTAAAAATTTTTTGCAATATATATTTGAATAATCTATAGACTTCCAATTGAAAATTCATTCATGTTTCCTTTTTCATCTCTTCAATTTTGTCGTATATACACACAAAAAAATCTTTTCCAAGTAATTAGGTGTAACCTCTGCCTAGTTTTTTCTATCTCATGTTTTGAATAATTTGTGCGAATATATTTCATTAGATAAACTACTCGTAAATAATTGGCACCGATTTTATTATGTGTATTTGATTTTAATTTGAGCTCATAAACTTAATAAAAGATTACAAAAAAAAATTGCAAACCACTAATGAAAAATAACTAGAAAGAAAAAGATATACCGCCTAGATGCAACCTAAATAGTTTTTTATGGCTTGTTGAAAAAAAAAAAAACGCTGGGTTAATCTACAAAATGGCTTAGTGGGCTATAAAAAACCCCAAGTTCAAAAAAAATGGCTAGAAATAGCTAGGAAGAAAATTTAATGGCTAAATCTTCCGGCTAGATGAAATCTAGCCATTTTTTATAGCTAGATGAAAAAAATATCGCTAGATCTAGCCGGAAAATAGTTAAAATGACAACCTTGGTATAAAGGTGTGTTGATATGACTTAGGACAACAAGTATAAGATGGGGTTTCTAGAAGACGTTCGTTGTCACACGAATGAGTGACTACATGTAGGTATTTTGTTTTTGTATTGCATGTATTTTGTTATTGTATTTTCTTTCGTGTGAAGCAAAACGTCATCTAGAAACACCACCTAAATCTATAAAGAGACTACCGTCCTCACCAAATTTTGTTGTTGTGTGGCGAACTTGGGAAAGGATAAGACAACATGTTGATAATGTTGTTAAGAGAAAAAATGAGTTGCACCCAGAAAACAGTCCCAGTTGTGGCCACCGAATTTGTTGCCAATCGAATTCGTGCGGTTACGACAATTATCTTTATATTAAATTATATTTTTCGTCGTGAAAGCCAATATTCGGTTGTCTAATTCAATTTTATGTTCCACATAAATATTATTATGTTCCACAAAATTTTATTAAATCGACCCGCCCTAATGTAGATATTACCTCAAATTTCGTTAATGCACACGTATGGTCATATATGATTCATGTATGGAGATTTATGTAACCATGTGTGGTCATGAATGCATGTTTACGGCCATGCATGAACATACATTTAACCTGCATGTATGCATATATGTCGATTTTTAGCTGGGCTATTAAAAAAAATTATGGGACCGACTTAACTATAATTAAAATTTCTTATTATTCTAGTTGAAAACAAACTGTTCAAAAAGAATTAACTATTTATTATATGTATAAATATTTCAATTGTAAAACTATTATTTTCGAAAACTGATAACCAAGAATACCTTTAATTTCATCTACAAAGGTTAAATGGTAACCCTGTTTTATCAAATTAACCCTCTAACCGGCCTAAGCTTTTTTGCAATGAAATTTATACCATGTGTTCCTCACGAAAAATAAACAATAAGTTCTTCTACAAAATTTTTTTTCGTTGCCTACTTTAGGCGATATGGGCCAAAAAAGTTTAAGGGTGAATCTCGAAAACATAAAAATTACTAGGCTTAGGCACAAATTATTTCTCTTACCAAGATATAATTGCAATAAAAAAATTACATTTTTTGTGCTGTTACTTAAGAGGATGTAGCGATTTTCGTTTTTTGAAAAATGCGAAATTGAGCGAAAATGCACCAAAACTTCAATATATATTATTCAAACTTATAAGCTTTGCTACCTATACCAAATATATTATTTTTACCAAATTTCAAAAAAATCCGTCCATTCGCTTTGAAGTTAAGGCGATGTCCTTTAAAGGTGTCCTTATGGAATCCTGTGCGTCCTTGGACCAAAGTAAGGAACTTTTTGAATAGCTTAAGCTCCAATCTCACTTCATGGTCACTATTAATTGTTTTAGTCAATTTAAATATGTTTTTAAGATTTTTGAAACTTTTGGTTATTTTAAAATATTTAATTTTTGAAATTTTACGAAATTTTATCTTTGACACTTTTTCGCTTCCAAACCGTGCATTGTATACAAAAAATTCTTCACAAAAAATTTTATAAATTTTGTTTTCTGTTGAAAAAGTATAATTTCTTATTATAAAATACCCCTTTGGCGCATTTCTGGTCAATTTAATATACCCCGCCTGGAGGCGGGCTTGCCGGTTAGAGGGTTAACTCAATTCATATTATAACTATCACATAAAAAAAAATGTTCTTGGTTATCATGTTTTTGGTTAGTCCCAGCAAAATATTGGTAATCACACCTCATTACTATCTGCATTACCAAAAATGATATATCATTACCTTTTGCATTATTTTATAATATAAAATAATGACTTCCTAATAACGGCCTATTGTATTCATTGCTTTTAAATATAAAATAATGACCTACTCACAATAGTTTAAATAAGTACTTTTTACAAAGTTAAATTTTATACATTTATATTTATTACTTGTAAATATGTTTTGTGTTAAAATTTTTATGACGAGTCCTAAAATTACACACTAGAGAAAACTTAAATTTTTCTGAATGTATTTCCTTAAGCTAATACTATTTGCTTAACTCCTTATTTTTAAGAATCAAGTAAGCAATCGGATAACCACTTATAATTCAACTTTTTGTAAGCATGAGTGTAACCACTTATTATCTCATAACTACTTATTTCTCATTTTTTCATAAGCGAGCCGGTAAGCGTGACTACTTATAAAAACGACAACGCCAAACAAAAATAATGAGTTTAGACGCCAAAAAATAAGTTGTGCGGAGCTATGAATTTCTATTATATAACCACTTATTTGGTAATGAAAGATTTTGCTGGGGTATTAAATCAAAACAAAAAAAAATTTACCTTACATGAAAATTATTCTCGTTACCAGCAGGCGCCTGAGGATTGAAGACTTTTCTTTCACAAAACATTTTTAAATTTTAATTGTGTATAAAGCAAGGTTGCTAACTCTAGGACATAAAAAATAGGTAAATTACAAAATAAAAAATGCTAGAAATCGCTAAATTTCAAAAAATGCAAAAAAGTTTGTTATTTATTTAAAAATTTAATAGTTTAAGATAGTATATTTCTTAAAAATTACCCAATTTTCATTTCATTTAAAAAAAGTCTTTGGTCAAATAGCAATGGAAAAAATTACGGAAGAAGTTGTCGTTTAAGGTTAAAAATTTTTTGCAATATATATTTGAATAATCTATAGACTTCCAATTGAAAATTCATTCATGTTTCCTTTTTCATCTCTTCAATTTTGTCGTATATACACACAAAAAAATCTTTTCCAAGTAATTAGGTGTAACCTCTGCCTAGTTTTTTCTATCTCATGTTTTGAATAATTTGTGCGAATATATTTCATTAGATAAACTACTCGTAAATAATTGGCACCGATTTTATTATGTGTATTTGATTTTAATTTGAGCTCATAAACTTAATAAAAGATTACAAAAAAAAATTGCAAACCACTAATGAAAAATAACTAGAAAGAAAAAGATATACCGCCTAGATGCAACCTAAATAGTTTTTTATGGCTTGTTGAAAAAAAAAAAAAACGCTGGGTTAATCTACAAAATGGCTTAGTGGGCTATAAAAAACCCCAAGTTCAAAAAAAATGGCTAGAAATAGCTAGGAAGAAAATTTAATGGCTAAATCTTCCGGCTAGATGAAATCTAGCCATTTTTTATAGCTAGATGAAAAAAATATCGCTAGATCTAGCCGGAAAATAGTTAAAATGACAACCTTGGTATAAAGGTGTGTTGATATGACTTAGGACAACAAGTATAAGATGGGGTTTCTAGAAGACGTTCGTTGTCACACGAATGAGTGACTACATGTAGGTATTTTGTTTTTGTATTGCATGTATTTTGTTATTGTATTTTCTTTCGTGTGAAGCAAAACGTCATCTAGAAGCACCACCTAAATCTATAAAGAGACTACCGTCCTCACCAAATTTTGTTGTTGTGTGGCGAACTTGGGAAAGGATAAGACAACATGTTGATAATGTTGTTAAGAGAAAAAATGAGTTGCACCCAGAAAACAGTCCCAGTTGTGGCCACCGAATTTGTTGCCAATCGAATTCGTGCGGTTACGACAATTATCTTTATATTAAATTATATTTTTCGTCGTGAAAGCCAATATTCGGTTGTCTAATTCAATTTTATGTTCCACATAAATATTATTATGTTCCACAAAATTTTATTGAAATTAAAATACTTTTTTTGAAATTTCTGGTATTGAACCCGGCCATTCAGGTTAATAGTTCACACTCTTACCCACTGCACCACAACAACTTTTAAGTTTCTTAGCCATATTTACTGTTTATACATATGAATATTTTATTTTAATTTTAAAAAAACATATAAATTTTTGTCTTGTCCGGGATTTGAACTCGGAAATCCGGCGTACTAGGCCAACTCTCTACCGACTACACTACAAACACTTATTAATTTTGAAGTCTAATTTTGAATTTATATGTTTTGCTTGGAAAACAAATATAGTAAAAAATTCGTTTTCCAATACACCCAGGAAAAAGATTGGTTGGAATTCGATCAGAACTATTAAAATGAATTTGCCAGGACGTTATTTTATTTGGAGTTACCTATAATTGAATACTACACCAAAATAATTTTACTAGGTATTAAAAATAGGGAAAGCAAACTAAAAAACAATCCTTTTACCAAATTATTGGTATCTCCAATCAATTTTAAAATTAGTATCAGTTTAGTAATTCTATGCAGTAGAAGCAGCCGTTTATTTGGTGTATATACAAGAAAATTGGTGTTACCGCCCAGTGTAGAAAATCATTACCAGATATGTGGTTATGGAACTACATACTTGGTAATGGTAACTAGTTACTTTTGTTATTACATTTCTTATTACCTTTATATGGCGATGTCGCGAAAAATAATGAGTTATGGTTACACACCAGCATACGAAAAATCAAAAAATATATCGTTACCTATGAGGTTACCAGTAGTTTTAAGCATTCATGTGTGGGCAACGGCTAATGGTCTGGGGATTAACCCTAAAAAATCTAAGTGTCTTATTATACAAAAACGATTAGCGAAGAAGAGAATTATTCCCAACATTTCAATAAATAATCAACGTATTGAAATTGTAAGTACCGCTAAGAATCTAGGAATCTTTTTTAATAATACCCTTACCTGGTCTGATCATATTAAATATGCATGTGGTCGAACTTTCTCCATTATAAGAACACTCTGGCGAACTCAACACTGTACACCATTAAAAATTAGAATACTGCTTGCTAAAACTTACCTTATTCCAATTTTGTTGTACGGGTGTGAACTCTTTACCAGTTGTGACTCAATAAGTGAAAATAAATTAAACGTCGTTTTTAATAATATCGTTCGCTATGTATATGGTTTAAAAAGACGTGCACGAGTTTCTGCGTTTTCCAAAAAATTATACGGCCTCAGTCTCAACGATTTACTGAAAACCCAAATTTTGACTTTCTTACACACAGAAAATAAATTGGTTGGAATTCTATCGGAACCAACGAAATATTTTCATCATTCAATAATTTCACACAGAAAACAGTCTCAGTTGTGGCCACCGAATTTGTTGCCAATCGAATTTGTGCGGTTACGACAACTATCTTTATATTAAATTATATTTTTCGTCGTGAAAGCCAATATTCGGTTGTCTAATTCAATATTATGTTCCACATAAATATTATTATGTTCTACAAAATTTTATTGAAATTAAAAAACTTTTTTTGAATTTTCTGGTATTGAACCCAGAATGTTAATGATAATGTAAGTTCTTCTTGCGTTTGACAACAATCTTCGTGGAGTAATGCTTCCAATTCCTCATCTTCAAACTTTTTCGGCTGACCAGGCCGAAATCACCACTTTTGAATCGCGCGAACCATCGTTCACAAGTTTTTTGAGTTGGTGCATGTTGACCGTAAGCTTTTACCAACAATCGACAACTTTCAGCAGCCATTTTCTTCAAATGAAGGAAGGTTATCAGACTTCCCCGCAAAACATCTTTTTTAGGCATTATAAATTAACAAATAAAAACTCATAAAAAATAAAGAGCTCTGTTATATCTAACTCATACGGCAATAAAAAACGTAAAAATTTTAGTTAAAACTACTAAAAATTAGTTAAAAATTACCTTACATAAAAAATGCAATCAGATGACTTTTGTAAAATATTAGTAAGATAAAAACAACAAAAACAAAACTATTAAATACATATACAAAATTTTAGTTATATTTGAATAAATTTTAGTTAACAGAAAATAACAACTTAACCTGCCAAAATCAGAAATAAATAATAATTAGACTAAAAAGTCACAAAAAATTTAAAATCGGGAAAGCATTTTTTATATTTTTTTTAATAAGAATAAAAATCTAGTCTTGTGAAATTAGCAGTTTTTTTTAGCAACCATTTCCGTTGATTTTAACAACTAAATTTAACTTAAAATAACAAAAATTTTGTAGATATAATAACAGTTTATTTTTGCGATTGTATTTTTATTCTACTAATATTAATATTTTATGCAGATTTTATAGTATAATTTGTTATCTGATAATCTCAGCAGTTTCCTTTGTAAGTCCATTTTTTTTTGCTATTTGCCCTTTTCTGCGATTTTTACAGCTTTATTCCTGTGAGTGTAGGGTTCAGAATTTAAAATCCCTGAAAACCGCATTCAACTACGTTTTAAAACGAATAGTATTTTAAAAGTATTTACTGGTCTATTCTATCTTGTGATTTTCATAAGAATATTTCCGAATGAACAAATTGACTGAAAATCAAATCAAATGAATTTAATTATTGAATTAGGTGGATTAAGAATTCATTCGATTATTCGAAATAGGGTTTAGGTATTTAATCATTCAGAATTAAAAATCGAATGAGTGAATTCTTTATGAGTTTTGATGGGGAAAATCATTTTGCTAGTTTCAAAAAACAGAAAAATTTCTAAATTTCTTAATTCTCCTAATTTTATAGCCTAATTTCTTAAAACACTACACTTCACTTCACCTAGTTTTTTTAAAATTTCGTATTTTGTAAATCCCGGTGATGAACGCGGTGATCGTCCGTGCTGACTTACGTAGTTTTTAAACAAAATTATATGAAAAAGCTAATTTTGTAAATCACCAGACTGTTATTTTGATCACTTGAATTGTCAAATATTATCACTTGCATTTTTTAGGTGTTGAATGAAAAATAATGCAATAAACCACCAAAAACTTAAGAAAAAAACACTAGAAAAAAGTAATTAACGATAATTACGCTGAAAAACATATGGATAAGATAATCCAGTGGAATAAAAACAATTATAACACGACTTTATTTTTCAAAAATTTTATTTCAAAAGTACAGTGCAGAAAATAAAGTAAGAAACCTAATCAGCGATTAACATTCTGCAACCGAATATATTACTTCAAAAATTTTTCTTTTTTGAAAATTTTTTTCTTGAATTCTTTTTGCAACTCACCGCCAAACTTTGTTATATGAAATGGATATTATAGTCCCTAGATTATAAATTTAAAAAAACGCACATAAAATATTGCAAAATAATCTCGCAACGCGAAAAATGGCTTTATGGTACAAAAAATGAATTAAAAAACTTAACCAGCGAATTACATTCCGCAAACAAATATATTGGTAGAAAAATTTCCGTTTTTTCGTTGATTAAGTTTTTTAATTAATTTTTTGCACCATAAAGCCTTTTCTCGCGTTCCGCGATTATTTTGCAAATTTTTAAGTATGGTTTTTTTAAATTCATGGTCTAGGGACTATAATACCGATTTAATAGACGAAATTGTGGTGCTTAGTTTGCAAAAAAAAAGTCGCGGAAAAAAAATTTGCGAAAAATGAATATTCTTACTTCAGTATATTTGTTTGCAGAATAAAAATCGCTGATAAGGTTTTTCAATGCAATTTTTGTACCGTAAAGTCTTTTTTCGCGTTCCGCCAAAATTTCACTATTTTTTAGGTGCGGTTTTGTTAAATATGTAATCTAGAGACTATAATACCCATTTCATATAACAAAGTTTGGTGCATAATTGCAAAAAAATCGCGAAAAAAAAGTCGCGGAAAAAAATTAGCAAAAAGGAAAATTCTTACATCAGTATATTTGTTTGCAGAATGAAAATAGCTGATAAGGTTTTTCAATGCAATTTTTTTACCATAAAGTCTTTTTTCGCGTTCCGTCAAAATTTCGTTATTTTTTAGGTGCGGTTTTGTTAAATATGTATTCTAGAGACTATAATACCCATTTTATATAACAAAGTTTTGTGCATAATTGCAAAAAAATCGCGAAAAAAAAAGTCGCGGGAAAAAATTTGCAAAAAGGAAAATTCTTACATCAGTGTATTTGTTTGCAGAATGAAAATCGCTGATAAGGTTTTTCAGTACAATTTTTGTACCATAAAGTCTTTTTTCGCGTTCCGCTATTATTTTGCAATTTTTTAAGTGCGGTTTTTTTAAATTTATTATCTAGGGACTATAATACCCATTTCATACAACAAACTTCATCGGCTAGTGACAAAAAAAGAAAAAAATCCGGGAAAAAAAATTTGCAAAAAGGAAAATGTTTCTATCAATATATTTGTTTGCAGAATGTAAATCGCTGATTAAGTTTTTTAATTAATTTTTTGTAGCTTTTTTCGCGTTCCGCGATTATTTTACAATTTTTAAGTGTGGTTTTTTTAAATTCATAATATAGGGACTATAATACCAATTTCATACACCAAAGTTTGATGCTTAGTTTGCAAAAAAAAACCAAAAACAATCGAGAAAAAAAATGTTGGAAAATGTAAATTTTTTGCATCATTAAATTGGTTTGTTAGTCGCTGATTGAATTTTTGATAAATTTTTTATACCATTTTTTAAGATATTTTGTATATTTTTCTTTTTTGTTTAGATTTTTATTCTATTTTAAGGGATACCAATAATAAATTATATGAATTCCAACAAAAAACGGTTAAAATTTGTCTATTTTTGCAGAAAGATGGCAACTCTTAAATGTATGTATTTGACAATTCAAGTGATAACGTAAAAATCAATCACGAATACGTAGTGATTTATAAAATAACATTTTTTATTCCCCGCGTTAGGTGAGTAAAGTGAAGTGTAGGTGATGTGATGAACGCAGGTGATTTACAAAATTAGGCCATTAAATATTTTTTTATGTATATGTATTTTAATTAAAAATGCGAAAGAACATTTTTTATGTGTTTAACTTGAGTTTTCAATAGTAATATCTAATATTTTAAATATTTTCAACATAAGTATTTTTTATTTAAAACTCCGATATTTGATGTGTTCGCTATAAACACAATAATATCTATGAAAATTAAAAAAGTTCAAAAAATTTAAAAATTGGAAAATATGTAAGTAAATAGTATTAAATTAGTCAGAGGAGTACCATAGTACTTTTGAGATTCCAATAGTACCACAAAAAGTACTATAGTACTAACTTTATCATCCCTGATATGTAATGACCAGGGCAGCGACTTTCATGCACTTAAAAATCGAAAATATGCACTTAAATATACATTTAAATGGAAATATGCACTAAAAACCAAAAAAATTGCACTAAAGATCCAAAAATAAACGCTTAAAAC